>CM065728.1:69514421-69521921 GCA_033310375.1 Conus canariensis | reverse complement strand
CACCTAATCACATTTGATTTGAAGAGACTGGGAGCTGTCAAGAAAAAATAACTGGCCTTTAAGCTTATTTGGATAGATGGCAAAGGTATGGTATCTGGTTTTCGTCTTTTAAAATCACAAAATCAGAATTAAAAAAAAATCCCTTATAGACTGAAAACGGCGAGTGAAGCAACTGTTAAAACATTACTGACATGGGGGGGTCTGACTAGGAGAAATTTGAGAGAAATAACGAGGAAAGGAGACGAGAACGCGAGCCAGAAGAAACGGGATGGGGTCAGAAGGGGAGGAAAGACGAGCAGGAGAAGGGCGTACTTGCATCAAATCAACGCTGAAAATCGCCGGTGAGCCGTGTTACAATTTGAAATGTACCGTGAACACGCCGCTGAATTTCAATGGCTGACATCACTCTGTGCAGTGTGCTGGTCTTGTTAATGGAAATACAATCACCACACACCACAATGCAGCATCTGAACTGTGCTTACACGTGGACAATGGAAATACCATTCCACACACCACAATGCAGCATCTGAACTGTGCTTACACGTGGACAATGGAAATACCATCACCACAACGCAGCATCTGAACAGTGCTGACACGTGGACAATGGAAATACCATCACCACAACGCAGCATCTGAACAGTGCCATGGGGAGGTCTGACTAGGAGAAATGTGAAAGAAATAACGAGAAATGAGACGAGAACGGGCCAGAAAAACGGAATGGGTGCAGATGGAGGAAAGGAAAGACGGAGCACGAAGAAGGGCGTACCGTACGTGGACAATGGAAATACCATCACCACAACGCAGCATCTGAACAGTGCTGACACGTGGACAATGGAAATACCATCACCACAACGCAGCATGTGAACGGGGCTGACACGTGGACAATGGAAATACCATCACCACAACGCAGCATCTGAACAGTGCTGACACGTGGACAATGGAAATACCATCACCACAATGCAGCATGTGAACGGGGCTGACACGTGGACAATGGAAATACCATCACCACAATGCAGCATCTGAACAGTGCTGACACGTGGGACGGGTGACTCCAGTGCGAACCGCCTCGACAACGGTTCTCCCTTCCAATGAAAACAAGTGTCATAGCGCAGATTAGCGTGCACTACACGAGCCGAAAGGACGAAGAAATCCCCACTGCTTAAAGCGCACTTTAATGGCCCCCAATATGCTGTCTGGGAACAATCCGGGTAGGCAAGACCCCCCTCTCACCTCGTTGACGAGCCGTGCCGGGTATCACGCCGGGTTGCTTTCAGCTATGATGTCGTAGACGGTAACATTTTCTTTCTGCCGTAGAGCAGGCACAATCCTCCGAGATCAAATGTGGTCGACCGCATGGCCATGTAATTAAACTTGGTGACTCTCTGGGCTCTCTCTCCTTTGTGACCCTCCGCCCGTTAAATAAAGAAGTCATTGAAGTCTGAGGTTCATCCTTTGGTCATGGTCCTCACAGAGAACCTGCGACGTCGAAAACCATGTCAGACAGAAGTAGGTCACAAACGAAAACAGTCCGCCAGGTCGACATTTAACACGTGGATCTGGCTCGGTGCTCCCCTGCGTTTATGTTTACCACGAATCTGTGCTCCCCTGTGCCGACAAATAGAATTCATGAACGCGCGCGCGCTCACATACGCACATACACACGCGCGCGCACACGCATGCGTCCATGCGCGCGCACGCACGCACACACACATACTGTCACACCAACAACTTGAAACCTGCCCCCCCTCCTTCCCCCCCCCCCCCCCCCCCCCTTCTTCCCCTGACCCTTTTCCTTCCTCCGCTCTTGTGTTACCTCTCTTCTGTTCATGCTGTGCCCACGTTTCTTTCTCTCCGTGTCTTGCACAGCGGGTGTGCATCTCCGCCCCCCTTACCCCTTCAACTGGGCCACCACAACTCTTGTCTCACGTCATGCTCCCCTCCCCCCTCCCTCCCCTCCAGCTCCCCCCCCCCCTCCTCCTCACACCCTTTCTTCCCTCTACCCTTTTGTCTCTCTCTCTTTACACTCCCACCACCTCCCCTCCCCACCTCATTCACCCCTACACTCCTCCACCTTTGGCACAGTGCGGTGTCGTAGCTGGTTGGTGTATCTCTTTCAACCCATCCTGGCCAGGTTTGCAAACGATCCACGGCTTATCATCGGTGGATGATGGGGGTGTGCATGTCGCTCCCACCCCACCCCCTACCCCAACCCTCTTCCCCCTCCCCCTCCTCCACCCCTCATATGTGCTTGCCCGTCTCCTATTCATTGGATTGGGGGGCGGGCCACAGAGGAATATACACCATGAGAACTGGATGGTTAGGAGGTGTGAGCGTTATTCATTAATTTATTCATCTAAAGACAATGACGCTTGCGAGATGGTGGCGGCCTAAATTCAGCTCCCTTAAAGGTCCGGACGTGCAGTCCTTTAATCCACGCGCTTTGTTTCATCAAGGAGGTGTCACTGTGTGCGGACCAGTCCATATACGCTACACCCACATCTGCTAAGTTTCCAGACCACACTGCGCATGATTTAATTAAAGCTGATGGATCAATGAATTAATGACTAAGACGAGAGAATTGAAGAAGACGATCTCGTGGCTACGACTTCGCAGATCTGTCTGGCCAACGCATTAGCCGCCCAACGCGCTGGACAGACCTTGAGACCACGCGGTAGATGCTGAAACGATGAAGTGGGGGAGCTGCTGGCAGCCGTTCGCTGACACAGGTCTGGCGGTGTGATTCGCTGGCCCACGTGCTCAGCTTGGTGTGATATCTGAGGAAGTGGAAAGGCCCTCAGTACTTTCTCTGGTGATGTTAAGTCCGCAGCTACAAACGTTTGCTGTGTCCAGGAGGAACAAGATACTGACGCCAGTTTGAGTTTCTACTTTCCTCCCAGGATATGAAACTCTGACTGTCTGTCTGTCTCTCTGAGAGAGAAGAGAGAGAGAGAGAGAGAGAGAGAGAGAGAGAGAGAGAGAGAGAGAGAGAGTGTGTGTAAGTGAGTGAGTGAGTGAGTGAGTGTGCGTGCGTCAGAGAGAGAGAGAGAGAGAGAGAGAGAGAGAGAGAGAGAGAGAGGGAGGGAGGGAGTTCGCGATGTTAAAGGATTGTACAACTGTGATTCCGAGGACGGTCGCAATTTAATGTTTTCCTCTGTTGTAACCACACCACACCTAAGTGAATTAAATGTTTTCCTCTGTTGTAACCACACACACACACACTAAGTGAAGTAAATGTTTTCCTCTGTTGTAACCACACACACACTAAGTGGGGGTTTCTGCTGCACTATACTTTGTACAAATCAGAAGGAACGATATATGTATGTTTTATATATATATTAACATATATTATAATATATATATATATATATATATATCAGTATCAGAGAGACGACATAGACAGAGAGAGGAAAGAAGAGAGAAAAGAGAGAGAGATTTGGACAGACACATATACACGAGTAGGCATATTCTCTCTCTCTCTCTCTCTCTCTCTCCACACACACACACACACACACATATATAACACACACACACACACACACTCACTCGCACGCGCGCAAACACACACACACACTGGGTACTGCGCACAACACACACACACACACACACACACACACACACACACACACACACACACACACACTGCGTACTGCCGATGACAAAACGGCCAAGTTTACAGGTAAAATGCCGAGGAGAAAGAAAAGAAGAAAGAATAAGGAGAAAGAAGAAAGGCAACACAGTGAAAAATAGGACAGATCAGGAGGAGAAAGACGAAAGGCAACACAGTGAAAAATAGGACAGATCAGGAGGAGAAAGAGGAAAGGCAACACAGTGAAAAATAGGACAGATCAGGAGGAGAAAGACGGAAAGGCAACACAGTGAAAAATAGGACAGATCAGGAGGAGAAAGACGGAAAAGGCAACACAGTGAAAAATAGGACAGATCAGGAGGAGAAAGACGGAAGGCAACACAGTGAAAAATAGGACAGATCAGGAGGAGAAAGACGGAAGGCAACACAGTGAAAAATAGGACAGATCAGGAGGAGAAAGACGGAAAGGCAACACAGTGAAAAATAGGACAGATCAGGAGGAGAAAGACGGAAAGGCAACACAGTGAAAAATAGGACAGATCAGGAGGAGAAAGACGGAAAGGCAACACAGTGAAAAATAGGACAGATCAGGAGGAGAAAGAGAAAGGCAACACAGTGAAAAATAGGACAGATCAGAGAGAGAAAGACGGAAAGGCAACACAGTGAAAAATAGGACAGATCAGGAGGAGAAAGAAGAAAGGCAACACAGTGAAAAATAGGACAGATCAGGAGGAGAAAGACGGAAAGGCAACACAGTGAAAAATAGGACAGATCAGGAGGAGAAAGAAGAAAGGCAACACAGTGAAAAATAGGACAGATCAGGAGGAGAAAGAAAGAAAGGCAACACAGTGAAAAATAGGACAGATCAGGAGGAGAAAGACGGAAAGGCAACACAGTGAAAAATAGGACAGATCAGGAGGAGAAAGAAGAAAGGCAACACAGTGAAAAATAGGACAGATCAGGAGGAGAAAGACGAAGGAACACAGTGAAAAATAGGACAGATCAGGAGGAGAAAGACGAAGACACAGGAAAATAGGACGATAGGAGGAGAGAAAGGGACGTGAAAAAGAAGATCAGGAGAGAAAGACGAAGGACACAGTGAAAATAGGAAGTCAGGAGGAAAGGAAGGGAAAGGACGAGTAAGTGAAGGAGTTCTGAATAAAAAAGACTGTTTAGAAGATGAATGTGTGTGTCACTTTCTGTGAATCTAAGTTGTGTGTGTGTGTGTGTGTGTGTGTGGGGTGGTGTGTGTGTGTGTGTGTTGTGTGTTTTTGGTGTTGTGTGTGTGTGTGTGTGTGGTGTGTGTGTGTGTGGTGTGTGAGCGTGCGTGTATATGTTTACAAGCAAAACACAGATGGAGGCCAAGCTCCTACATTAAAAATGCAAAGAAGGGACTAAACTCTTTTCACATACTTCTCTCCCTTTCCAAAGCAGGCATCGAAAATGGCCGTCCCCCCTTTCCCCATCCTTTCCTCCCAAACCCCCCCCCCCCCCCCCCCACCCACCCCCACTTCCCAGCAACATCGGCTTCGGTGGCCGTCTGACCTTTCCCTTTTTTACAGAAATAAAAAAAAAGAAAAAGACTCGAAGAGGATTTCTTGAGCTTCTCATCGATGCGTTGCCTTTCGGTTTTTTTCAACGAGACTTTCCCCACACGGATTTCAAACGTAATGTATCAGTTGCCATTAGCAGCTTTTTAAACTGTGAGTTATAGGACACAGCAAAGCAAGACATCGGAATATAGCAGGATTTAGAGACAGACAGACAGACAGACAGACAGAGAGAGAGAGAGAGAGAGAGAGAGAGAGAGAGAGAGAGAGAGACAGTGAGAGAGAGACAGAGAGAGAGTGTGTGCAGCCGCGCGCGTGCGTGCGTGCGTGTGTGCGTGCGTGCGTGCTTGCTTGAGTGTGTGTGTGTGTGTGTGTGTGTGACAGACAGACAGACAGACAGACACACACACACACACACGTACGATCACACACGCACGCACATTCTTTCTGTGGGAGAGAGAGAGAGAGAGAGAGAGAGAGAGAGAGAGAGAGAGAGAGAGAGAGAGAGAGGGGGGGGGACAGAGACGGACAGAGACAGACAGACAGAGAAACTGAGCTGCTTACACAGTATGTTTGTTTTTCGTCATGCTGCTGACGTCAAGACGACCGACCAGGCAGTTGTGAAAGTGTGATTGAAATTCCTCGTTCGTTGGAAACGGTTCCCCGTAAAGAAGCTGTGCATTGCAGTGGAACAGAAAGAGTTAATCGGGAGAAAGAACAGAGGGCACAGGCTGAGGGCGTGCGGGGGGGGGGGGGGGGGGGGGAGAGATGAAGCGGGAGAGCCGGCGATGATTCATAGATACCTACTCCTCCATCTTGAGGTATTTTCGGGAGGCTCGAATTTGAGGAGAGGAAGAGGTGAAAGAAACGAACAGTGCGAACTTTTCCTTTCAGCTGAAACACGGGCTATAAACAGCGTGGCGTAGGAAAGTCCAGACTAACAATCTTTCCGTTTTTATGTTAGTGAATCTGCAAAGATTATCCGCACCGAAAACCATCCCTAACACGCACAAGCGGAAACACACACACACACACGCGCGCGCACACACACACACACACACGCACACACACAAGCATGCGCACACACACACACTCACATGCGCGCGCGCGCACACACACACAGCATGCGCGCGCACACACACACACACAGCATGCGCACACACACACGCACTCACATGCGCGCGAGCGCGCACACACACACACACACACGCACGCATGCGCGCGCGCACACACACACCACGACAAGGTGGGGCGGAGTTGACAGTGAGTGTTATATTTAACAGGATGCAGCGGGCCATGTTTGGTCACAAATAGGCCTGTCAGCGTCTACTGTGGCTTCAGTTCATTGGATTCTCAAGTTATTGATGCATGGGGGTTTGCAACACAGCAGACCTCAAAAAATGTAAACGTGTATGAACATAAAACGCTCACCTAAAACCATTCAAGAATAATTTTGAAAGAGAGGGGGTTAGTTACCGCCAAGGACATTGACAAACAAAGCACAGGACAAGACACGATGCATTCCGACCTCTTGGGTCTTCTTCAGGCAAAAAAAAAGAGATCACATTTAACATTTAGGACAGTACAAAGAAAGAACGAAGAGCGACTTATCTGTTGTCCATGTGGTAGGAAGAATGGCCGCCAGACGGAAACGACACAGGGGATTATGGGAATAAGTAAATCAACCAGCCAGAGTTTCCCCACTCTAGAAGAAAGTTGAACCGACCAAAGAGGAGAGATGTCCGTGCCTCTTCTTGGAAGGAGAATGCCTGTCAGATTTCTGGTTTGTATTTCTAGCACGGAGAGCTGCGTGTGCGTATGCGTGTGTGTGTGTGTGCGCGCGCGCGCGTGTGTGTGTCTGTAAATTTGTATGTGTGTGTGTGTGTGTGTGTGAGAGAGAGAGAGAGAGAGAGAGAGAGAGAGAGAGAGAGGACAGAGAGAGAGGAGAGAGGAGGGGAGAGGAGAGAGGAGGGGAGAGGGGGAAGAGACAGAGAGAGAGAGGGAGGAAGACAGAGAGAGAGAGAGGGGAGAGAGGAGAGAGAGAGAGAGGAGGGGGAGAGGGGGGAGAGGGGAGAGAGAGAGAAGAGAGAGAGACGAGATGAGAGAGAGGAGATGTGATGATAAGCGCCAAGGAAGGGAGGCGGGAGATGGCGGGTAGAGGAGTCAGGATGGTCAAGGTCGAAGTATGGATTGTGATCGAAACAAACACCACATGTGAAAAGGATGTCCATGTTCGATTTCACACACACACACACACGCACGCACGCACGCACGCACACACGCACGCACGCACGCACACACACACACACACACACACACACACACACACACACACACACACACACACTCTCCCTCTCTCTGTCC
>CM065728.1:69489421-69506921 GCA_033310375.1 Conus canariensis | reverse complement strand
AGAGAGAGAGAGAGAGAGAGAGAGAGAGAGAGAGAGAGAGAGGAGAGAGAGAGATAGAGAGAGACAGAACAGAGATAGCAGAGAGAGAGAGAGAGAGAGAGAGAGAGAGAGAGAGAGAGAGAGAGACATTAAAAAAAAGACGAAGAAAAGAAGGTGTTGACACATACACAACTGTAATTAAACATGTAAAAAAAAATCAATTAAAACGGAAGCGCAAGTCTACAACTGCCACCTTGCAAAAAGAGGGACCGGACAGTGAGTTAAGCTGATAGGAAGGACACGAGTCACAATGCACACAGGTACCGGATGCACACCTGCAGGCGCCGCCACCGCCCGTTCATTAAGCACCGCGGTGTAAAGTGGGTGTCGGTGTACACCTTCAGGTGATCTGTGCTGATTGCCAAGGCTGACAGGATAATAGTTGTCGACCGCATAAACAGGCGAGACTTCATCCTCCACATCGTGGAAACAGCTACCTACAGGTTACCACTGGGAATAACATAAGATGCTTCTACTGGGGCAAGCTGCTAGGTCTGCATGCTCAAGGTCTGTCTCTGTCTCCCGTGAAAAGAGATTCATACTTTTCGTGGTTGTGATGACGCAGGCGTGAGGCAAACAGACATGCGCGCGTGTGCGCGCGCGCTCACACACACACACACACACATACACACACAGAGCACTCAATTCACACACACACGCATACATACACACAGGCACGTGCGCACGCACACACACGTGCACACGTGCGCACGCATACACACAAGCCACGCTCTCACAAACACACACCTACACACACACACACACACAAGCAGAAACGCGCGTACGAGTACTCATTACACACATGCATGCAAGCGCACAAACAGGTACACATATACATACACGCGTGCACAAACTCGTATTCTCTCTCTCTCTTGCTCTCTCTCTCTCATTCTCTCTTTCCCTCCCCCCCTCTCTCCCTCCCCCCTCTCTCTCTCTCCCTCTCTCTCTCTCATTTTGACACCTTCCCACCCTCTCACCGTCACCTTCCCTCTAAACCACCCTGAAAGCTTCCTGGAAGATTTGAGAGAGGAGGGGAAAATAAAGAGAGGACGCAGGACCTGCACTTCAGCAGCAATGTAACCAGACAAGCTGAACGTGCCTCAACACACAACGCCCTGCCCGACACAATACCTTCACTGGAAGCAGCCCCCCCCCCCCACCCCTCCCCACCCCCGCCCTTCTCTTTTGCTCCCTCCTTCTGTGTATGAGGACCGCGTCCACGTCCGGCCTCCCCCCTCCTTCCCTGTCCCCGCTCCTCCCCCTCTGGCGGGTGGCTGGTGACAGCCTTTGTCCTGTGACCTTCACACCGTCTCTGACAAATGAAGACACGGAATAAGCGTGTCCCCCCCCCCACACACACACACAATAAGCGTGCCCCCCCCCCCCTCCCACACACACACACACACACCCTGGACCACGCTCACCTGGACAGCCGACAAGATGAATGATCGTAGACTGGACTTCTGACAACACGTTGCTGCTGCTTTAAAGCGTAAAGAGATGTTTTCTACGACATAACAGGATAAAATAACAGGCGAAAGGAGCTAACAATATTTCCCTGCTACGTCCACCGAAAAAAGTCTGACTCAGGGACTCTCTATATACGCCAAAGAGTGATAAGATGAAAAGAAAAATTAATTCAATCACACTCCTTTGGGTTTAAGTCTGAAGTTGGTAGAAGAGAGGTGGATATATATATATATATATATATATATATATATATATATATATATATATATATATAATTAATTGTTTGCTGACTTGTGTATGCAGGCATATACATCTATGCTCTCTGGATGGACACATGTATATTGATCTGTGCAGGTTTATGTACAATGGTGCGCATCTGTGTACAAAGACGAAAACAAAATTTAAGAAAAAGGAAGAGAGGGGGAAAAATGACTGAGTGAGAACTGAGAAAAGTCAGAGTGCAAGGAGTGGGAAAAGCGACGTGTTTTTTTTTTTTTTTTTTTTAAAATAATTTTCCATAGCACAGATTCGTGCCTACACCTTAAACTCCTGTGCCCTGATGACTCAACTTTTGACACATCTCGCACTGTTCAATCCACCCCTTGTGACCTCGGACACCTGGGAGACTGGACGAAGACTGAGAGGCGTTAGGGGCCACACAAACAGGGTACAGGTCAGAATAACCACTCAACGAAAACAACTGATATCGACACTGGTACCTGGGGGACAACACACACACACACACACACACACACACACACACACACACACACACACGCACACACAAAGAGAGAGAGAGAGAGAGAGAGAGAAGAGAGAGAGAGAGAGAGGGTTAGAAGGAATCGCTTTCTCTCCCCTCACATTCTGTCAAAGCAGCAGACGTGACCCGAATTCCAGCACTGACAAGGCCTGTCAATCCCTTGGCAGACAGAGGAATCAAAGGCTTGATATGATGCCACACCTGTAGTCCCTATCACAAGTCCATCATCACCCAAGGCTCGACTAGCCATCATGAGGGGACGTCGGACAACGATCGATGCTTGTCGTGAAAATGCAAAACTTGTCTTTCAGTGGGTCCCCGCCCATGGTTGGACCCATGGAAATGAGGAGGCGGACAGACTGGCCAAGGAAGGGGGACAGCTGGAATAAAATGACTCAGAGGTCTCCTACCCTGAGGAGAAGACAATCATTGAAACACTCTACAGGAGGACATGGATACAGCAACACCCAAATTCCAACCAGGCTGACTGCTACTACCACCTAAGCAGAGAAGATCAAGTGCTACAATTCAGACCCAGGACTGGACATAACAGACATAATGTACACATGTACACAAAGTACAAGATTGACGAGTCTGCGATGTGCCCAAGCAGAGAGGCCGAAACGGACACCAAGCACGTACTACAGGACTGTCACCTCCATGCTACTGCCAAGCAGGACACATGGTCGGAGTCAGTGGCTCTGAGGACTAAGCTCTACGGGGATCTGGCGGACCTTCGGAGGACAGCCAACTTCGTGCGGGCAACTGGCATCACCATCTGAGCGTTCGAAAAGAAGAAAAGAAAGATGCTTGTCGAAACCTGGTCGTCACGTTATGAATTCTATAGCTTTTCGTTGGTACCAAACTTTCCAAACCCGCCTCTTTCTGTGTGTGGTATGAATGTGTAATCAATTGTCAGCACTGATTCTGGAGATCATCTATATACTTCGATCGCTGCACTTCCATGATGGCCGCCGCGTCGCGTCGGAAAGTAGATCACGTGATAAGTGACGTCTCCAGTTAGGAACTCTCTGAGACTGTAGCATAAACCAAGCTGAATACGACAGGAGCGAACGGATATGGTAGGAAAGAAAAAGTAGGACACTGTAGGAGAGAAAAAGTAGGACACGGTAGGAAAGAAAAAGTAGGACACTGTAGGACAGAAAAAGTAGGACACTGTAGGAAAGAAAAAGTAGGACACGGTAGGAGAGAAAAAGTAGGACACTGTAGGAGAGGAAAAGTAGGACACGGTAGGAAAGAAAAAGTAGGACACGGTAGGAGAGGAAAAGTAGGACATGGTAGGAGGAAAAGTAGGACACTGTAGGAGAGCAAAAGTAGGACATGGTAGGAAAGAAAAGTAGGACACTGTAGGAGAGGAAAAGTAGGACACGGTAGGAGGAAAAGTAGGACACTGTAGGAGAGAAAAAGTAGGACACTGTAGGAGAGGAAAAGTAGGACACGGTAGGAGGAAAAGTAGGACACTGTAGGAGAGAAAAAGTAGGACACTGTAGGAGAGGAAAAGTAGGACACGGTAGGAGGAAAAGTAGGACACGGTAGGAGGAAAAGTAGGACACTGTAGGAGAGAAAAGTAGGACACTGTAGGAGAGGAAAAGTAGGACACGGTAGGAGGAAAAGTAGGACACTGTAGGAGAGAAAAGTAGGACACTGTAGGAGAGGAAAAGTAGGACACGGTAGGAGGAAAAGTAGGACACTGTAGGAGAGAAAAAGTAGGACACTGTAGGAGAGGAAAAGTAGGACATGGTAGGAGGAAAAGTAGGACACGGTAGGAGGAAAAGTAGGACACTGTAGGAGAGAAAAAGTAGGACACTGTAGGAGAGGAAAAGTAGGACACGGTAGAGAGGAAAAGTAGGACACTGTAGGAGAGAAAAAGTAGGACACGGTAGGAGAGGAAAAGTAGGGCACGGTAGGAGAGGAAAAGTAGGACACGGTAGGAGAGGAAAAGTAGGACACGGTAAGAGAGGAAAAGTAGGAGACGGTAGGAAAGAGACGTTAGTAACGGCTATAACGGTTAACTGAAACATCGGGCATCATCCGTGACCCATAATGAACATACCTGCTAATTTTCACAAAGATCGGCCAAGTACTTTCTGAGATATTCCATGAAGAAGAAAAACCGTTACAGGCCGTTACAGCCGTTAGTAACGGCTATAACGGTAAAATAACACATCGGGCATCATCTTTGGCCCATAATGAACATACCTACAAATTTTCAGAAAGATCGGCCCAGTAGTTTTGTCTGGAGTGAGTGGAACACAATTTTGACCACGGACAGACGGACACACAGACAGACAGACAGACAGCATTTCTTCGTTCCCATTCTAAAGTACTCCCTGTTCTATAAGAACTGGGAGAACATAAAAAGTAGGATACGTAAGGAGAGGGGAAAAAAGTAGGATACGTAAGGAGAGGGGAAAAAAGTAGAATACGTAAGGAGAGGGGAAAAAGTAGAATACGTAAGGAGAGGGGAAAAAGTAGGATACATAAGGAGAGGGGAAAAAAGTAGGATACGTAATGAGGGGGAGGGGGGGGGGGGAGTAGAATACGTAAGGAGAGAGGAAAAAAGTAGAATACGTAAGGAGAGAGACGAAAAAAAAAGTAGAATACGTAAGGAGAGAGGAAAAAAGTAGGGTTACGTTGGAAGTGATAAAAAAAAGAAAAGCAGCACAGGGTGTAGGGGAATGCACAGCTTGCTGAACCCGTCAGAGCAGTTGGTCACAGGGCTGTGAAGGCAGGGATGGAACGCGGGGAGAACAATAGGCAAGGGTCAATACCAGGCCACACCACGCCGCCAGCCAGCCAGACAAAAGCGCGCTTAGGACGGACCAGGACAAAAAGAAAGGTTCCTTCTCTTCCCTCCCACCTCTGTACTCTCTCTGACAGACACCTTTCCCCCCAAGGGGGTTTAGTACAGTGGTAACCGATCTAGCACCTCGTCCTCAAAGCACCATGCATTTTGTGAACAGAAAATGGCGCTTATGGCAACCTGTCTTCTTCGGCAGTTCCCGGTTTCTCGCGATCGCAAGGGAGAAGGTTTGTGTTTCTTTGGGACGGGGAACGTGGGAGGCGGGGGGGGAGGGGCTTGGGCTGCGGAGGGGGGGGGGAGAGAAAGTATCAAAATCATTTTTACGCATCCTGATCAGCTCAAGGGCTGGGAAAAGGCGGAGTGAGAGTGTGTGTGTGTGTGTGTGTGTGTGTGTGTGTGTGTGTGTGGTGTGTCTGTGTCTGTGTCTGTGTGTGGGAGGGGGGGGGGGGGGGGCGTAGAGGGTGGAGAAAGGGGTAGAGGGTGGAGAAAGGGGTAGCGGGTGGAGATAAGTTCAGGTGCAAGAAAGGGTTAGAGGGCAATTCACAAGTAAGACACTCCCGTCGTGCCCAACTCAACATCACACGACACACTTAAACGCGACCCCCCCCCTCCCCCCCCCCCCCCCCCGCCCCCTCCTCCTCCCCGATCCTCCCAGGATAGCGTGCACTAATAGAATTAATGGGTGTGCAGATTGGGGAGGCATCACAGCACACAACACCTCATCCATCACCCTTCCCACCCGCCTGCCCCCCCCCCCCCCCCCCCCCTCCTCTCCCCTCTTGCCGCGATGTTGGAAGCCTTCCGCAACCATACCTATTACCGCCACTGCAGTGTGCTCTGTCCTATGCACTATAAAGGAAAGAAGCGCCAGGACGGTATTGCAAAGTTGTCAGTTTTCTATCTCTCTCTCTACCATTTCAGTGTGGTTTAGTTGTGTGTGTGTGTGTGTTGTGTGTGTGTGTGTGTGTGTGTGTGTGTGTGTGTGTGTCTCTCTCTCTCTCTCTCACTCACTCGCACACACACACACACACACACACACACACACACACACACACACACACACACACATTTTGAGGCGAACATGGCGTGTTTGAGGTAGCCGATGGGCGAGGTATAGGTGCATAAAATGTTACTGCCACACGCAATGCGCTAACAAACACACGCACGCACACACACACACACACACACACACACACACGAACGCACACACACACACGCTCACACGATAACCATCCCAGGGGAGTGGGTGAAGGGGGTCTTTCTTGCGCTACACACCACCACAAGAACGATAACACATGAAGACGGGTATCGACAATGGCAATTTCTACGTTGGGTGCCAGCATGATTTGCCCTGGCTACATTTGACAGCGACCTCCATGCTCTAACGAACAGAGAGAGAGAGAGAGAGAGAGAGAGAGAGAGAGAGAGAGAGAGAGAGAGAGAGAGAGAGAGGAGAGAGAGAGAGAGAGAGAGAGAGAGAAGACAGACAGACAGACCGACAGACAGAGATTGGAACTTAAAGCCCAGCCGACTGCCAAAAGCCCTAACTATCAGAGCTGTCACCACCATGAATATCTTCTCTCGTCACCAAAGCCGACCATGCTCCCTGACAAACGCCCTGAAAAGCACCTGCATGCACGTGATTATGCCAACTGTCAGGTGCACGAACCTATCCCTCTTCTCCCCTCCTCCTCCCTCGACCGTCCCCGAAAGCACTCGAATCTTGGTACCTCATAAATAACAGACCCATAAATTCTACGCGGTAAACGAAATCCACTACCGCTTGGCACACACACACACACACACACACACACACACACACACACACACACACACACACACACACACACCACGCACGCACACGCACACGCACACACACACCTATTCAAGTGAGTGAGGGGACGTTGCGTGTGTCTATCGTTTGGCCGTCAAGAGTCTTTCCTCCTGATGATTGTGACCGTTATTGGCTCTGGCAGCTGTCGGCTTCCTTTGAAGACGGCGTCGCCGGTGGGTGTTCCTTTGTGGGCCCCTCCGCCCGTCGATCGGTGCCGCCAGGATCTGGTAGTCACCCCCCCCCCCCTCCCTGCCCTCCAGTCCTTCCCCCATTCGGATATACAGCCGGCCTTTCACACTCTCTGAACCGAGCTTTCCCCCCTGCTTTCTGTTGCGTGTTGATTGATAAAGAGCGGCCTGGGAAGGCACTGATTTGGGGTTCTTGGTTCCTCTGTCAATCACCCGCCCTTCGGTTCAAGTGTCGGCTTACGCGGGGGCTAGTACAGCTTGTTAGGCGAGTGTGCACCATCGTGACTCTGTGTGTGTGTGTGTGTGTGCGTGTGCGTGTGTGTGTGTGTGTGTGTGAGTGTCAGTGTGTGTGTGTGTGTGTGTGTGTGTGTGTGTCAGTGTGTGTGTGTGTGTGTGTGCGTGTGTGTGTATGTGTGCGTGCGCGCGCGTGTGTGTGCGTGCGTGCGTGTGTATGTGTGCGTGCGTGCGCGCGCGTATATGTGGGTGTGTGCGTGCGTGCGTGTGTGAGACAGAGAGAGAGAGGAGGGAGAGAGAGAGAGAGAGAGAGAGAAGAGAGAGAGAGAGAGAGTACTAATGTATATACATACATGTACATAGAAGTGTTAATATTGATATTGCACTATCACAGATCTCTCTCTCTCCTCTCTCTCTCTCTCTCTCTCTCTCTTCTCTCTCTCTCTCTTTTTCTCTCTCTCTCTGAAAATATATACTCGTCTCTCGTCCACAGTCTTAGACTGCCGAAGGACATCGAAGTCTGCACTGACCTAGTTTCGTCTTCTTTTGGCTGACTGGTTCTTCAGGATAGAGACCTCTGACACACACTATAGCCTGGCCGTTAAGGTCCGTCACACGGCTGAAGGCAGCAAATCTGTCCACGAAGTCGTTACCTGGAAACCCCACACACTGCAAGAAGTCCTGGGTCACACCAATTTCAGCACCATCGTCCATTCTGTTCAAAACGGTATATGGAGACACGGATACCGCGGCCAGCACGGGCGTCCACAACCAAACAGAGAAGATCACCCACTGTGAGTGCACGTGTTGTGATGGAGGGACATGCGACTGGACCACGAGAACTGAACATGTGACGCATGTGACACATGGATTACGGACATCGCACACTTTTTTGCCTGGTCAGAGTTCGGCACACTGTTGTGAATTAAAACAAAGTATTATCACAAATATTCTTGGTGCAGTAACTAGATTCTAACATGTGAAGGAGAGAGGTGAGATTAAAAAAAAAATGACCAGAGACAGTAGGTCTGACATTCTTAGTGATCTCTGTTGTCTTTTATCATCGTCGAATATCACGGATGATGAACAGACGTTAAAACAGCCACGGAACTGGACTGAAGCAGAATCAAACAAGACGTTCAGACATACCAACGGAACCGTCCCATCAGACTGTTTGAACATGGATAGCTGGGTGAACCTTCGTGTTTGTCTTGTCTCATTGTCTGTGCCCCCACACACCCATCGCCACCCTTAAACAGCACCACCACCACCCTGCCGCTTATCCTGGCTCCCCCATCCACAGCCACTCCCGGCGTTGTCATGATGCAGCCCAGTGCACGGGCAGCAGTCAACAGTGCACGGGCAGCAGTCAACAGTGCACGGGCAGCAGTCAACAGTGCTTGGGCAGCAGTCAACAGTGCTCGGGCAGCAGTCAACAGTGCACGGGCAGCAGTCAACAGTGCTCGGGCAGCAGTCAGTGCACGGGCAGCAGTCAGTGCACGGGCAGCAGTCAACAGTGCACGGGCAGCAGTCAACAGTGCACGGGCAGCAGTCAACAGTGCTCAGGCAGCAGTCAACAGTGCTCGGGCAGCAGTCAACAGTGCTCAGGCAGAAGTCAATAGTGCACGGGCAGCAGTCAATAGTGCACGGGCAGCAGTCAACAGTGCACGGGCAGCAGTCAGTGCACGGGCAGCAGTCAACAGTGCATGGGCAGGAGTCAACAGTGCACGGGCAGCAGTCAGTGCACGGGCAGAGTCAACAGTGCACGGGCAGCATCAGTGCACGGCAGCAGTCAACAGTGCACGGGCAGCAGTCAGTGCACGGGCAGCAGTCAACTGCACGTGCAGCAGTCAACAGTACACAGGCAGCAGTCAGTGCACGGCAGCAGTCAGTGCACGGGCAGCAGTCAACAGTGCACGGGCAGCAGTCAACAGTGTACAGGCAGCAGTCAACAGTGCACGGGCAGCAGTCAACAGTGCACAGGTAGCAGTCAACAATGCACGGGAAGCAGTCAACAGTGCCCGGGCAGCAGTCAACAGTGCCTGCGCAGCAGTCAACAATGCACGGGCTGCAGTCAATAGTGCCCGGGCAGCAGTCAACAGTGCCTGCGCAGCAGTCAACAGTGCACGGGCAGCAGTCAACAGTGCCCGGGCAGGAGTCAACAGTGCACGGGCAGCAAGTCAATAGTGCACGGGCAGCAGTCAGTACCACGTCCACCATAGAACATGCAGGTCATCGAACCGAGCACGTTTTTCCCCGCACAGTCTGCCGTATGATGGTCAACGGACAGGAGCTAACCATTTGCACCTGGAGTGAGGAGGAGGGACAGTCAGAACACTATCTAAAAATCGTTTTAGCTTGGAGAATACACGTATGTGGGCCTCCTCCGCTAACAGCAGTGCCCTATCCTTACAGCAGTCCCCAAATGGAGATTCTTGCCCTTTTTGTTTTGCACATTTGTCCATCTAATCAGAAATATGTGTATTGTAATTCATGCACTGAATGTGGAACCTATCGCAAAGAAAACATGTTTCAAAAGAAAATACATTTTTTGTCGTGAAACACAGTTATACACCCTCCTCCACCTGATGAATGAATGCATATCATGGTACTGTCTGCTGTACGCGCGTTTAGTGAGAACCGGCTCAGAGTCTTATCTCTGTCCACACTATCCCTAGTCATTATAAAAGAGAGAGAGAGAGATTCGGATTCGGATTCGGATTCGGATAATTTAATCATGCATAGGCCATTGCCCCTCATGATGGGGTACACTTTCCAGTTGAAAAAAACTTTACAAACTTTGCATCTTTCTTAGAAACTATACACACAGTCATATATGCACACATATTTCAAGATATTAAGACATAGCTGCAGATCGTATTTTAAAAGCTTTGTACAAGAATATTGATACATTTCTGACAATATTTTCATTTTTAGACGCCAACAATAGAGTCAGTCGAAACTGGCTGGGATGCTTATAAAATTTTAAAGGTATATATTGTTTTCGTAAATCATTTAATGTTGGACAGCACAAAAGAAAATGAATTTCATCTTCCTTGGTAATTCTACACAATGGACAAATCAAATCTGCTTCTGTATGAGATCTATAACGATAGTAGTGACACGCAATTTCAGACACACCAAACCTAAATCTTGTCAATATAAATTTCAAGTGCCTATCTAATTTTAACTTCAAGTAGGTTTTATCATCATTTACAGTACAAAACGTTCTATATGTTTGAAACCGTTCACTGTTATTTACATGGAAGTCCCATTCTTGCCACCTACACAATATCAATCTGTCTTTAAAATGATTCAAAAAGAGACTTATTTCTTCAACTCCTTGGTTCACCCATACGTAACCAAAACCATACGCATGTAATTTGCATCGAATATTTGAAACCCAATTTCTTTTATTCCGTTCATCTAAATCAAATAACATTCTATAGGCTTTCCGCGGTAATCTGCACTCTTCTAATCGTGTTAATTTTAACCAGTATCTAATACACTGCACTACTGAATTTATATAAATAGGATACCTGTTCGTCTCCCCATAGATAAGATCATTTGGTGTTCTCGTTTCAACTCCTAAGAACTTCTTAAGTGCGAACATATGTAATTTTTCAGGATAAAGAGCTGCATTTTCAAGACCCCATATCTCGGCACCATATTGAACAATCGGTTGAATTTGAGCATCAAATAACTTTAAATAAAGATCAAGAGAATTATTCTTCAATTTGTACAAATTTTGCAATACACACAATAAGGCCCTCTTGGCTCTGCTTACAAGATCCTGGCATGCTGCAGTAAAACTCAGCCTCGTGGAAAAATAGATTCCTAAATATTTATATATATTTACCACAGGCATTAAGGCCCCATTATAATTCCATCTTTCTCTGGCTGCCAAATATCCTCCTTTTCTAAACACCACTATGTTGCTTTTGTTCATATTTACATTCAAATGAAGTTCTGATGCTGAGCGATGAAGACTATTTAACTGTGTTTGTAAGCCAACAACTGTTTCAGACAATAAAACTACATCATCTGCCAATAACAAAATGAATAATTCAAAATAATCATATGTAAACCTTGCACCATGTCTCCCACACCTGATTACTTCTAATGCCAGTTCATTGATGAATAGTGAAAATAATACCGGACTAGTAACATCACCTTGTTTCACGCCCCGTGTACAGCTAATACAGTCTGTTAACTTATCCCCAGATCGAATTCTACTTTTGACATTTATGTACATACTATTAATACACCGAAAAAGTTTCCCTTGTATTCCATTTTTTAAAAGAATAGGCCATAGTAAATGTCTTTCAATAGAGTCGAAAGCTTTCTCAAAATCAACAAAAGCTACATAGAGTTTACGATTCATACAAAATTGTTTTTGTATTAAGGCTACCAGCGTGAACATATGATCGATGGTGGAATAGCCTTTTTTGAATCCTGCCTGATGTTCACCTGTAAGGTTTTGCTCTTCTATCCATTCCTGTAATCGGTTGTTTATTATAGTGCTGTAAATCTTGCTGCTTGTATCACATAAAGATATGCCTCTATAGTTGTTTGGATCGTTTGGGTTTCCTTTTTTATATAGAGGAACAACAATGGATTTCGTCCAGTTATCCGGAAATACACCCTTATCAAATAAAGTATTACACAGCTTGACGAAAAAATCAACTACTGGCTCTCCCACATTTTTTATCATTTCCCCGATAATCTCGTCAGGTCCAGCAGCTTTGCCATTCTTTAATTTTCTTATGGCGAAAAGAACTTCTTCCCTAGATATAGGGCGATTCATGTAAGCATTTTCCTCTTGTTCGTCATCCATTCTATTTACGACTGTATAATTTTCTTCTGTTACCATATCTCTCTCAAGCAGACCTTTAAAGTGCTCAAACCAGTCATCTGTTGTAACATTACTAGCTTGTTTTCTTCTAACAGAAATTCTACGTATATTTTCCCAGAATTCTTTTTGATTATTAATGGACCCAGTTAATTTATCCAGTAATAAATCATTATGCTCTTTTTCTTTTCGCTGTAGAAGATTCTTATATTCTCTTCTTGCTACACAGTAAATGTCACTGTCGGCTGGATCTTTCGTTCTGCGAAAAACTCGTAATAAACTTTTTGCTTTTGCCTTACTTGATTTACATTCTTTATCATACCAGTCACTGTTTTTACTTGAATTGTCAAAATAAATTCGTTTCTTCATACAAGCTCCATAAGTTTTGACAGTTTGAATAAAAGCATTCAAAGCTTCATTGTGGTCATGGTCAATCAAATTAAACGCATAATTAAGTAAACTTAACACTTCAGAAGAATGCATTGCATCTATATAAGATTGTGATACATCACAATTCCACACGAACTTTTCAATATACTTATTCACATTTTCAGCTCTAGCAGAAGGTTTAGTATTGTTAACCACATTCAAATAAAATTCAAGTGGTAAGTGATCAGATTCCAGTCTCTCTGAAACTACTAATTTACAAGATGAGGAAACAACGAAGAACAATTCCTTAGATAGCAAGAAATAATCATTTACACTATTTCCAGTTTGAGACACAAACGTGTAGTGTCCATCAAGATCACCATTACACACACCATTAATAATATAAAAACCAAGAGCAGCGCACATATTCAACAAACTTTTCCCATAGTGATTCAGTACCTGGTCAGCCGATTTTCTATCAGAATATACAGAGCGACTTTCGATATTAGTACCAAATTCATCATCATGTAAAATATCAGGAGAAAAATTTGCAGTTCTACTGTTTAAATCACCAGAGAGGATCACATGCACGTTAACATGTTCAAGTATACAGTCAACAATACATTCTTCAAGTGAACTAATGCCATTATCAATATCTAAGTAAGTATACAAAGGCGAGCCTTCAGGTGGTACATAAGAACACACATACAAAACATTGTCTGTTAAACCAAGTAAATTCTTTTCAATCAGAAACAAAAGCACATTGGCATTATCAACTTTGATTTCATGAATGAAAGGCATCATCTCATTCCTAACGAGGCACATAATGCCCCCGGATCGTCTCCCTTGACTTGAAAGTTTTAACGCTGGTTTCATAAACATTGTATAGTTTGTGAAAATGTTAAACGTCAGATTCTCTACAAACGTTTCTACGAGACATATAAAGTCGAATTTGAATAGATACGACAGAAAATCTCTTTGATGAATTTTAGAAAGGAGTCCATTCACATTCCAGTGTAAAAAAGAATAACTATTACAATCACAAGCGATATCGTGTGAACTAGAAAATATCGATGATACATTGTCATTCATATCAACATCACTTGTTCCGTGATCATCCATGCGTTCATGTACACTCTGGCAAACATCACTTTCCACACTGACATCACTTCTTTCCTTTTGATACAAACCCGCACCACCTGTTTCTTCATTCACTTCATGAAACACATCATTGTTTACTTCACTGTAGACATGTACATCTTCTTCCTCGTTTATTACACCAGTAGGCTTGTTTGTTAAAGTACAAGAATCAGAAAAAACAACATTATCAAAAGAAGAAACACAAACATTATTTGAAGAATGATTGAAATCAATTGTTTCATCCGTGATAATATCTGACCCCCGCCCTTTCACCCCGGACAACCCAATGTTAACTTTGTCATAGTGCTCATGTTTCACGGCGCACGATTCCCTTTCTGTAAAACTCCGTGTCCGTTTTGAGCGAGTAGTAAGCGTGCACAGTTCAGTTGCCGGTGTCACTGGTGTCACTGCGGGCAGGCCTCCCCCCTATTTGATTTCCCGGAGATTTTGTCCATCGACTAGTCCAAATCTTTTACCATCAATAAGGAGATGGTCAAAAACCATAGTCGCACGCTTTCCCTCACCACGTGCTTTCTTCAGATGAGGGGTGAGCTGTCTCCTTATTTCCCTAACTCGGAACGAAAAGTCCTCTCCCAAGAACACCTGTGTACCTCTTAGTTTCTGTTTTGCCTTTAACATTTTTTCCTTGTCCTTGAAAAAGGTGCATCGTCCGATAACTGGAGAATTTGGCTTAGCATTTAGACGATGAACGCGGTCGAATTGGATGTCATCACTGATTTCAAGTTTTTCCTTGAGCAGGTCCTTCACAACACATTCACAGTCTTGTGGTGTCTCGTTGTCTCTGCGGGAAAGTCCATAAAAAATAACGTTGTTCCGCTTCGACCGTCCCTCCAGATCGTCTGTCTTCCTCTCCAAGTCCTGGATCCTCCTCGTCAAGGTGTCGTTGGTGTGGCGTAGGTCCGCGTTGTCGTGTTGGAGGTCCTTCACTTCTTCCTTCAGGGATTCAACGTCAGCATGTAGAGCAGCAAAACTGTCATGGAATTCCTTCACCTCCGCCTTCATCTCGTCGAACTTTACATGGAGAGTCTGAAGCATGGACATGACATCCATGATGGTCGGTTCTACTGCAGGCGACGCAGCAGTCGGAGTGCTGGATGAGGCGCTCTCAGATCTGTCCGTGCTGATTCTTCGTCCCGCTCCACTGGCCAGGCTGGACTGTCGCAGAGTGCTCTTGGTTGGCCCGGGGTTTTGCTCAACATCGCCGCACCGCAGTAAAAAACTCCCCCAAAACAAGTAAGTGAGGAGGCATCCAACAACTACACCGTCTGCAACACTCCGAACTCTCAATGTCCGCTTTCGCATGGCGGCTCTGTTTCTTGCCCTCTTTAACATGAACGCCACAAAAATGGGCGCAAAACATCCACATCGGACGCGAAAATCTTGATTTCCAGATGGCATGGTATCTTAGCGGTTAGTATACCACGACTGGGGATGATGTAACGTCTCAATCAGCAGTAATCAACTATTAATTGCAGAGCAAATCAACCGTGCGTCTTCTTCGCTGAACACAGTTCAAGATCCCCCGAGAGAGAGAGAGAGAGAGAGAGAGAGAGAGAGAGAGAGAGAGAGAGAGAGAGAGAGAGATAGAGAGAGAGCCCGCAAGCCGCAAAGTACAGTAAACAGCATCTTCCCGTGTGAGGGAATTTTGCTGAAAGCGCACACTTGCTGGAACTGGCTCTGTGACGGACAACATGTGCCATGCGCGCGGTTGTGGGAAAGAATGAGTAGGTTGCATCCGCAAGGGAGTGTGCATTGCTGTTAGCTTACAATCAGCTGTTAGGATAAGGAGTCCACAGACGTATCCTATTGAAGACCAAATAACCCTTGAACTGAACCAGGTGCGCTTCTAGCACACTGCATAATCGTCCAAGAAACTTACAGAGGAACACTCAACTATGGTTGTCTTGAGCGGGGGAGCAGAGCTTAGTAGCGCTCATCTCCCCGAGCCTCATCATCTGAACCAGTACATTCTGAAGAAGAAGAAACAATAATGTCACGAAGTACGACCGAATACCCGACATGTTTCTGCTCATCAACCCACATCACTGACCATTCCCGCACACCAAACGACCTTGCTTTTCCCCAACCCCACTCCCCCACCCCACCCCATCCCCACCACCCAACTCGCACAGTATTGGCCACTTATGTGCGTCTTCCCTTCTTTGTCTCCAGCCTGAATAATAAAAAAAACAACAACAGAGGCCGAATTGGATTTCTGGGTGTTTGAATCGACACCGGCGTTAATTATGGAGTGGGGAGAAGCGTCAAGCTCTTATGACGGCCGTCCCCTCAGCAGTCAGACAGGGCGCTAATCCCCGGGTGTCCCCTTTCCCCACACCGATACGTCGTCACGGTTCCAGTTGGACGTGGTGGGGCGATCCACGGATATCACCGTGTCCTGTACTGTATTGCCATTCCCCCTCCCTCCAGTACCCCCAGTCCTCAGGGTCTTTTCCCGGCTCCTGTCTGTCTGCCCTTCATGCACTCTATGAGAGTCGTGCATGGCGATTTCGTGTTTTGTTCAGCAACGATGAATATTTCAAGTTTCGTTCAGCCACGATTATTTCATGTTTCGTTCAACGGTTATTTCATGTTTCGTTCAGTAACAACAGTTATTTCATGTTTTGTTCAGTAACAACGATTATTTGATGTTTCGTTCAACAACAACGGTTATTTCAAGTTTTGTTTGACAAAAACAGTTATTTCATGTTTCATTCAACAACGATGGTTATTTCAGGTTTCGTTTGGCAAAAACAGTTATTTCATGTTTCGTTCAACAACGACGGTTATTTCAGGTTTCGTTCGACGAAACAGTCACTTCATATTTTGTTCAACAACGACGGTTATTTCAGGTTTCGTTCGACAAAACAGTCACTTCATATTTTGTTCAACAATGACGGTTATTTCAGGTTTCGTTTGACAAAAACAGTTATTTCATGTTTCGTTCAACAACGACAGTTATTTCAGGTTTCGTTCGACAAAACAGTCACTTCATGTTTTGTTCAACAACGATGGTTATTTCAAGTTTCCTTCAACAAAACCAGTCATTTCATGTTTCATCCAACAAATGGCGCCGTGCATTGCCATTCCCTGTTTCGTTCAACAACAGTGTTCTACTATTTCATTGAACAACAGGGCTCATGAACTGTTTTGCTGTTCATGCAACAAAAAACTGTTTAATATCTTATCAACCAACAAAAATCATTTAATGCTTCTTTTGACAGCAATAATGGTCGCTCACTGTCACATTCAATAACAACAGGTAAGTCATGTTGCATTAGAGAACATCCATTTCATAATTCATTTAGCAAACGGTAATTCAATGTTTCGTTCAACAGCCTATAGCACTTTAATGTTTCAGTCAACAACGTACATTTATAAAGTATCATTCAACAACAGCAGTTGTCAAGTTTTATTCATGAAAGGGGTGTGGGGTGGGACAAAATTGATGGATATGAAACAAAGGGATGGGACAAAACTGATGGATATGAAACAAAGGGATGGGACAAAACTGATGGATATGAAACAAAGGGATGGGACAAAAGTGATTTTACCATAATCTGAAAAAGAAGCCGATGAACTGAATGCCTTTTACGCCCGTTTCGTTTTTCGTGATTTTGCACTGAAAAAAAAGAGTTCACCGGTTTGCTAAATAAACGCCCTACTGGCAAGGAAGACGTTAGGGTTCTGTCTTTGAAGAGGAAGTATTTTAATCCATATCGACGATATCAGCTTTTGTCCTCCCCCCCCCCCCCCCTCCCCCTTCGCC
>CM065728.1:69476921-69484421 GCA_033310375.1 Conus canariensis | reverse complement strand
GAGCTGGCGACGCCACGTGAAAACTGTGCACCCGTGTTCTGTGACGATGTTTTTGTGTCACCTGAACACGTGGACAGTGATGCCGTGGGTGTGTTGAATGAAAATGTAAATAGTCCGAACTCGTCCGAGTTGAGAAATGAGTTTAATGATGCCAGTGTGTGTAATACATCAAAACCGTTTTCTTTCCTACATTGGAACATTAATGGATTGCTTACAAAAATATATGATCATGATTTTGTTTCGTATGTCTGTACTTTTGATTTTGTCTGTTTAGTTGAGACGTTTGTAGAAGATTTTCAATTGTCTATTTTTAAAGGGTACACGGTTTTTTGTAGACCGGCTGTTAAACTGTCAGTACACGGAAGACGCTCAGGCGGAGTTGTCTGCCTTATAAGGAATGAGCTGTGTCCTTATGTCAAACCTGTATGTGTGAAATCTTCTCTTTTCTACGCCTTTCTTTTGGATAAATGTCTTTTCGGTACAGATAGAGACATTATGTATGTTTGTGCTTACATACCACCAGAAAACGCACCCTATTATGTGCATTTTGACTGTGAAAATGGTGTCGCTTTATTGGAAGATTTTTTATGTGACTGTTTGCTGTGTAATGAAGAACATGATGCTTATATAGTAATAAATGGAGACTTAAATAGTAGAACTTCAAACATTTCTAGTGATTTTGTAACTAATGAGTGTGATTATGAAAATCAACATTTGAGTGGTCCTTTGAACTTGAACAGAAATTCTGAAGACCATGTGCTTAATAACTATGGCAAAATGTTACTCAACATGTGCACTGTTTTAAACCTGTGTATTTTGAATGGTATGTGTCAGGGTGACCTTCAAGGTCATTACACGTACATATCGGATAATGGTAGCAGTGTAGATGATTATTTTTTACTGTCGAATGATCTGTTCTCAATAATTTCTGATAGCAGTAGAATGAATGTGTCTGACAGGATCGAATCTGATCATTTGCCTTTGGAGTTATGTATTCATTTCCCTAAGAATAATAAGATATGTTCAAAAGATAATGGTAATGTTCAGGTTTTGGAAAAGTTTATATGGGACGAAGCCCACAGCAGTATGTTCATAGACAACATCTGTTCAAATGAAATGCAAATTCAGTTTGAAATGGCGATCACTTTGATTGATGAAAATATTAACGAGGCACTTGAGCTTTTTAATCATTGTATAAAAAGTGCTGCAGACTTTATGAAGAAACAGGTACACATTGGTAAGGGCGTGAAAGAGGACGACTGGTATGATGATGAATGTCGTGTGGCCAAAAGAACTGTACGCAATTTGTTGAACAAATTTAAGCGTACATTGTCTCCACCCGATCGCACTTCTTTATGTATAGCAAGGCGTGAATATAAACATTTGTTAAAGAGAAAAGAGAAGCAGTTCAATGACACTTTGCTCAATAATTTATTAACTTCGGTAAATAGCCAACAGGAATTCTGGAAATCTGTGCGTAAAATTTCCAAGACAAGAAGGCAGCCTTTGAATGATATTAGCATAAACGATTGGTATGTACATTTTAAAGAATTGTTAGAAAGAAAAGACAAATTTGATAATGATCTGATTCAGGGAGAAGATATTAGTAACCAACGTGCTTTTGGAAATCGATATAGTGCTATAAACAGTGACGATTGTTGTGATGACGATGGTGATGAATCCGACGATAGTGATAGCGAAAGTGATTTGAATCAGCCTATCTCAGCAGAAGAAATTTTGAGCGCTTTAAAGACACTGAAAAATCGCAAGGCGGCTGGACCTGATAAAATTATAGGGGAATTTATCAAAAATGCTTCCAAATTAAACTTTGTAATGGAATTTTTTGTTAAAATTTTCAATTCCCTGTTTAATAGAGGCATATACCCTGAAAGCTGGTGTGAATCAATTGTTTTACCATTATATAAAAAGGGTGATGTTATGAATCCAAATAACTACAGAGGAATTTCGCTGTGTAATGTATGTAGTAAATTGTATAGTACAATTATTAATAAAAGACTTCAAGTTTGGGTTGAGGATAATAACATTACAGGTGAGTTTCAAGCTGGATTTAAACAAAATCATTCCACAATAGACCATATGTTCACATTATTAGTTTTCGTTCAAAAACAGTTTTGTCTGAATCGTAAATTGTATGTTGCTTTCATAGATTTTGAGAAAGCCTTTGATTCTGTTAATAGAACTATACTTTGGCCTATTTTGTTGAAAAACGGCATTCATGGAAAGATGTATAAATGTATTATGAGTATGTATGACCATGTAAAGGCAAGGGTGCGATGTGGTGCTGCTTTAACAGATTATATCAACTGTACATCTGGTGTTAAGCAGGGTGATGTTTGCAGCCCAGTTTTGTTTTCTTTATTTATTAATGAGTTGACTTACAAAGTCATAAGCTCTGGAAAACATGGTGCCCATTTTGTAAATGATGTTCTTGAAATATTTATTTTATTTCTTGCTGATGACGTTGCATTAATATCAGAGACTGTAATAGGCCTCCAAACTCAGTTGAATAGTTTGCAAAGGGCAGCTGATTCACTCCAGCTGAAAGTAAATATGAGTAAGAGTAACATAATTGTTTTCAGAAAAGGCGGTTATCTCGCTGCTAGAGAAAAATGGACATATAATGCAATACATATGCCTGTTGTAAATGTATATAAGTACTTAGGGATATATTTCTCTACGAGATTAAGTTTCACTTTTGCATGTAAAGATATTGCTTGCAGAGCCAAAAACGCATTGCTATGTATTATGAAGAAATTGTCGATGCTTAACAATGAATCTCTTGCCTTGTTTTTGAAATTGTTTGATGCTAAAATCCTGCCTATGTTACAATATGGGGCTGAACTGTGGGGTCTTGATGCTGGAGCTGCACAATGCGAAAAGGTTCATTTATTTGCTTTAAAGAAGTTTTTGGGTGTCTCACCACAAACACCAAATGATCTTGTGTATGGTGAGACTGACAGATACCCCATATCTTTGCACTCCACTGTTAAATGTGTAAAGTACTGGCTAAAACTAACTCAGATGGCTGAACATAGATTGCCTTATAAAGCGTATAAAATGCTGTTAGAACTAGATAACAGAGGCAAGATGAACTGGGTGTCGCATGTTAGAATGAAATTATACGAATATGGTTTTGGGTATGTGTGGCTTAACCAAGGTGTCGGAGATATGAACAACTTTGTCCGTACGTTTAAAGAAAGACTTATCGTATGTAGATGGCAAGACTGGAATTTCCATGTTCAAAATAGTAACAGGTTTAGTTTTTTTTATAGAACATTTAATGATCTTCATTCTCTCCCAATGTACATGTCAATGCGTATGGACAGGCACCTAAAGTTTATAATGACTAAGTTTAGAACTGGAGTGTCTGATATTTTTGTTCATCATTATCGTTATAAACAAATCAATAATTCTGATCTGCTATGTCCATTATGTCGACAGTCAAGAGAAGATGAAGTGCATTTTGCATTAACTTGTCCAGAATTACAAGATTTAAGAGGAAAATTCATTCCACGGAAATTTTATACAAGACCTTGTCTGTTCAGGCTTGTCTTGTTAATGTCATCTAAGAATGAAAGCATTGTAAAACAGTTTGCTGTTTATCTGTATAAAGCTTTCAAAAGGCGAAGCGTTTATGTAATGTAATTATATTATACTGAATCTGGTGATGCGGCTTTATTGTGTTTCATGTATATCCCCCTTCTGAGGGGCCAAGGCCTATAAGAATAAAACATCTGAATCTGAATCTGAATCTCTCTCTCTCTCTCTCCTCACATTTCTCTCTCTCTCTCTCTCTCTCTCTCTCTCTCTCTCTCTCTCTCTCGCAATCAACAATCATCCGATGTCTCTGCAACTGAAAATTTGACCTACCACTCGCAAAACCGTAACCGACTTGAGCCAAAGAACCACGAAAGTCCCGCGCAGTTTATCGCGCATTGCTTTCATACGCGTCACAAATTACTCAACCAAACAACGAAGGGATGGACTCGGCATCATCAGGAAAAGGATTTTTAACTTTGAAATGCTTCATATTTTAGTGACTCCGGTAGAAAAAAAAGACGAACTACTATTATCAGATCGTTGAAGCCAGACACGAAACAATGTCGCAGGAACACACACACACACACACACGCGCGCGCGCGCGCGCGCGCGCACAACCACACATACACACACGCGCGCGCGCGCGCGCACACACACACACCATCGGCAAAAGTTAACTCATAAATGAAAACCTCGGAGCAACTTTTTTTTAAACACCTCGGCAGAGAGAGAGAGAGAGAGAGAGAGAGAGAGAGAGAGGAGAGAAGAGAGAGAGAGAGAGAGAGAGAGAGAGAGAGAGAGACAGACAGACAGAGAGACAGACGGACAAACAGACAGAGACAGACAGACAAGTTAGACAGAGAATGTCAGAACAAACGGAGGACCGATCTTCTTAGCCCTCTTAGGATTCTAAGACACGGTAAAAGCTTTGACTGCCGGCCTTCATTAATGCACAGGCTGTGTGCGTGGACATGGAGACATCAGACCCATCTCTCTCATCACGGAACCCTGATAAGGTGAAGCCATGAAGAGAGAGAGAGAGAGAGAGAGAGAGAGAGAGAGAGAGAGAGAGAGAGAGAGAGAGAGAACGAATCTTTTTTAATAAGAGAAAAAAAAGCACAGCGCAGTCTTTTTTTACATCTTGCCCTCAATAAAGTAGAAGAGCGAGCGAGCGAGCGAGCAAGAGAGAGAGAGAGAGAGAGAGAGAGAGAAACAGACAGACAGACAGAGTGAGGATGGAAGAAGAGAGGGAAGGAGGGGCCCGAGGCCTTGAGGCCGGTAGTGTGGAATCAATGAGATAATCTCCCCCGGAGTGGCGTGCCCTGACTTGAGGCTGGTGGTCAGGCCACGAGCCGGCTCTGACGTCCCTGACAGCTTAATGCTGTGCCTCTCTCCTCGCCTTCCTCTTGCTGCTGTGACTCTGTCCTCGCCTTCCTCTTGCTGCTGTGACTCTGTCCTCGCCTTCCTCTTGCTGCTGTGACTCTCTCCTCGCCTTCCTCTCAATGCTGTGACTCTCTCCTCGCCTTCCTCTTGCTGCTGTGACTCTCTCCTCGCCTTCCCCTTGCTGCTGTGACTCTGTCCTCGCCTTCCTCTTGCTGCTGTGACTCTGTCCTCGCCTTCCTCTTGCTGCTGTGACTCTGTCCTCGCCTTCCTCTCAATGCTGTGACTCTGTCCTCGTCTTCCTCTTGCTGCTGTGACTCTGTCCTCGCCTTCCTCTCAATGCTGTGACTCTGTCCTCGCCTTCCTCTTGCTGCTGTGGCTCTGTCCTCGCCTTCCTCTTGCTGCTGTGCCTCTGTCCTCGCCTTCCTCTTGCTGCTGTGCCTCTGTCCTCGCCTTCCTCTTGCTGCTGTGACTCTGTCCTCGCCTTCCTCTTGCTGCTGTGACTCTGTCCTCGCCTTCCTCTTGCTGCTGTGACTCTGTCCTCGCCTTCCTCTCAATGCTGTGACTCTGTCCTCGCCTTCCTCTTGCTGCTGTGGCTCTGTCCTCGCCTTCCTCTTGCTGCTGTGCCTCTGTCCTCGCCTTCCTCTTGCTGCTGTGGCTCTGTCCTCGCCTTCCTCTTGCTGCTGTGCCTCTGTCCTCGCCTTCCTCTTGCTGCTGTGCCTCTGTCCTCGCCTTCCTCTTGCTGCTGTGGCTCTGTCCTCGCCTTCCTCTTGCTGCTGTGCCTCTGTCCTCGCCTTCCTCTTGCTGCTGTGGCTCTGTCCTCGCCTTCCTCTTGCTGCTGTGCCTCTGTCCTCGCCTTCCTCTTGCTGCTGTGGCTCTGTCCTCGCCTTCCTCTTGCTGCTGTGCCTCTGTCCTCGCCTTCCTCTTGCTGCTGTGACTCTGTCCTCGCCTTCCTCTTGCTGCTGTGACTCTGTCCTCGCCTTCCTCTTGCTGCTGTGACTCTGTCCTCGCCTTCCTCTTGCTGCTGTGACTCTGTCCTCGCCTTCCTCTCAATGCTGTGACTCTGTCCTCGTCTTCCTCTTGCTGCTGTGCCTCTGTCCTCGCCTTCCTCTTGCTGCTATGACTCTCCCCTCGCCTTCCTCTGACTCCCACACTCCCGGGAATGGCCAGGTCCACGGCTATTTCAGTGTCCCTCCACACGGCGTGATCCATCTTCCTCTGTCTGATACTAATACCTTTTGTTGAACGATCTGCTCACTAAGAAGCCACGAGCTACGGATTCTTGGGCGTGGTATTTGTCATCACAAAGAATGGAATAAACTGATCAGTATAATCAAAGAAAGGAACTATCGAAACATTGTATAAAAGCATGGTGTGTTTTTCCTATCACTCTATCAAAACCAAATCTTAAATGAGGCAGAGAGACGCGAACAATACATGACAAACAAGAAAGGCAACCCCTGCTCCCAGAGTGAGACAATTACTGAAGATGCTGTTTCCTTGTTTGTTGTTCATGCCTCGAGCCGGCAGTAGTACTCCGCGACTATGATCTGTACGCAGCATTCGTCAGGAATCAGGCGCGTGTAGTATGATGTAGTATAGTATAGTACAGTATAGTCGAATCACGATGCACGCTAAAAATTATTGCCCTGGTTTGTTCTTCACTGTTTTTCAAAAGCTGGTTGCTTTCTGTGGAACGACAGCCTCGCTTTAGTGCGGCGCCATCCGTTTTCTTCGCATGTTCCTTTTTGCTAGAACTCAGGTTATAACAAATGGAGTTTTTCTTTTTAACATAATTTTGCGAAGACCCGACTGCACCTTCTCAATAATAATCACGCTTTTTTTATCATGAAAACAAATAATGTTCGGTTCAGGGCACAACGTTGTGGACAGCCATTTGGAGTCAGGAACACAGAGCAATCATGACAATCCCACTGATAACATTCCACAAAATCTTCGTAGAGGGTTGTCCCCCGGTCCACAACGTGGCTCTTCTGTCCCAGGGCTGTGGTGAGCGTTATCAGCGGGACGTGTCTGTCAGGGTACAAGTCAACACCATCCGCTGTAATAGTGGGGGGTGGCAGGCCGGGAGAACGACATGGACACCCAGAGAGCTCACCATTGGACGTTAACTGACCACAATGACGGACCGGACATCAGGCAGGATGACCAGGTCACTGAGGTGTCCGTCAACACGACGACGGCTAATCCCCGCGATCGGGTCCAGCTTACAGACATTTGCCTACCTTGCCGTTGTGTTTCCACGTGTGGTGTTTAAAAGTGAGTGTTTTTGAGACATGAACATAGTTACCAGAAAACCAGCGTTGTACGAGATTTCAAACTGTCGTCAGAGATCGTATGTTAATTAATTTGAAAAGGGCGGTGGGGAGGTGAACGGGAGTGGTTGGGGTAGCGGTGGCGATGGCTGGCTGACCTGGTGGGTGAAGGACTGTTCTCGTCATTCATGGGTCATGGTTCGATCCCCGATTGACACAGTCACATCAGAGGAACTTTTCTCTTCGGAGTCAACATCTGCACACACTCCCACACTTTCAAGTT
>CM065728.1:69469421-69471921 GCA_033310375.1 Conus canariensis | reverse complement strand
TATTATTATTATAATGAACACTTAAATAGCGCCTATTCTCGGCTAGAGACCAAGCTCTAAGCGCTTTACAATCCACACTCGTTTACACAACGGGCTGCTTACCTGGGTAGTGCCGACTGAAGAGCTGCCATCTGGCGCTTCACTCAGTCGCTTCCCGTGTCATCCAGTCCATATCATTCAATATCGTTCACTCAGTTTCCTTACTTACTTCATTCTTTCCATTTCTTACGCAGGGTGCATACTATGTGTAACGTTGTCATCCATACCAACGGCCAAACTGGCCTTCTCTTCCGAAAGTTGGTGATGGGATTTTACGTGTGTGCAAGATGTTATGCGTGCGTTCACACACGGAACCTCGGTTTATAGTGTCATTCGAAGAACTGTATGGGAAATGGAGTCAGAACCAGTGTTAACTCCGAGGAAAAAATCCCCCTGTACCGAAACGGCCCGGCGGAGATTCGAACCCGCAACCCCATGATCACCAAGATTACGAGTCCAGCGCTCTACCAACTGAGCTACTCCGTTTACCGTCTCATCAGAATACGCAATCTGTGACTACCACCAATGAAGGCCCGCTGGGAAAGAAAAAAAAAATGCGCCCGTACCAAGTGAGACTCGGCCCAAGGACAACAGATGCTCTCGTTTCCTGGGTGAGAGTGTTAGCTGCTGAGAATATGTCACCCTTTCTACGTCACTGCCTACCTGTTTTTGATGCCGACACACGCTGAATGGGTCAATATTCTATATCACTGTCTGCCCTTCAATGTCGACCCACTAACAATCGGTGTCACCCTCTCTTCATCACAGCATTCCATGGATGACGACCCGCTAACAATCGGTCACCCTATCTACATCACAGCATTCCATGGATGACGACCCGCTAACAATCGGTCACCCTATCTACATCACAGCATTCCATGGATGACGACCCGCTAACAATCGGTCACCCTATCTACATCACAGCATTCCATGGATGACGACCCGCTAACAATCGGTCACCCTATCTACATCACAGCATTCCATGGATGACGACCCGCTAACAATCGGTCACCCTATCTACATCACAGCATTCCATGGATGACGACCCACTAACAATCGGTCACTCTACATCACAGCATTCCTTGGATAACGACCCACTAACAATCGGTGTCACCCTCTCTTCATCACAGCATTCCATGGATGACGACCCACTAACAATCAGTCACTCTACATCACAGCATTCGTCGGATGACGACCCACTAACAATCGGTCACTCTACATCACACCATTCGTCGGATGACGACCCACTAACAATCGGTGTCACCCTATCTTCATCACAGCATTCCATGGATGACGACCCACTAACAATCAGTCACTCTACATCACAGCATTCGTCGGATGACGACCCACTAACAATCAGTCACTCTACATCACAGCATTCGTCGGATGACGACCCACTAACAATCGGTCACTCTACATCACAGCATTCGTCGGATGACGACCCACTAACAATCGGTCACTCTACATCACAGCATTCGTCGGATGACGACCCACTAACAATCGGTCACTCTACATCACACCATTCGTCGGATGACGACCCACTAACAATCGGTCATTCTACATCACACCATTCGTCGGATGACGACCCACTAACAATCGGTCACTCTACATCACACCATTCGTCGGATGACGACCCACTAACAATCGGTCATTCTACATCACACCATTCCTCGGATGACGGTCCACTGACAATCACCCACTAACAGTCGGTCACCCTTTGCACATTACTGCATTCCCTGGATAACGATCCTACTAAGAACAGGTCACCCTTCCCACATCATCGCCCTCCCGCCCTTCTTGACGACCTACTAAGAATAATGCCCCCCCCCCCCCCCCCTCCCTTTCTGCGTAACTTCCTGCCCTAGAAGACAACCCACTGAGAAAAGCCCCTCCCCCCTCCCCCGACCTCCTCTCCCCTTTTCTACATAACTGTTCGTCTGCCCGGCGTGACGACCTAATCGAAAATAGATCATCCTTTTCACATTACTGTCTGCCCTGCCCTGGGGACGAAGACCCACTGAGAATACACCATCCTTTCTGCATCTCTGCCCTGTCCTGGGGACGAAGACCCACTGAGAACAGACCATCCTTTCTGCATCTCTGCCCTGCCCTGGGGACGAAGACCCACTGAGAACAGACCATCCTTTCTGCATCTCTGCCCTGCCCTGGGGACGAAGACCCACTGAGAACAGACCATCCTTTCTGCATCTCTGCCTGCCCTGGGGACGAAAACCCACTGAGAACAGACCATCCTTTCTGCATCTCTGCCTGCCCTGTCCTGGGGACGAAGACCCACTGAAAACAGACCATCCTTTCTGCATCTCTGCCTGCCCTGTCCTGGGGACGAAGACCCACTGAAAACAGACCATCCTTTCTGCATCTCTGCCTGCCCGGGGGACGAAGACCCACTGTGAGGATGTGGGGACGAAGACCCACTGAGAGCATACCATCCTTTCTGCTT
>CM065728.1:69464794-69466821 GCA_033310375.1 Conus canariensis | reverse complement strand
CTTTTGCTCCCCCCCCCCCCCCCCCCCCCCCCCCCCTTCGCCAAGCACGGTCTTTGGCGTGTTTGTTTTCCAGATCGGGCTCCTTTTAGAAAAAAATAAAAAAAGCAAGAAAAGAGGAAAAGCACTTCCTTGTAATGGATAGGCAGCGTGTTTGGGGGGGGGGGGGGGGGGGGTGCATTTGAGACGGGACGCTAGATAAGACAACCGCAAGACTTAAATTATAAAAAAATGTATGACTCTGGCTCTGAAACGATCCTAACCCTATCCCTAATCTGACCTAACCCTAATTTATAAAATCTGATTAAGAGTTCCAATGACACGAACCCTAACTCATAAAACCTGACCAAGAGTTTCAATGACACTAACCCTAACTTACAAAAACCTCATGAAGAGTTTCAATGACACTGGCCCTAACTGATAAAACCTGACCAAGAGTTTCAATGACACCATAACCCTACCTTATAAAACCTGATGATGAAGAGTTTCAATGACAAACTTTGGCTGAAGTGTGGGGCAGTGGACTTGCCTTGTCCCATCCTCCGCCAATCAAGGAAAGAACGTCTGCCTCTGGTGTGAGCGGAAGACCAGAGGACGATCGGATGCACGTGGTCAGTGGACAGGGACCACAAGGGGCGCTGTGTGACAGGCATCATCAAAAAAAAAAAAAAAAAGCACGGCGGATGATTCGGTGGTAAAACATCCGGTTCGCAGACAAATGGTTGCTGGTTCAAACCCCGCTTGCTGCCGACAGAGAAACTGGTGTTTTCGCTACCCTTTTATCCGTTACAGTTCGTAGTCACAGCGTGATGATAGACACATTCCCAGCCCCCCACTCTGCCAGGGAGGTTGTCTCTGTCTGCCCTATTACCCCTGGTAGGTGTGTGTTCATGTTACACCTGGATTCACTGAGGATTCTCTACGCTCACAGGCCAGCCTAACCAACACTCTTTTCTTCGTTTTCACTGTCCTAAACGTTGTTTGTTTCTGCCTGAAGAAGACCCAAGAGGTCGAAATGCGTTGTGTTTTGTCCTGTAATCTGTTCATATCTGTGGCGGTAACTAACCCCTTTTCTAGTTGCAAAGCGAGACGACTGCAGGCGGAAATCTAAACAAATCTTAAATAAATGTTAGCGAACCGCCCAGAGAACGTGGACAAACGAGTCACAAGACGAAACACAACGCGTTTCGACCTCTTAGGTCTTCATCGGGTGAGACATAAACGAATAAAACAACGAAAATTCACTCAGCTTTGATCGCTTCGGATCACTTCACAGGGTTCAGCGCAAGGAAGAAGGAACGCCTTCTTCCTTGCGCTGAACCCTGTGAAGTGATCCGAAGCGATCAAAGCTGAGTGAATTTTCGTTGTTTTATTCGTTTATGTCTCACCCGATGAAGACCTAAGAGGTCGAAACGCGTTGTGTTTCGTCTTGTGACTCGTTTGTCCACGTTCTCTGGGCGGTTCGCTAACATTTATTTAAGATTTAACCCCTTTTCCTTTGAAATTTTGCCTCATTTTAAAACCAAACACTCCTTGTTCATACACTGTCTTCTGGAGAATGACCTGATCAGCCGTCTGGGTGCACAATGACACTGACTTCATCCTTGGTGTTTGGGGGTTTGAATCCAGTAGTGCCAAATGAAAATCAAATCAAATTACAACAATATTTGTGTGTGTGTGTGTGTGTGTGTGTGTGTGTGTGTGTGTGTGTGTGCGTGCGTGCGTGCGCATGCACACGTGTGTGCGCGTGCGCGCACGCACGCGTGTGTGTGTATGTGTGTGTGCATGCGTGCGCGCACGCACTAACAAGCTCCCATACCCACCCTACCCCGATCACCACCCCTCTTCCCTCCTCCCCGTTCCAGTGAACAGACTGCCAGAGCTCCAAGACCTGGATCAAGACAAGCGTTGCCTGCGGCCGTCTCCTTGCAAACTGTGGTGACACTCCACTGGGCTGGGCTCTTTCAGTATAGGTAACTCTCGTCGCCTTCTGGACAGCCTGCGTGTTGCTCTCTTTGGCCGTCTTTGTA
>CM065728.1:69434794-69454794 GCA_033310375.1 Conus canariensis | reverse complement strand
AGATGTTATGCGTGCGTTCACACACGGAACCTCGGTTTATAGTGTCATTCGAAGAACTGTATGGGAAATGGAGTCAGAACCAATGTTAACTCCGAGGAAAAAATCCCCCTGTACCGAAACGGCCCGGCGGAGATTCGAACCCGCAACCCCATGATCACCAAGATTACGAGTCCGGCGCTCTACCAACTGAGCTACTCCGTTTACCGTCTCATCAGAATACGCAATCTGTGACTACCACCAATGAAGGCCCGCTGGGAAAGAAAAAAAAATGCGCCCGTACCAAGTGAGACTCGGCCCAAGGACAACAGATGCTCTCGTTTCCTGGGGAGAGTGTTAGCTGCTGAGAATATGTCACCCTTTCTACGTCACTGCCTACCTGTTTTTGATGCCGACACACGCTGAATGGGTCAATATTCTATACCACTGTCTGCCCTTCAATGTCGACCCACTAACAATCGGTGTCACCCTCTCTTCATCACAGCATTCCATGGATGACGACCCACTAACAATCGGTCACCCTATCTACATCACAGCATTCCATGGATGACGACCCACTAACAATCGGTCACCCTCTCTTCATCACAGCATTCCATGGATGACGACCCGCTAACAATCGGTCACCCTCTCTTCATCACAGCATTCCATGGATGGCGACTCGCTAACAATCGGTGTCACCCTCTCTTCATCACAGCATTCCATGGATGACGACCCACTAACAATCGGTGTCACCCTCTCTTCATCACAGCATTCCATGGATGACGGCCCACTAACAATCGGTGTCACCCTCTCTTCATCACAGCATTCCATGGATGACGGCCCACTAACAATCGGTGTCACCCTCTCTTCATCACAGCATTCCATGGATGACGGCCCACTAACAATCGGTGTCACCCTCTCTACATCACAGCATTCCTCAGATGACGACCCACTAACAATCGGTCACTCTACATCACACCATTCGTCGGATGACGACCCACTAACAATCGGTCACTCTACATCACACCATTCGTCGGATGACGACCCACTAACAATCGGTCACTCTACATCACACCATTCGTCGGATGACGACCCACTAACAATCAGTCACTCTACATCACACCATTCGTCGGATGACGACCCACTAACAATCGGTCATTCTACATCACACCATTCCTCGGATGACGGTCCACTGACAATCACCCACTAACAGTCGGTCACCCTTTGCACATTACTGCATTCCCTGGATAACGATCCTACTAAGAACAGGTCACCCTTCCCACATCATCGCCCTCCCGCCCTTCTTGACGACCTACTAAGAATAATGCCCCCCCCCCCCCTCCCTTTCTGCGTAACTTCCTGCCCTAGAAGACAACCCACTGAGAAAAGCCCCCCCCCCTCCTCCACCGACCTCCTCTCCCCCTTTCTAAATAAACTGTTCGTCTGCCCGGCGTGACGACCTAATCGAAAATAGATCATCCTTTTCACATTACTGTCTGCCCTGCCCTGGGGACAAAGACCCACTGAAAACAGACCATCCTTTCTGCATCTCTGCCTGCCCTGCCCTGGGGACGAAGACCCACTGAGAACAGACCATCCTTTCTGCATCTCTGCCTGCCCTGCCCTGGGGACGAAGACCCACTGAGAACAGACCATCCTTTCTGCATCTCTGCCTGCCCTGCCCTGGGGACGAAGACCCACTGAGAACAGACCATCCTTTCTGCATCTCTGCCTGCCCTGCCCTGGGGACGAAGACCCACTGAGAACAGACCATCCTTTCTGCATCTCTGCCTGCCCTGCCCTGGGTACGAAGACCCACTGAGAACAGACCATCCTTTCTGCATCTCTGCCCTGCCCTGGGGACGAAGACCCACTGAAAACAGACCATCCTTTCTGCATCTCTGCCTGCCCTGGGGACGAAGACCCACTGAGAACAGACCATCCTTTCTGCATCTCTGCCCTGCCCTGGGGACGAAGACCCACTGAGAACAGACCATCCTTTCTGCATCTCTGCCCTGCCCTGGGGACGAAAACCCACTGTGAGGATGTGGGGACGAAGACCCACTGAGAGCGGACCATCCTTTCTGCATCTCTGCCTGCCCTGGGGACGAAGACCCACAGAGAGCAGACCATCCTTTCTGCTTTCCACATCACTGCCTCCACCTCTGCCTTGGATGACAAAGCCTTGGTGGAGAGAGAGAGAGAGAGAGAGAGAGAGAGAGAGAGAGAGAGAGAGAGAGAGAGAGAGAGAGAGCTGAAGCCAGGATAAGGCCGACTTTAGGGTTCGAAGAGTTTACAGATTATACGACTCACGCTCTTGGGCAAAGCACAGATGGGTGTATTCTCTCTCTCTCTCTCTCTCTCTCTCTCTCTCTCTCTCTCTCTCTCTCTTCTCCCACCTCGCCCCATCTCCCACTCTTTCCCTCCCTCCTCTCTCCTTCTCCCTCCCTCTCCGTCCTTCCTGCCGCTTTCTCTGTGACTTGTGTGTGTGTGTGTGTGCGTGTGTGCGCGCGCGCGCGTGTATGTATGTATGTATGTATGTATGCAGTGGCGGCGGAAGCTGTCCAGGATTAGGGGGGGCAATGGATATTTCAAATCATTGAACTCCGACAATCACAATATGGCAATGTTCGATAAAAAATATTCCAGCATGCAATATTCAGTTCACACACACACACACACACACACACACACACACACACACACACACACACTTGAAATACACTTTGTATAGCTGCAATTAAAACGTTGCAGAAACTGAGACAGAGAGAGAGAGAGCGAGAAAAAGGGAGGGAGAGAGAGAGAGAGAGAGAGAGAGAGAGAGAGAGGGGGGGGGGAATCTGTCAGACTTTCTGACTGAATGACGTAATAACATACCTTCTCTCCATATTCACTGGACATTAGGCACCGTAAAGTGCAGTTACTAAGTCACGATTGTCACAGTCTGTACATTAGCAGGTTACACCAACAGCTGGGAGGTTACACCTTTACACATTTAAGTTTCCGAAGTAACTTTTACGTCGTTCGTTTCTGCAAACTAACTCGGAAGAAATTTCAGCGAGATTGAGCTGATCAACCTTGTCTTTGAACACATGCATAATGAGACAGTTGTTTAGGCGCTCCTGAGTCATAGTGCTTCGGAGGTATGTTTTGACCTGCTTCAAAGCTGAAAAACTGCGTTCAGCTGTTGCAGTTGCAACTGGAATGGTCAAGTACAGCCTGATAAGTTTGTCTACCTCATTCAACATTCTTTTAACAGTGTCAGAAGCTGTCAGTTCTTCTGGCAGTGCCTCAAAGATGGACTTCTTCTTGTCCCCCAGAGCATGTGGAAGGATGGCCAACTGTGTTTTCAGTCTGTCCATGTGTCAATGTCCGCAGCACATGTGTCTTTGATCTCTTGAGAAATTTCTGGATTCTTTCCTGCAGCTCCGTCACCTAAGAGAATTTCAATCTTCCTTGCAACTTAAGACTTTGTTGGTCAAATCTGCGCTTTATATGCTCTTTGACGTTGTCTATGGCCTCATAGTACTGCTGTCTGTAATAAGCAGAAGGGTCAGAGTAGCTGTGACCCTGGGAGCCCTCATCAAGTCTCCGTGGAGGCTGTCTCTGTCTCGGAATGCGGGGCTCATCACACACGTTTGCAGCCGTGGTTGAGACGTCGGCAAAAAACGTCTGGAAACTTTTATCCTGGCGCATACTTTCAAGCGTTCTCAGACAGAGGTTTGCAGCGTTTGTTGCATCCACACAGGACGTTTGTTTCCTTTGAACAGCAGTCGCCAGCTCTTCAGTCACAGCATAGACATCCCGTGAAAGTAAGAGCCCAAGACAGGTGGAGAACTGCTGCATAAGTGCTGGAAGGCCGGATGCTCTCCTGGCATACTCATCATGTCCTTGTGAGACTAGTTCAAGTGTTTCTTGCAAAGCCTCATAGTTCTCAATGAGAGAGTCAAAAGCTCTTGTTTGAACAGTTCACCTTGTTGGACACAGTGGTTTAATGGACGGGCTGCACAAAGTTGATGTTTCATGTTGGATTGTTTCAAAAAGGATTTGTCGTTTTGGTGATAATTTGATCAACTGAATGACCTCTGTGGCAAAGTCAAGGGCATCTCTTATTACTTTGACCTTTCTGGAAGCCTCTTGTAACACAAGATTGACTGAGTGTGCCAAACAGTGTACGCACACTCCTGAAACGTGACCCTGAAAATGACTGGCCCCGTCGTAGGCCAGACCCCTACACTTCTGCACTGGCAAGTCCAGCCTGATCAAGCAATCCTTTAGCGCATTAAGAATTGTCTCAGCACAGGTATTGTCAACATGCACCAGTCCCACAGGCTCCTCTATGACTTCAAACTGCTCAGTTACCCATCTTATGCAAATTACAACCTGCTCCCTGTTTGCAACATCATGGGTTTCGTCAGCTAGTATCGAAAACCAATTCGCTTCTCCGATTTCAAGTGCAACAGATCGCAAGACTTTATGTGCCATAATCCCGAGGATCTTGTTGACAATATCATGTGACAGATATTTTGAACCTGTGTTTGTTTTTTCCTTGCAGCCCTCTCCAAAGCAGATCTTGAGCAGCTGTTGAAGGTTGCCTTCCTGCTCGTCATGTCCACGGAGAGGCAGACCCTGACGCAGGAGAAACTGAAGGCTCTTTAGTTCGTTCATCAGGCTTTGCAGTGGTTTTTTTTTTTGTTCTGTTTCATGCTGACACGTCACTGGAGCATACACTGACGTTGTAGACTGCCTACAGTTTACGTCATACACGGCTGCTCCATGTGAAGATGATTTTTCGTGGCTTGAGAACTTTTCCAGTGCTTTCTTCCAGTTGTCAAAACCGCTCCATACAAACGCTGCATCAGGTTTGCAGCCTTGATGATTAGCCCTCATGCAGAAGAAACAACATACCTTGTTGTCTGTTGTGCATAGGTGAAGCCATGGGTATTGCTGGAACCAAGATCTTTGGAAATAGCGGGGCCTTCCTGAACTTACCCTGGTCAGTTTGGAGAGGACTGTGTCGCTCTGTGGCTGAAAGGGGTTGACTGCATCCTTGCAGCACACAGTAGACTGACATTTTCGTTTTCTTACAATATCAAAATGGAGTGACTGACGGCGGAGAACGAAGCAAAATTTAGAAAGAGAGGGTGTTAGTTATCGCCAATGACATTGACAAACAAAGCACATGACAAGACACGATGCATTTCAACCAAGAGAACTATAAAATGTGCTTTCTGGCTCATCCGGCTCCGCCCAGCTCCAACCGGCTGAAGCCGGTTTCGCTGCTGCTCCACCGGATTACCCAGAAAGCACATTTTATAGTTCTCTTATAAAAAAAAAATTTACAAACATACATAATGTGTAGGATTATCTGTTTTTAATACTAATTTAGAAAACTTTTGAGACTTTAGTTTTTGCTTAATCCTTCGTTTTTCTTGATCGTTTTCAATAACATCATTTTCCCGCATACATTCATCAAATGCGTCTCTATCTTTCATGTGAAATAAAACCACTGTCTTTAATTGCTCTCTAAAGTCTTTTAAAACTGAGTTATATTTTTGACATAAAATCCACACACTTATCCCAGCATGTCTTCCACTGAAAGCCAGTTTTGACAAAGCGTTTCTTTTTTTGACTATATCCTTTTCTGCTGAACAATCATCTATAATAAATAATGTCTGAGTTCCTTCAAACTGTCTAAAGAAATGTTCTAAGCACTCGCTAAGTTTATTGCTGGATCAATCAAATAGATTTCATCATCCGTCCATATAAACCTTCTGTCGTGATATGCTTTGTTCCATTTGAGTGTTGGACAGAAAATTACAATATGATCAAAATTATAACTATAAACTGTTTGTAATAGGTCGAGGACAAATATTGTTTTTCCACAACCAGTCTGTCCACAAATCAATGAACAATGAGGGGTTTTTGTCATAAAGTTTAACATCGGCATTGACACCAAAGTCGTCTGCTCCATAGTTTTAAAACATAATTTAATCTAATCCAGTTATTGTTTTTATCATACTCTCTGTCAAAACTTGTTCAGTATAATAAAACCCTATAAGGCCCAAATGTGTAAGATTAATCCAGTTCAGTTCTGTAAGATCGTTTCTATTTAGACTAATATCAATTTTGTTGCTTGTTGTTATGACCTTAATATCCTCGCCATTGTAAAGAACAACGACAGTAACTTTAAGTTTGTCAACGTCTAAGTTTTGCCAGCTAATAAGAATTCCTTTCATAAGATTGTCACTGACGCCCAGAGCTCCATTTCTCGCCTCATCCTTTAAGACAGAAATTTTAAATATCATTGTGAACGTGTCTCCTAATTTTGTGCGTGGAATGAACTGTAATTTTGTAGAAGCTTTCTTTAAAACCGATTCTCTTCTGTGGAGGATGTACTGTTTGTCCCCAAACGGCTTTATTTCGATCTCTTTCCGACTGTTGTCCTCTGGCATAAGACTTACATGTAAAGGGCCAGAGTTCAATGCTTTTCTGAAACTTTTTTGACGGTCAAAAAATGTAAATGGGCTTAAGAATTCAAATTTTATGTCCCATTCTAAATATGGTTCTAAGTGCCATTTGTTGTCAGTTTTTCGAACTATTTTATATTCATACTGACCCGCATTATTTGCTTCTACATTGCGTAGTTGTTCTAGTTTAGGAAACCTTTTGCTGTCGCTAACCTCTTTGCGTTTATAATAACCATCTTTAGTGTACTCAAAACCATACAAAGTGCCTATCTCACCGTTTTGTTCAAAGTCCTCAACGTCTGCAAGGTCTTTTAATTCTAAAGTTACACACCTCTCAGGCGCTAATGTAACTCCTGATTCTTCTGGCCCACGAGACATTATTTTTAGTACACCTTATTATTTCTAAAACAATGTGCAGGTTATCACATTTCACGACTTTCCCTGTTTTATCTGTGATCTTTATATTAAATGATCTGACCCTCCCACAAGCTAATTTTTTAAACTGTAAGTTGGGGAATCGTATAATTTCATAATCGCAATATGCAGCTTTACCTGCTGGAAGAGCTCTTAAAACAGTTGAGGGCCTTCCATCATATAAGTTTTCATCAGTGCTCAGCTCATCCAAATGTACATAGAGTAATGGATATAAGGCAAGATCGAGCGGATTTTTTCCCTCATAAGTAGACTCTTTTTGTAAAACTAAAAATATATCATGTGTAAAGCCTAACATTTTAGCTAGCTCTACATCAAAAAGGTAATGGTCTACTTCTTCTTCAGGTTTGAATGTCAACATTATTTTCAAATTTGCATTGTTAAGTTTGAGAGTAATGTCGAAGTTACTCATTGCTTCTTTTAGCGAGCAAAACCCGTAATAACCATCAGGTATGGTTAACTGGCTAACTAAGTTTCCTCTATTATCAAATTTTTTAATCTTATTATTCTCCTTGGATTCAGTTATATTAAACCATACGACTTTGTAAAAAATTTCATGGAGTGCGACCCTTTGGGTTCCGCAGTTATTATCAATAGCATATTCTAAAAACGAAGGACTGTCTTGAGTTGTTATTGTTACAAACATTTTTAAAACAATTTTAAAAATGAGTGCATTCAAATATACTAATGCAAAATATTCTGTTGGACCGCACTACAGTCCTAAAGATATAACAACTGATACCCTCGACATTTCTGTGACTCAGTCTGACGCCTTTCAAGTAAAGGTTAGTAATCCATTGGACAGATATCTTAACCCTCCTATTAAAAAAGACTACATCGCGAAAGTGTGGTTTAGTCATCCGATGCAGTTTTATCAGAACCAGTTAAACTTTGCTGTGTTTTGCGCATCAACTGGGTGTGGAGTGTCGTATGCCGATCATTTAAATCATCCTGATCCTTTGGTGAGGTCAGTGTATAGATTTCATTTTTATTACACCTTCAGACGTATTTTATCTGAACTGCAAGCGCCATTACCAAATGACAAAACGTTTAATCCATTCAGCAACAGAATAGATTACAAGGCTTTTGAAAGGATCTGTAACGAATTTGATATTGACCCAAAGACAGACTTTAGACAAAAGTTGGATCTTAATCATGGTTTAGGCACTCTTTATTATTGGGGAGTGCACAGAAAGTATAACTATGATTGGAATCCTCCTTACACATCTTTCTCTTCAGGCACAACTGTTCACCTCGGGTCCATAGAGCAAGAGCATAAAACAGCATGGACAACATTTATTTTGGACGCTTCTAAGCGCCTAACAAAAGCGGGAATAGAACGAATAAACGACTCTATTCGTACTTATGTTTGGTGTTTGCTAGGTTCGCAAGCACAAACGAGATCAAACATAATTGATCCTTCTACTGGCTTTGACGCCCAAAAACAGTATTTAGCAAATTTAGAGGACGCCATTAATTCTGCAATTGATTTGCCTTCAAGTATTACAAGGTACCAAAATGTTTTGCAATACGCAAGATCGAAAGTAGACTTTGCTGTCGGCACTGGTTTATACATGCTGCCTTCTGACCTTAGACTCCAGATAGGAACAATAATAAACTATAATAATGAAATCCTTGTGGCTGGTAAAGAAGAGAAGGTCGGAAAAAACGACATAAATTCTAAGCCAGCAATAGCAATAAAAAAAAGAAGTCCCACCAATCACCCCAAAACCCCACCCCCAACCAATCCCCATGGTGAATAAAAGCGACCCCCATGAATATGAAAAGACAGCACTTGTTATTGGATTAACTGCCCTAGGATTACTTGGTCTTTATCTTACTATAAAGTAACCCAACTATTAAGACAACTAATGTCCATAAGTGCTCGGCCATAAAGCCAACTACTTTACTTGCGGCAGACAGAAGCCAGCTAACAACACTCCCTATTATACCAGGCAAAGAATCTATTGCCTTACTGGCTAATTTTTTTAATAAACTTGCAAGATGATCAAGTTGTTTTTTTACCCATGATTTATCTGATGGTGGTCCTGGTGGCACTGCTCCCCCACCACCGCCGCCTGTAATAGCCATCACCAGTGTACTTATTGCAAATCCTAAGGCTGTTATAACACTTGCTAATGTGATTCCTTGCTCTCTAAACAGTGTTCTTATTCGTTCTGCTAACGTCGTGTCTTCATATAAAATTCTTTGGATAGTTTCTCTTATTCTGCTCACTTGAGTTCGTAATTGTTCTCGGTTAGTAGACAACACTTCTAGTCTTGCTGATCTCTCTTGTTCAAGATCTTTTAGTCTTCGGGTTATTCTTTCTTTAACATCATGTCCTAAGTTGTGGTCATCAGCCTCAACTAGTTTTTCTTTTTCTCTTTTTATATGCTCATCTAGTTCACCCAGTTTTGCTAAATTGTTTGTTAATTCGCCTCTGATGCTTCTCAAAGCATGATCAAGGGCCGTTATTTCTCTCATAGGTAGCGGCGGATCGTGCATAGTTTTTAATACTGTTTCTTCTGAAAAACTGGTTTCTGCTTCTATTATTTTGTTTGCTGTTGGGCTTAAATCTTTAAGTTCCATGTTTTGCATTTGGTTATCTGTTGGGAGTTCTTGTAGTGTGTTTTGAAGTTTAGCAACTGCTTCCCTATCTAATTTTGGTTTAGTAATGCCAAGGCGATTTTGTTCGCTCACACTGAGCCTTTGTCTAATTGTACTCTTTTTTAAAAACTTTGATGAGTCTGGTTTAGTTGTAAGCTGAACAAGTTGTCCTTCGTCGTTTCTCACAAACAAATGGTCATCTTTCGTTTCAAAATCATTAGGGTCTATAAATTCGGGAGGTTCTTGGCCTAAACTTTGATAAAATGATTTGACCTTACTTTCTGTTAATTCACGCCGCAATGATTGTAATGGATGTGTTAAAGGAGTCATTTCACTCATGTCGTCTCCAGGATCAAAAACATCATAATCTTCAATGCCTGCCATGTTTTAAAAATAATTAACTTTTTATTTTGTTTTATAAAAAAAAATGTCACAAGCATATGGCTCAATTCTTGACCCGCATAGAAGACTGAAAGAGCCCTTTGGCGTGAAGGGAAATAAACAGAATATTATTGTTCCAAATAATCCATCTACTATTGATTCAGATCAGATTCTTACTGTCAAATTTCCAGACCTAGGAGCAGATGAAATGATTGTACCAGGCTCTGCACGACTTACTTTCAAAATAGAACTCGAATCAGCAACAGACGCAAACAGGACAGTAGTTCAGAATCTGGGATGAAGAATTTAGTCGCCTACAGGCTGATTTTGAGGACTACAAAAGACAAAAGTTTGATCTTCAAAGAAAGGCAAGGGCAACTTTTTCTCAACAACCAGACACCGACCAGATAAAAAAGGAATGCTTAAAAAAAGTAAACGAGACATTAAACTCTGTTCTAAACAGCTCACATTAACAACCCCAAAGAGTGTTTATACTTTAGTTTATGAGTCTAAGCACAAAAAGACCTCTGATATTGATTAATTAATTTAAATAAATATTTTGAGTTAGAAAAGAAGCTCAACATGGATAAGATATATGACAGTTTTGACTCTTGGTTAGATGCAATGGAAGAGGAAGAGCGTTTGTCAAAAGCTTTAAATGAGGTCGTTTTAGAAGTTATTGATCCAACAAACGTGCAGGCAAGCGTTGTGCATGCAATTTCTCAAGTTCCAAGTAAACTAACAATAAACCCTCCAGTTAAAGTAAGGTTAGTTGTTTTAATCGACTATATAACAATAAACGAAGAAAATCTAGAAGTCTGGGTCTCAACTAAACAGCAGACTATTCTTTCTTATAATGACTTAACACCCGGTTGGGCAGATCAACTTCTTACACAGTTTAATGAAGCCTCTGAAGCAGCTAAAATGAGAGGCTCTGGTTGGTCAGAGGGTGAAGTCCTAGACATCAGATTAAGACAGGCTAAGTATGAGCCAATTGTAGGCAAGTCTTACATTCCACTGCCTCCAACATTAGTTGCAAAGAGAGCAGTTCTGAACATAAAGAATTCAGACGACAAATGTTTTATGTGGTGCGTTCTTGCGAAGCTGCATCGCGTTGCTAAAAATGCAGAGACAGTATCTAACTATCAACCTTGGGTCAATGATCTTAACTTTGATGGACTCACCTTTCCTATAGGTATAGACAAAATTGATCAGTTTGAAGAACAGAATAAGCCAATAACTGTTAACGTATACACATGGTCTGAAGAAACCAACCTTCTGCCAATTAGAGTATCAAAGAACAGTCCAACAATAGGCGAACCAACCAAACACCATGTAGACTTACTCCTGATGCACAGCCATTCAGGATTGCACTACACACTGATACGCACAATGAGTAGACTGTTGGTGCATACTACAAAAAATCGTGGCAAACAAGAATTCTGTAGAAAATGTTTAACAAGAATTCCGTCTGTTCAAGCAGCGAGTGAACATGTAAAACATTGTATCAGCCCAGTTGACTGTAATACAGAACTAATTACGCCGAGAGAAGGCAGTAAGGTTTGTTTTAAGAATTACAAACGACTGCAAACGAATCCATATGTTGTTTACGCAGACTTTGAGTCGCTTATTGTTCCTTATGAAGGGCCAGCACCAAAAAATTTACCAAAAACAGTCTTAATGAGTAATCACCAGATTTGTTCATTTGCCTTCATTGTTGTCAGGTCGGATGGTGTCCATTCAAAGCCAGAATTATATAGAGGGGATCATGCTGCAAAATATTTCTTAAAACGCATGCAGGAAGTGCGAAATGTCTGTTCTAATAATCTGACCCTATCCGATCTCAAGATGACCCCCGAAGACCAACAACAGTATGACTCAGCCACTCACTGTTGGATTTGTGGTTTAGAGCTAACAAGTAAAGAAAACCCAACAGTAAGAGATCATGATCACATTAGCGGAAAGTTCAGAGGAGCAGCACATAGTAAATGCAATCTTCAACTAAAGTTTGAACCAAAGACTTGGAAGCTGCCTATATTCTTTCATAACTTGCGAGGTTACGACTCTCATCTTATATTGCAAGCAGTAACTAGCGATTTCAGGGTGTCATGCATTGCGCAGTCATCAGAAAAGTACATGTGTTTTACTTTAAATAATTTATCTTTTTATGACTCTATGCAACACCTGATGGGTTCATTAGAGTCACTGGCTATGTCCTTAAAGTCCTGCCCAATAACGGAAGAATATTTTGACCCAACGCTCGTTAGAAAGGGCGTTTATCCTTATGAGTACATGAACAGTTGGGAAAGGTTTGAGGAGCTAGCCCTTCCGCCTAAAGGTGCGTTCTTTTCTAGTCTTAGAGGAAAAGACATTAGCGACTGTGATTACCAGCATGCTCAAGAAGCGTGGCAGAAATTAGACTCTAAAACAATGGGAGACTATCATGATTCCTATTTAATGGCGGATACCTGTTTGTTGGCGGATATCTTTGAAAATTACAGAAAGACCTGCATGAAACATTATAGTCTAGATCCTGCGCATTATATTTCTGCGCCTGGGATGAGTTGGGACGCATTCTTAAAATTTACTGGTGTACAGATTGACCTGTTGTCTGACCTACCAATGCTTCAGATGATTGAAAACGGATTGCGTGGAGGAATTAGTATGGCGTCTCACCATTACTGTAAAGCAAACAACAAATACCTAGACAACTATGATCCAAGTAAACCTTCTAACTATCTTATGTATTTAGATGCAAACAATCTGTATGGTTGGGCTATGAGTCAATCACTTCCATTACGTAACTTTAAAATGTACACAGGAGGTGTAAAAGACATTCAAAAGTTTTTAAAATGGCTGCATACTCTAGAAGCTGATCAACAACGGGGCTTTATTCTAGAAGTTGATTTAGAATATCCTCATGAACTTCATGACCTGCATAATGACTATCCATTAGCGGCAGAAACCCTAAAAGTGTCAATGACAGAACCGCCTAAACTTGTGCCTAATCTTCGTGACAAAAAAAATTATGTCTGTCATTACAGACTTCTCCAATTTTATTTAAGACATGGTTTAAAGTTAACAGCAGTTCATCGTATAATTGCATTTGATCAAGAACAGTTCATGAAACCATACATCATGAAGAACACTGATCTCAGAACTAAATCCGCAGATGCTTCAGAAAAAGAACTTTTTCAAGTTGATGAACAACAGCTGTTTTGGAAAGACTATGGAAAATCCGCACAAGCGCAAAGATGTCAGATTGGTCACTAGAGAAAACGATGCAATTAAGTTGACTTCAAAACCAAATTATCAAGACTTCAGAAGATTTCATGATCAGCTTTTTGGAATAATGATGAAAAAAAAGAAAGTCAAATTGGACAAACCTGTTTTTTTTTGGGTTTACTGTTTTAGAGCTGTCAAAGCTTTTGATGTTAGAATTTCTTTACGACTACTTTAAACCCTTGTATCCAGAGTCCAGAGTTCTGTACACAGATACAGATTCCTTTGTAATCGACATCCCTACTGAAGATTTTTACAAAGACATGGAATTAGAAGTGGCTAAAGAGCATGCGGGATGGTACGACACATCTGCTTACCCTAAAGATTCACCTTTGCATTCAGTTATTAATAAGAAGGTTTTAGGTAAGATGAAGGATGAATTATCTGAAGGTGTGATCAAGGAGTTTATTGGTTTAAGGTCGAAAATGTACAGTCTCGCATGTCAAACTAGTACTATTAAAAAAGCAAAGGGAATATCTCGCAGTGTTGTGCAGTCAAACATATCACATGACAACTACAAAGAAGCATTGTTCAATAAAAAGACTTTTCATCATGACAATTACAAACTACGATCCAATCTGCATGAGATTAACACAACAGTTGTAACAAAACGGTCTCTTGATAGAACTAACACAAAAAGAGTATTTGTTAATCCAGAGTATTCATATGCAATTGGGCACTGGAGAATAGTATAATCATATGTCTTCATGGAGTTTCTGTTTGGTCAAGTGTTATCAGAAGCTCAACTATATCATTATCCAGTATAGCCAAATCATTATTATTCTCATTCATTACTGCTAAATGTGCTTCAATTTTTTTATCATTTCAAGATTTTGATTTTTCCATATCAAAATATCAGAATCTAGGGATTGGGGTAGTAAGCGATTGTCTGGCTGTTTTAGCATAAGATTGTCAATGTTCTTAAATATTTTTTTGATAATAATATTATAAGCAAATAATTGACGTATTAATTTTGAAAACTCTTTTTTCTTTTGAGCTTCCATTTTAAACTCAAATGTATTTGCCTAAATTAACTAAGCGACTGGAACTGTGTCTGGCGGGATTATCTGCAGTTCTTCCTTCACAAAAGATCTTCGGGGGGCTGGTCGTTTTGTTGTGTCAGTTTCTCGTAAATAATACACGGGCGGATTCATTTTCACAATTTTTTTTATCTCATATGGATCAACACTCCAAACTGGATCTGTTGCCCTGATGCGAGTGTCCCCTTCCGCTTCTCCCGGTGAATAAAGGTATCTCACTTTTAAACCAAATGGTAATAGTTTGCTGGATGAAGACTCTTCAATAGCAACATTTATTCGTTTGGTTTTGATTGCTTGTACTGGTTTTAGCCCTTTAAATTCTTCATTATTCATTGCGCGCAAAACTGAGGGCAGTCTTTTTACCCATTCTGTGTTGCGAGAATTGTCAATCAGCTCTCTGTGATACTGGTAGGAGAAAAGTCTTTCAGATAACTGTTTGTTAAAGTTTTCAACCAAACCCTGTGATCTGTGAACTCCTGGAATGCTTCTTTTAATGGTAACTCTATGTTTTAACAATAATTGATTCACTTGACCTTTAAATTCTTTTCCGTCATCAACTTGAATCATGCGAGGATAAGTTAAGGGTCCTCGTTGGTATATCAGCTGTATGGCAACAGCAACAGCAGAAGCACTCTTTTGTGTTAATGGTTCCGCATCTTTGTATCTTGAAGCTATATCAATGACTGTAAGTGCGTACTTAAATCTTTTTCGTCTAATCGTATCATGGGGTAAATATAGAAGATCCATTTGATGGGTGTCGTTTGGTGTTATATTCACAAAGTGTGGTCTCTGTATTCGTTTAGGCGCTGGTAGATAAATTTGCCAAATCGCTTGTTTAGATAACCATTCTTTTGCTGTTTGTTCACTGACTCCCGCTGCTTGGCTTAGCTTTTTAATTGCTGTGATTCCCTTCCAATATCCTTTTGGCGAATAATAGATCTTGTTCATTTTTATTCAGCCAATACTTTGTGCAACAAAATACACAGCGGTCATGCCAAAGACAATAAACAATATTTCTTGCATCTTTTGTTTTTCTGATGGTTGATAAAAGTCGCTGAATTTTGGTGGGGGCAATGTTTCAACTTGTTGGCCTGTTACTAGAAAATATTCTTTTATTGCCTGGTCAACATCTTTAAATGTGTAAGCTGCATGTCCCTGTTGTTTAAGTCTGTCGTTAATAAAATCTAACTGCTCCATTCTTTGCTTTTCATAGGTGTCTTGTGCAGCGGCTAGTTGCTCCATAGCTCTGTTATGTCTTTTTCTCTCATCGTTATTTTGTAGTTTACTAAACGCGTAATTACTTCCGCTGAAAGCAAGCGCGTTGACCACTGCGCCGCCTATCATCATTACGAGTGAAGCCATTTTTATAAATGTATTTTTTTTACATATTTATATTTTCTGGAATTATTCCTTGCTTAACTAGAAAATCTTTCGTAGCAAATGAAGCTGTAATGACAGCAATCAACTTTGCTGAGTCTTCAAAATCCAGCTTGCCAAGATCTGCTGGTTTTATTCTTAACAAGCTTTTACCAAGCATTGTGTATCCTACACTTAGACCTCCAATAACAGCAGAATGGTATACGAGGTTGGCAACAGTTTTTTCGGTGCTCATTTTTTAAAAATAAAATAATTATAATTAATAAAAAACATGAACTGCGATGATTTACTTCCTGAACTTATGATTACAAATAATCAAGTTGATGACCAAGCTATTATGCGCCAAAAGGAAAGGCTGTATTCTTTGGCGGCGTGTGGAAAAACAAAACAGTACCTCGGAAATGAATTCAGCATAGAACAGATTCAACAGATGTCGCCACAAGACATTGTAAAGTATCACAACAGGTATGAAGCGCAACTGGGGTCAAGAATGGTCAAAAGTGTCGGACAAACTGTTCTTAGTTTGTACACTAAACTCGTTAGTAGATTTGCGCCCATTGATTCTGAACAAGATTTTATGTATGATTTAACGCAGGATCCAGTTTTAACAAAGTCATTAGAGTCTCTAGGATGTGATCTATATTACAGATTTGGAACATTATTGTCGCCAGTAATTATGGGGTTAATTACGTTTAATCATATAGATTTTATTTCTCTTAAAAATGACCGAGCAGAAAACGTTGATGGAGAAAGTGACCCGTGAAAAGAATCCTGGGCGCGTTGAAGCAGGGAAAAAATTAGCAGAGTGGAACAAAAAAAGAAAATTAGAGTTACAACATATAACTCATAATGAAAAAACACCAGTTGTTTCAGTGCCACAACAAGAACAAGTTGTTTCAAGTCCTGCAACATCATCATGGATTATTTGGATTAAAAGAGTTGGCATTTTTGGCGTCATTGCTGTTGGTGGGGGTGGTTATTACGTTTATAAAACATATAAAGAAAGACAGCAAAAACCAAAGCAGCCCAAAAAATCACAGCCACTAAATACAAAATCTGAACAAAAAAGAATACCAGAACTGCCAACAACAAAATCTCATTTTGATCCATTTGATATGCAGTAATATTTCAAGAACTTAATAAATAATTATAAGTGACTTGAATAAAAACTTGATAACGACTTCATGACGACTTGATGAAAACTTAAATAAGAACTTGATAAGAACTTGATAAGAACTTAATGACGACTTGAATAGAACTTGAATAAAAACTTGAATAAGAACTTGTTAAGAACTTGACGATGACTTGGAATAAGAACTTGAATAAAAACTTGTTAAGAACTTAAATAAGAACTTGAATAAGAACTTGAATAGAACTTGAATAAAAACTTGAATAAGAACTTGTTAAGAACTTGATGACGATTTTTTTTTCATAAAACACAATTAATTGTTACATTCTTTTCCGGGGAGACAACTCCTCTTCACTTCTGAAGGGTTTGCTGCCTTTATGTAGTACTCTACTAATTCTAGGTCACGGCTTACCCAACTGCATAACTGCCAAGTCGAAGCGTCGCACTGTTTGCTGGTTCGTGTCGAGTTACACATAACGGAGTAAGGGCGTCGTTTACTGCAGGCCGTCACGCGGCATTGTATAAATTTAGGCGGCTAAATTCCCCACCGGCGTCGTTTAGTGCAGGCGTTAGCCGTCACGTGGCATTGTATAAATTTAGGCGGCTAAATTCCCCACCCCAAATAATCTTTTTCCAATTTTATGTATTAAAATCTGCATTTTATATTTAAATCTAAAAGCATTTAAAACAAATATTTATTAAAAAGTAGTGGCTAAAAAGTAATGTAAGATGCACTTTGTTATTTAGCTTTTGGTGTTGTTTTAACAAAATAAAAAACAACTTTACTCTAGGCAAGTAGACACCATGTAATTGTAAAGCGTTTGTTTGTGTACAGTATATATAAATCTTGAAGATAACAACATTGAGGATATGCCTGCGGTAGTTTTAAATACTTGGTTGTCATGGCATTGAAAAGTCTAAATTTGCCCTCTTCCCTGCCCTCAAGTGATCCTTCCCACTTTCGTATTGGGTCACTGGCGCGGCTATGAACGCCCGTAAACCCAAAATATGGTCACTGGCGCGGCTATGAACACCCGTAAACCTAAAATGGTCGCCCTGGTGCGGCTATGGGAAGGACCACTAAAATGGGGGTGAGGGGATTGCCCAAATTAGACAAATTGAAAGCAGGCAAACAAGTATGAGAAGCATATCCTCAAAACTCTTCACATCTGGCCGTGTTATACGTGACCCTCTGGGTCTGACTTGGGGCCCTAGGGCGCCATAGGGTCTCAAGTGAGACCCAGAGGTGATCAGTAATGCGGCCAGATGTGAAGAGTTTTGCAGAAATTTATTTCACATTTGATGAATGTATGCGTGAAAATGATGTTATTGATCAAGAAAAACGAAGGATTAAGCAAAAACTTAAGTCTCAAAAGTTTTCTAAATTAGTATTAAAAACAGATAATCCTACACATTATGTATGTTTGTAAATGTTTAATGTTTTTTTTTTTATAAGAGAACTATAAAATGTGCTTTCTGGGTAATCATTGGTGGTAACTAACACCCTCTCTTTCTAAATTTTTCTTACAGTAGCAGGTCGGTCAATGTCATCACGAGGAGACTGCGCAGGTCGGTTGGTGTCGTCAAGAGGAGACTGCATGATTGATTCACCTTCTGTAGGAGATGAGGAAACACTTTCTTCCTCCTTTTCTTCATCATTTTCACTGTCCTGGTTTGAAGAAGTGTTAGGCTCACAAAATGTTCCTCACCTATTTGCCCAATATGAACAGGTGGTAGGGATGATTCAATGTCTCCCGCCAAGATCTTATTCATCAGGTAGCATATCCTGGAGCTCTCTTGCTGACTTGTTACGATGTGTATGTCCCTACCAATCATTCTCGCCATAGCTTGCACTACAATAGCATCAGCATATATGCCATTCTTGGCAATGTTGGTCAGGTACTGGTCAGTAATGTGTGACCAAAGTGGGTCAGCTGCAGAGAGGTTCCCGAGAAATGTGTTGACATCTTTCCTGAGCGAGTTTGACAGGAAGTATGACAAGTATGGCGACAAGGTGATGCACCATCAAACATCTCTCTCTCTCTCTCTGATTTTTTGGAGGTGCTCAATATTAGGGGGGGGGCAGTATATAAGGCTGCCCCCCCCCCCCATATTTTTCTGGAGGGGGGCATGGCCCCCCTGCCCCCCCCCCCTGCTTCCGCCGCCTGTGGTATGTATATATATATATATATATATATAATTATATGAGTGTGTGTGTGTGTGTGTGTGTGTTTGTTTGTTTATGTCTGTCTGTCTGCCTGTCTGTCTTCGGGGCAGCGCTGTGTCGGAACAGGTCTAATGTTTAACCCACGACCAAGCCCAATCGGTGGGTGACTGAGCGCCAATCTCCCGTTATCCGACACGACTTTCCTTGTACACAGCCTGACCAACCTAGCACGGCGGCAGGCAGCCTCGGCGCAACCAAAAAACAAAAGAGTTAAGTTTTCTTGTGGGAGCAAGAGTTACCCTACTTGTTTGTTGTGTATCGTCTACTGTTCCCTGCCTCATTTCATAGTAACTTTCAAAAACAAAAGGCCTGTGCCAACATCTACCGCCGACACGTCGTCATCCCGGCCTGGTTCCTGCCCACCACGCCGGCTCCACAGGGCCCACGACCAGACGGCGGCCCCGGCACGTAGGGCGTGAGGAGCATAACCCAGCGAGACGCTGCCTGGTCACGGAGCCTGCAGGTATAAAGCAGCCACCCCGACTACACGTCTTCCCTTCATTCGTCACAGTCTGCGTGGAAACTTTCGGGACGGGACAGGATGGCGGCCTCGCTCCTTTCGCCTTCCTTCACCTTGGTGATTCTGCACCAGCACGCGATGTCCATCTACCCCCCGCCCCCCACCTCCACCAGCCACCCCTCCTCCATCCCCATCCCTCCTCCATCCTCCAACGCGTCCCACCCACCCTACTCTCCCCTCCCCCTCACTCTCTTCCTTGCTCTTCCAGCGGCAGGAAATGACACTGGATTAAAAAAAAAAATTCAAAAAAAAACAAAAAAAAACAAACACCAGCAACAACAATAGCAAAGAACAACATCAAAGAGAAAACAAACATGCCCCCAATTTCTTTGGCGTGTCGTCTTCAGTGAGCCTTGTGCGCAGTATGGAAATAATAACAATAATTTTTTTTTTTTAAAAAGGAGAAAATACGGTACACAACAGGTGTCTCGTATACACGCAGACATACTGACACAGATACATACTCACACGCACGCACACACGTACTCGCGCGCGCGCGCGCGCACACACACACACACACACACACACAGAGCGAGAGAGACAGACAGACAGACAGACA
>CM065728.1:69429794-69432294 GCA_033310375.1 Conus canariensis | reverse complement strand
GTTTCCGACGTCGTTGGGTCGCCAAGCACCAAACAGTCGTTGACCAAACCATTGTCTGGTGCCTGTACCGTCATGGCAGGCTTGTGACTGCAATTAAATAAGAACCTCAGTAACACATCAATTTTTTGACAGATGACTATACATTTCCTTGACAGTCGGACACAACATTTGGAATAATTCATTGTATCACTGGCATTGTCCTACCTTGCACTGATCATTGGAACTTGACTGAAATGAACTGATAATCTGAAGCCGTGGTTTAACCACATTTTTGTGTACACGCCACTGAGCAGTAGACGCCAACAACGGACTGTATGTCCATAATGCAGGGTGGATAAACGACGACCGCACTTCAGCGTGAAACAATGACAAGCAGCGCTGGCAGCAACACATGAACGTAATGTCCCACCACCACAAAGAAGACGGTTTCTACCACCAGGATGTTAAGGGCCTTTCTACTGACCGGATGTCGGGCAATGGGACATTCCTGAAAGTTAGGACATAAGGCGGGGGTACTTTTAGGATGTTTCTGTTGGGACAGGACTTAGGACGCTGCGACATTTCTGTTAACCACGACAGACACGTAGGGCATTTCTGTCGGCCAGGACATTCATAAAGGTACAATATTTCTGTCGGCCAGGGCATTCAAAGGTACAATATTTCTGTCGGCCAGGGCATTCAAAGGTACAATATTTCTGTCGGCCAGGGCATTCAAAGGTACAATATTTCTGTCGGCCAGGCATTCAAAGGTACAATATTTCTGTCGGCAGGACACGGGAAGGTAGGACACTTCTGTTGGCCAGGATAAAGGACACTTCTGTTGGTGCGGTAGGCATTTCTGATGTCAGACACAGGATTTCTGTCGGCCTGGACATAGGACATTTCTGTTGACATGGACATAGAGAGGTAAAACATTTCTATCGACCAAGACATAGACAGGTAGTACAATTTCTGTTGGCCAAGACATAGAGAGGTAGTACATTTCTGCTGGCCAAGACATAGAGAGGTAGTACATTTCTGTTGGCCAAGACATAGAGAGGTAGACATTTCTGTTGGCCAGGACATAGAGAGGTAGGGCATTTCTGTTGACCAAGACATAGAGAGGTAGTACATTTCTGTTGGCCAAGACATAGAGAGGTAGGACATTTCTGTTGGCCAAGACATAGAGAGGTAGTACATTTCTGTTGGCCAAGACATAGAGAGGTAGGACATTTCTGTTGACCAGGACATAGAGAGGTAGGACATTTCTGTTGACCAGGACATAGAGAGGTAGGACATTTCTGTTGGCCAAGACACAGAGAGGTAGGACATTTCTGTTGGCCAAGACATAGAGAGGTAGGACATTTCTGTTGGCCAAGACATAGAGAGGTAGGACATTTCTGTTGGCCAAGACATAGAGAGGTAGGACATTTCTGTTGGCCAAGACATAGAGAGGTAGGACATTTCTGTTGACCAGGCATAGAGAGGTAGGACATTTCTGTTGGCCAAGACATAGAGAGGTAGGACAATTCTGTTGGCCAAGACACAGAGAGGTAGGACATTTCTGTTGGCCAAGACATAGAGAGGTAGGACATTTCTGTTGGCCAAGACATAGAGAGGTAGGACATTTCTGTTGGCCAAGACAGAGAGGTAGGACATTTCTGTTGGCCAAGACATAGAGAGGTAGGACATTTCTGTTGACCAGACATAGAGAGGTAGGACATTTCTGTTGGCCAAGACATAGAGAGGTAGGACATTTCTGTTGGCCAAGACATAGAGAGGTAGGACATTTCTGTTGGCCAAGACATAGAGAGGTAGGACATTTCTGTTGACCAAGACATAGACAGGTAGGACATTTCTGTTGACCAAGACACAGAGAGGTAGGACACTTCTGTCGACCAAGACATAGAGAGGTAGGACATTTCTGTTGGCCAGGACATGGTAGGACATTTCTGTTGGCCAGGACATAGAGAGGTAGGTCATTTCTGTTTACCAGGACATGGGGAGTAAATATTTCTTTTGGCCAGACATGAACTAGTAGGGCATTTCTGATAGTTGGGACACTGCAAAAAGCATTTCTGTTGGCCAGAATATAGGACATTTCTGTTGGCCAGAATATAGGACATTTCTGTTGGCCAGAATATACGACATTTCTCTTAGCCAGAATATACGACATTTCTGTTGGCCAGAACATAGGACATTTCTGTTGGCCAGAATATAGGACATTTCTCTTAGCCAGAATATAGACATTTCTGTTGGCCAGAACATAGGACATTTCTGTTGCCAGAATATAGGGCATTTCTGTTGGCCAGAACATAAGAACATTTCTGTTGGCCAGAACATAGACATTCTGTTAGCCAGAATATATGACATTTCTACGGCCAGCTCATAAGGCGTAAGGTCATTTCTGTGGGCCAGTACAGACAGCGGCGTCAGGATAACTCTGTTAGCCACAGCACGAGGCGCTGAGCCATGTCAGTGGGCCAGTACACAAGCGGCGTCAGGACAACTCTGTTAGCCA
>CM065728.1:69422294-69424794 GCA_033310375.1 Conus canariensis | reverse complement strand
GGCATCAGGTAATCGTATAGAATTTATGAAACAAAGAAATCTTGTTAACTATTTAAAACGCTCAGCCAAAAAGAAATATTTTAAAGATCTTATTTACTCTAAAACAGACAACCGATCAGTTTGGAAGGCTATCAATCAGCTTAGCAATAAAAATTCTAACGCTCGTGCTACAACACCGAAAGATGTATCAGTTGAAATGTTGAATACACACTTCTGCAATATTGCCAGTTTCACCATAAAAAGAAACAGATCACAAAACGATTTAGATGTTCTGATGAATTTTTGTCAATCCAAAAATATCACAACATGTCTAGATATTCCGTTGTTATGTGTACACGAAGTATGTAATGCTCTTACTCACTTAAAGCAAAGTAGTACTACTGGCCTTGATGGCATTGACGGAAAGATTCTCAAACTGTCAGCCCCTGTAATTGCTGAAACACTTACTTATATATACAATCTCTGCATTTCTAAAAATCAGTTCCCCAAGGCTTTTAAAATTGCTAGAGTAACGCCGATCTATAAAACAGGTGATCACACCGATCCGTCTAACTACAGGCCCATTTCTATTTTGTCTGTACTGTCTAAACCATTGGAAAACCATCTAAATAAACATATTCTCGATCACTTCAATTCTTTCAATTTATTTCATCAAGACCAATCCGGTTTTAGGGCTAATCACTCGTGCCAAACAGCACTGACAAACCTAGTTGATCAATGGCTTACTAATATAAATAACGACAAAATCACAGGTGTTCTCATGGTAGATTTTATGAAAGCCTTTGATGTTATTGACCGCAATCTTCTTCTTAAAAAGCTAAAGATATACAACTTATCAGAGAATTCGTTAGAACTCCTATCTTCATTTCTTTCCGATAGAAAGCAAATGGTCTCAGTAAATGAATCTGTATCTCCTACATTATCCATTAGTCTGGTGTGCCTCAAGGGTCAGTACTCGGACCTATCTTATTTTCCATATATATAAACGATTTACCTCTATTCATTGATAGTCCCTGTGAAATGTTCGCTGATGATACCACAATACACTGTAGTCATAAAAAATTGAAAATATATTTGCAAGTTTACAAGAAAGTATAAACAAATTAATCATATGGTCTGAACTCAATCATATGTGTCTCCATCCTCAGAAAACGAAGTACTTGATAATAACCACCAGACAAAAGCGTCAAAATATTTCTTATGATTCCCTATCTCTTAGTATAAATAATGAAATAGTTGAAGAAGTTGATCATCATAAAGTCCTTGGTGTCATTGTAGACAGTAATTTGTCATGGTCTTCTCATGTCACAATGCTTTGCAAACTTCTGTCTCAAAAGATTCACCAGCTTTCAAAACTAAAATATTTCTTAGACCAACATTGTCGTAAGCTGTTTTTTATTTCGTACATTGAATCTCATTTGAATTACTCTTCTACATTGTGGGATTCGGCCAGTTATAACGTATTAAAACCACTCTTCAGTCTTCATAGACGGGCTGTGAAACTCGTTCTTCTCAAATCTACAACTGTAACTCCCTCTGATTATAAACGTTTAGACATTTTGCCTCTAAAATGGAAACTCACTTATAACAAAGCAATTTTCATGTTTAAGATAATGTCCAATCATGCACCACCAACTTTGAAAAACAAATTTAAAACGAACCTGATTCGCAATGTCAGAAAGATTCAGATACCCCTACCGAGGATTGATCTTTTTAAATCTAGCCTCATTTACTCCGGTGGTTGTTTGTGGAATGACCTAGTGTCTTCATTTAATGTAATTTCTAGTTTAAACGTTTTCAAAAAACAATACTTCTCATATCTGATGCTACGCTTCCTAAAGAGTGTGACTAATGATAACATCATGTAACCTTCTTTATACGTTTTCAAAATTATTGTATGGATTCAAGTACAAATGATGTTTAAATGTATTTGAATGTTCATTTGTGTTCCTTCGTTACCCCTTCTCTATATCTTGTCATGACATACTGTTCACCTGTCCACCTTTCATTGACGTCCTTCATTTCTCTCCTTCTTCTTCTATTTTTTTGGTTTTGTTGTTGAATGTATTTGCAAAGTTGTTTTCTCTTTCTCTTTGTGTGTGTGTGTGTGTGTGTGTGTGTGTGTGTGTGTGTGTGTGAAAAGTTGACTGTCATATTTTTGGATTGCCTTTTGTATTTCAGGCTAATATTCTTTTCACTATCTAGATGGTTCGTTGATTTTGAAGTCACATATTGTCATTATTTTTTCTGCTTCATCGAGGGCAAGATGTAAAAAAGCCTGTATTGTGCTTATTCTTTATCCCTCATTAAAAAAGATTCGTTCGTTCGTTCTCGCTCTCTCTCGACTTCAACGCGGTGACAGCCCTGATATGGCCCTCTGCGGTCGGCTGGGCTAGAAGCAACATCACCATACCTTACCTTACATCTCTCTCTCTCTCTCTCTCTTCCTCTCTCTCTGCACAGATCTCTTTAAACTCAGTTTTAACCTTAATATCCGTAA
>CM065728.1:69407294-69417294 GCA_033310375.1 Conus canariensis | reverse complement strand
CCCTTCATATTCTGGGAGACCGGAATTCTTTTCTGCCGCAAAACGAATCCTCGATGAATCAATGCCGAAAAACAAGACGAGTGAGGGGCGATTTGATCCAAGTCTATAAAATATTTAATTGTGTTGACAATATTCCTATTTCAAAATTTTTTACTGCATCAAGAGTTGATATTACCAGAAATAGTGTGGATAAAATTTATCATGAATATTTCGCACTAACATAAGGAAATTTTCTTTCAGTAACAGAGTAACAAATCTTTGGAATAAATTAACCCCTAACATTAAACGTGCACAAAATACTAACTTTTTCAAAAGCTCTATCGATGATAGTGTATTATTGAAGACCATTTATTTTGACTATGATAAATAAAGTCTTGAGCGAGTTAAAGACCTGACCGTATAAAGACCAGATAACATACAGAAGGGACATGTAAAGCCAGTTCTGGCTATAATTGCTAAAGGCAATTGTCCCTATAAACCTAAACCTAAACACAAAGATTCGCCCCAAGGAGAACAGCGTGGTCTTGGCCCCTCTGCACTAAACTGCCTATGTCCGACGACTTTCACAACGTGAATTTTCACCCCGGCAAAATGACGTACGTCATGACGCTGGCATTGCGTTGTTACAACAACACACCAAAAAAAGGGGGGAGGGGGGGGGGGGGGGGGGGGGGGGGAGGGGGAGGGAAGGGGGAACATGTTGATAGAGTAACGTTTCTTCCCTTCATCGTCGGGAGATCTGAGTCTCTCTCTCTCTCTCTCTCTCTCTCCTCTCTCCCTCTCAGCCCCCCCCCCCCCACTCTCTCTCCTCTCTCTCTCTCTCGGAAAGGCTGGTTGGAAGCGAAGCAATATATTCCGTTTAAAATCTTCACACTGGTTGCAAAGTCACACTCGTCTGGGAGTGAGAGTGCCCATGATGGCGAAACGACGCCAAACTTTCAGCGTTAAAGGAAGAAAAAAAAAAAAAAAAGAAGACTTAGAATCAGTTTCATCCGTAACGCTGAAAATTCTTGCACGAGGCAGATTACCCCCCCCCCCCCCTCCCCCCTCCCTCCCTCGTTATTTTGTAGAAAATGGTTAAATCTACCTTGCTCTGTGAATCCGCCACACTGATGTTATAACTCAACTCGAGGGATTCGCATGGGAGATGGGACAGTGATAACACTAGTCTTCAAAAACAGCTTTTTTCCCCCACGAACCATCAGGGAATGGAACAACTTAGACAACAGTGTTGTTTCCGCAGGGACTGTGGAGGAATTCAAGAACCTCCTCCAACCCCCCCCCCCCCCCAACCTCACCTCCCCCGCACCTTCCCTCTCCCTCTTTCTCCTCCCCCCCCCCCCCCCCCCCCCACTCCCTTCCCTTTTCCCTTCTTCCACGACTGTTGTAGAGGCTTGTCATCGCGTCAGTACACGCTGAACGTGCGCTGGCTGGCCAGGCCACCAAACATGTAGGGTTTTTTTTTTTCGTGATCTCCCCAAGTGCGTCCATCGATGTTATGCCACAGTGTGGCCCTATCGACTATACACCAAGATCAAGACCAAGATCAAGATTCACGTCCAGTGCTATATGGAGCTGTATGAATTAACAACAAAACAGTACAGGTCAGCGACAGCTAAGGCTGTGCCGATCGGAAACGACACCTCGGACAACGCTACTCCCGACTGCTTTGGCCTGTAGGGTCTTGAGTGGCAGGCATCCCTTCACTTCCCCGTATGTTTGTTTTGACACGTGCTCAAAGTCAGAGAAGCGTCGCACCACGCACACACTTTGACAGTGCACAGAGGCGGCAAGGCTTCAGCTGACGGTGCGGGGTGGCTCAGTGGACGAGCCTTCCTCTGTGTTTGTCAAATATTGGGTGTTCCAATCCCGCGGGCGTTAGGTATAACTGTGTATGTCTTTTTTTTCTCGCTTCCCTGTCTGAACGTGTTCTCGTTGTTGCGTTCAAAGTGTCGCGCTACATAGGCCCGTTCTCTCCGTTACTCCTAATACAGGTATACCTGTCCATTATATCTTCCCGTTACTCCTGATACAGGCACACCTGTCTGTCATATCACCCCAGGTAAGTGAGAACGATAAATCTGAATGTAACTAACAAGCGACGACAGCAGGAATGAAACGTGAAAGATCGAAGGACGAAAGATGAGCTGAGTTTTCCATCGGAACCCGCGACGACCAGAAGGAAAATTATCTCCGATTCCCAAAAGTTAAAACGTTTGCTGGCTGATGCGTGTATGTATGTTCATGCAACTTGTGTGGTCTCCGTTACGTTAAATGTCTACCACAGGCTCTAAGTGATCACAAACACAGATACATTACAAGCCAGACTGGAAGGTCGTACCTAGCGGAAACATGATTGAACTTGAAAGCAAAAAGCAAATTGCTTTTTTTCCATCAACGTTCTGGCTTGTGAACTTTCTTCCATCGGGGAAAGTGAACTGCTGATGAGATAAAACCAACTCACGGTGGAACACGATTCCGTCGTCACACAAAATGAGATCATTTCACATGGAATACCAGCGAAGCCTGACCGACCGGTGCATGCGAAAATATATCCTCGGGGGGAAAAAAGAAGGGGGGAGGGGGGGGGGGGCGGGCGGAGGGGAAAGGCGGAAGAGTGTGTGAAAACAAGAACGAAAACTGAAAAGACCCTCCAACTTAAAAAGAAAAATAAAATAAAATTAAAAAAAAAAAAAGGGGGGGGGGGGGGGGGCGGTAGTTGTGGTTGTACGGGTGAAACGAGTTGTTCCTCCGTACAATGCACCGCCTTCCCCCGATACATCTCGATGGCTGGATGACACTCGACACAAAATCCACCGCTGTGGTCTACCACAGCTTCTCCGAGTCAACAACATCTCACACACAGACTGGCGCTTCCCCTTTTGTCCCTGCTTTCCTGTTGCGCGTCCTCCCCCCAAAAAGCCGTTTGACAGTCGCGACTCCTTCACGGCGCCCCAGCAAGTCGGCCCCAGTCGTTCCTGACAAGCCACACCAAGCTCCGAATTCACGTGCTTAATGACTTCCATTCAGACCTGGGCGAGTCGTGTTCTCGAAGAGCGAGAAAGGTTTGGGGGCCCATTGACTGCGGCCTGTATGGAGAGAGACTGTGACAAGTTGATGGAAGCCAGGCCGCACAAAGACCAGCCGCTGTCAAGCTGGTGGTGGAAAAATAACCAGGAACGTTCGTCAACTCAACATTGACAGAACTCACCTCTCCACACACGGCTCCACAGGAATCTTCTACTGGCTTGTAAAGGGGGGTGGGGGGTGGGGGGGACTTGGGAGGTGGGGGGGGGGGCATGCTTTCAAAGAGACGCCAACGATATATATATACTGGCTGATTCGAATCAGATGTAATAATACTCTGAATAAATTTACTGCCGTATAGATGTCGCCAAACGATTTTGGATTAGAGGCATGAAAGTTTGTGACAGGTCCCGAGATATTTCACCCGTCAGATCTCCAGCCCAGCCAGCCAATCCACGTCCTAGCAGCACTGCACTGAGATGTGCGCGGTGAGGCTCCGAGCAACCATCTCTGAACAACCATCTCTGAACAACCAACTGCTTGATATCGCTCCACCGACCACAGCGATACACACGTCTTCAACAGCTCCGTTATTTCAGATGCACTTTGTTCATCACCGGTGGCCATATGCTGGGCGTCTTCAAAGCTTTTCCTTTTTTTTCTATTTTAAAAGTCCATGACGCTGTGGCAGAGATTAAACAGAGCCTCGAACTGTCGGCGCGTTCGCCATATTTTGGCTTGAAATTTTCAAGGCTCTGTCGCAGACAATGACGAGATGGGATTTGTCCTTCTGTCTCTCTCATTCGATCTTGTGGCGAATCAGAAGGGAAAACATGGTGCCTACCCAGGCACTCACAGCTTATTCTGAGATGTTTATGATCGGCTGTCGGTCGATGTGGAATCAAAACAAGCGATAAGAGTCACCCTTGGACTCTAGGAACAATGCTGTGGCGTCCCTGTGTTTTATCGCCAGTATCAGCCCCACACATTTGTACTGCGCAATCGGCAATTAGAAAAATGCCACCAAACTTGAACACACACACACACACACACACACACACACACACACACACACACACACACAAACACACACACGGCGATAGTCTATGAACACAGTCATATTTTGAAAACAAAAGTCGGAAAAAATGTATTATGCTTACTGTTTTTATACTAGTTCAGACTGCCTAAGAGCTCCGATGTACCGATTAAAAAGAATCCGTCTCATGCTTTTTGCTTTCGTCCCCCTCAGTTTCGGCTGCCAGGGGACACGTGTCCCATGGTGACTGAAAAAAAAGAGAATCGGAGGCTCTGTGATTACCTGGTGTTCAAGGTACTTCTCCATCAGCACTTCCTCACATCTGGTCAGCGGCTCTGTCTGGATCTGAACCCGGTTGGTTCTGCTGCCAGCATTCGCTGTGTCTTTGCCCTGGGTCTGTCCCGAAGGACCCCTCTGATACCTTGACCGGGCTGGCTGACTACACCCAGCCGTCCGGTAATTCAGACAGAACCGCTGGGCTCCTTTCTTGGGCAGCGACGTGACACACAGCCACGCCTGTTAACAAGGCCAGTGACAACAGCACGGGTCACACCTGTTTACAATACCAATGACAACAGCACGGTGACCCCGTCAGAACTAAGTGGACGAGATGGATGGAGCTCCATCTTTGCATGAAAACTGAAAATCTACCTCTCGGATACCAGACTAGTAAAAAAAAAAAAAACGTAAGCATTCTTTTCGAACGATCCAAGATTGCAAAGTGATGCTTGTTTGTTTCTTTTTCTACCTGTCTCTGTCTGCCTGTTTGTCTGCCCCTCTCTGTCTGTCTGTCTCTCTCTGTCGGTCTATCTGTTTCTCTCTCCTCTCTTTCCTCTCTTCCTCCCTCCCCCTCTCTCTCTCTCCGTCCCTCCCTCCCTCTCTCTCTCTCTCTCTGTGATCTGATACGCCACAATGTTGGTAAGCACACGGTTCCGGACTGTGTCACCGCCTTTCGGCCTGTGGGCCGCGGCCCAGTTCTGTCTGACAGTGATCAGTACCTTGATGACGCCAGGCCCCAGAGGCACGGCGAATTGTGTTCACACCTGCTGACATTCTTTCCCCTCAGTGCCACGACAGAGTTGCCTCCAGTTCTTTTGTCGTGAACTGTTAAAAATACCGCGGCATGCGCTGGGTGACACGTTCGTTTACACACACACACACACACACACACACACACACACACACAACCGTTGCTTCTAACTGTCAGTCAGAGGTCTCGTGCTCTGCATTTAATACGCCCTTTCTTCCACACCAGATTCAGGACAATCTACGCCATTCCAGTTTCAGCGACCGCTCGCGACTGTTTGCACGCACGCACGCACGCAGACACAGACAGATACACACACGCGCAAGCATGCGCGCGTGCAAGCACACACACACACACACACACACACACACACACACACACACACACACACACACACACACAGCACAACACACACATGCGCGCGCACGCGCGCGCGCGCGTACATATACCCTTTCTTTCAAAATGTTTGTGTATATGAGTGAGACATTGAGTGTGCTGTGCCTTCGTGTTTGAAGTGATTTTAAAAGATAAAAAAAAACTTATCAACCAGGTAACATTCCATTATGTTCCTACAGAAACAGCAAATTACAACCACCTGACAACTTAAACGTTTTGTGAAGACACATCTGACGTTATACTAACAATTTTTTCCCAGCTTTATAGTCTACAAAACTGAAAAGAATATTCTCACTTCTAGACGTCACGAGCAAGGCTGATTTCAAACCACAAAGGTCGTAGTCCTATTTAGGCTTTGACTAGCGTTTACCTAAGAGCCTGATCCTGTACTAAACAAAAATAACAAGGCAAAAAAATATAATAAATAACACGAGAAAGGACCGTCATCTTCTATCAGCAACTGACACAATCGGCGTGTCAAGTCTCAACGACTCACTCAGTCCCTCTGAAGACCGTATCTAAAGGCTGTGCACCAACACTATCTGGCAGGTTGAATTCGTGCGGTAGGCTTCCTACTTCGGGTATTTCAAGCCTCTCGTCGTGATTGTTTTCAGCCAGTGCTGCGGAATGGCACGTTATGTATTGTTATAGTACGCGGTGACACCGATCTGATCAAGTCATAATTATGATCGGTTCAAAGAAAGCGGGCATGGCCTTCAAAAAATCAGTCCATGGTGAGAGTTTTTCATCCCTCTGACAATCCCTGTAAATCAGGTGTTTGTGTGCTTAACTGGGGGGGGGGGGGGGGGGGGGGGGGGGGGGGGGGGGGGGGGGGGGAGTTCTCAACACAACAAACATTATGAGAGATATTTAAAATTTGGTGCGTGGGTTTGCGGTAGGTTGTATACCATATCACTTTCCCCCCAAATCAGCTCTGCTTCGTAGTTTTGGATACGACGTGCCACAAAACCAGCTCAAATCGTGAAAGATGCAATCCGCGTATGCTGATAGCGGAAGGCAGGCGTTGCTACGACCATGTCTACATAATTATGCGGACATTGCCATGCGATGATAAGCACTGTCTGAAGTGCCAGAGTCAGTGCGCTGGGACTATGACAATGAGAGAGAGAGAGAGAGAGAGAGAAGAGAGAGAGGAGAAGACGCAGAAGAGAAAGAAGAGACAGACAGACAAGACAGAGATACAGGACAGAGAGACAGACAGAGAAAGAGAGAGAGGCAGAAAAGAGACAGAGAAAAGGGAGAGAGAAAAAGAGAAACTGAGAGACAGAGAGAGACCGACAGACACACAGAGAGAAAAATGAGAGAGAAAGAGAAAGACAGAGAGAGAGAGAGAGAGAGAGAGAGAGAGAGAAGAGAGAGAAGAGACAGACAGACAGACACGACAGCACAACACACACACACACACACACAACACACACACACACACAGCAAGACAACGCGGAGTGTCGGAAAGGCTTGATGACTACACTTCTCTCCAATCACGACGTCTTCGTGACGGCGCACTCTGCCCCTCAGGGAAGACCCGACACTGACCCATTGAAGTCACATCCAATACCTCAGGGAAGACCCGACATTGACCCACTGACGTCACGTCCTCAGGGAAGACCTGACACTGACCCACTGACGTGACGTCCAATACCTCAGGGAAGACCCGACACTGACCCACTGACGTCACATCCAATACCTCAGGGAAGACCCGACATTGACCCACTGACGTCACGTCCTCAGGGAAGACCTGACACTGACCCACTGACGTGACGTCCAATACCTCAGGGAAGACCCGACACTGACCCGCTGACGTGACGTCCAATACCTCAGGGAAGACTTGACACTGACCCACTGACGTGACGTCCAATACCTCAGGGAAGACCCGACACTGACCCACTGACGTGACGTCCAATACCTCAGGGAAGACCCGACACTGACCCACTGACGTGACGTCCTCAGGAAAGACCCGAAACTGACGTGACGTCCAATACCTCAGGGAAGACCCAACACTGATCCACTGACGTGACGTCCAATACCTCAGGGAAGACCCGACACTGACCCACTGACGTGACGTCCAACACCTCTGGGAAGACCCGACACTGACCCACTGACGTCACGTCCAATACCTCAGCGAAGACCCGACACTGACCCACTGACGTGACGTCCAATACCTCAGGGAAGACCCGACACTGATCCACTGACGTGACGTCCAATACCTCAGGGAAGACCCGACACTGACCCACTGACGTGACGTCCAATACCTCAGGGAAGACCTGACACTGACCCACTGACGTGACGTCCTCAAGAAAGACCCGACACTGACGTGACGTCCAATACCTCAGGGAAGACCCGACACTGACCCACTGACGTGACGTCCGAATACCTCAGGGAAGACCCAACACTGACCCACTGACGTGACATCCAATACCTCAGGGAAGACCCGACACTGACTCACTGACGGACCACGGGCACGGACGATTGCCATCAGCGGAGCACGAAGAGAGAGACGACTGATCTGGTGCCAAACACGGGCAGCTGAGCCTGATAATCTTCAGACGGCATCGGCACAAGCTTGACATATAGTAGGACACACAAAATGGAAAAGTCAACCCCGTATTTAAAAAAAAAAAAAATTCTTTCAGATCAAAACGAAAAGCGACTTCGGCATTCGCAGCGTTCATTTAAAAAAAAAAAAACGATAATAATCTCTGGGATTTACATGACTATCCCGTACGCGGGAATGAGATCCGATTTGGGTTATAATAGAAAATCGGAGAGTCATCGTAGTTTAAAAAAAAATACAAAAGAAAAAAGCAATTGAGAAGAAAGCCAACGCGCTGTGCCGCTCTTCAGTGATAAAGCGGGCTGGGTAAGGAGCCCGAATTAATAACAAGAAAATGCCCTGCTGTGGCAAGAGCGTCCTTGAATGCGGTGCAGGGATATATATAAAAGAGGTCTGACAGATCTGTCTTAGTATCTATCCGTTAGTGTAGGCTATTAAGTGTGCAATAATGGACTGAATATTTCGTCAAGTGTGCACAGAAATCAACTTACACGCATGCACGCAAACACGCGCGCGGCGCGCGCACACACACACACACACACCTCTACACTCTACACACACCCACACCACACACACACACCACCACCACACACACACCTCCTCTCTCTCTCTACACACACCACACACACACACACACACACACACACACCACACACACACACACACACACCAACCCCTCTCCTCTCTCTCTCTCTCTCTACACACACACACACACACACTAAATCTTTCTGTATGATTACCGTCACCATCTTCCAACATTCGCGCACATCTGTGTACATTATCTTCTCCATGTTTAGAAAATCAGATCAGCATTACTCATCCTGCAACCGTCGAACATCTGACCACAGGATGCCGGCGATTGTACACATCTGTCATCATGATCCCTTCTATCCAACGGATCCCAACAGACATACACATGTATCCAGAGGATCCCGGCAGTTGTACACATCTATCCACAGGATCTCACCAGTCACACACATCTTTCGATAGGATATCAACAGTCATACACATCCATTCAAAGGATCCCGACCGTCATACACATCTGTCCACAGGATCCCGACAGTCATACACTTCTATCCACAGGATCCCGACAGTCATAAACATCTATCCACAGGATCCCGACAGTCATACACATCTAATGATCTATTCACAGGATCCCGACAGCCATACACTTATATCACAGGATCCCGACAGGCATACACTTCTATCCACCGGATCCCAAATGTCATACACTTTTTGGATATACGTTATACACTTATATGCAAAGGATCCCCACAGTCATACACTCTATACACAGAATATCATACACTTCAATCCACAGGATCCCGACAGTCATACACTTCTACATATAGGATCCCGATAGTCATACACATCTATCCACCAGATCCCGACTGTCATACACTTCTTGCATATGAGTTACAGACTTATATCCAAAGGATCCCGACAGCCATACACTCTATACACAGAATCATACTTCTATCCACAGGATCCCGACAGTCATACACTTCTATCTACAGGATCCCGACAGTCATACACTTCTATCTACAGGATCCCGACAGTCATACACTTCTATCCACAGGATCCCGACAGTCATATTTCTATACACAAGATCCTGACAGTCGCACACTTCTATATCCAGGATCCTGATAATCATACACATCTTTCCATAGGATCCCGTCAGTCATACACCTCTATTCGCAGGATTTTCTGAATTGAAATCGTGACACACACACACACACACACACACCACACACACACATGCGCGCGCGCACACACACACACACATGCACGCACGCGCGCGCGCACACCCACACATGCTTATATACATACATACAACACACATACACATGATACATACATACATACTACATTCCCTTCTACCTACCTACTACAGAGAGACAGGGGAAGGAGACGCAGGCAGAGAGAGAGAGAGAGAGAGAGA
>CM065728.1:69399794-69402294 GCA_033310375.1 Conus canariensis | reverse complement strand
CGCCTATCCTCGGCTAGAGACCAAGCTCTACGCGCTTTACAATCCACACTCGTTTAAACAACGGGCTGCCTACCCCGGGTAGTGCTGACTGAAGAGCTGCCAGCTGGAGTGTTATTCAATCGTTTCCCGTGTCATCCAGTCAATATCGTTCACTCAATTTCTTAACTTCCTTCATTCTTTCCATTTTCACGCAGGGTGCATGCTATGTGTAACGTGTCATCCATACCAACGGCCAAACTGGCCTTCTCTTCCGAAAGTTGGTGATGGAATTTTACGTGTGTGCAAGGTGTTATGCGTGCGTTCACACACGGAACCTTGGTTTATAGTGTCATTCGAAGAACTGTATGGGAAATGGAGTCAGACCAATGTTAACTCCGAGGGAAAAATCCCCCTGTACCGAAACGGCCCCGCGGCTTCAAACCCATTTCTTCACGGCCATTAGCCTGTGGGACTTTTGACCTGATCCTGGACACACCAATACGGGGACCAGAGGTGGTAGGGTGGGGTGGGGTGGGAAGGGAAAGGGGGCATATATACATCTGTCGAGAGAGAGAGAGAGAGAGAGAGAGAGAGAGAGAGAGAGCTCATACAAACAAGAAAAAACACACAGTAACACATCACTCACATATTCACATGTGCGCGCGTGCACACACACACGCACAACACACACACATACACACTCACGGAGAGAGAGAGAGAGAGAGAGAGAGAGAGAGAGAGAGAGAGAGAGAGAAGACAGACAGACAGACAGACAGACACAAAGACAGAGAGAGAGAGAGAGAGAGAGAGAGAGAGAGAGACAAGCAGACAGACAGACAGACAGAGACTGACAAAATTTCATATTACTATTATAAATATATATTTACCGATCGGCTCAGAACACAAAAACAAGCAAAAATCCAGTTAAACAACCTGCCTACTAACCAACCGAGCAAAGGGCGACTACCGATCAATGAAAACATTTTCCAAACAACCAAAAGCATAAACAATACACTGCATCTGCTGTGCATTCAACCTCCTTACTGAACACAAAACCGAGTTTCTTGAATGCTGAGAGCACGCGCGCGCGCATGTACACACACACACACACACACACAAGAGAGAGAGAGAGAGAGAGAGAGAGAGAGAGAGAGAGAGAGACACACACACACACACTCACACACACACATACAAGCACGCGCGTGCGCGCGCGTACACACACACACACACACACACACACACACACACACACACACACACACACACGTAATCACGATGATACGTCAGCTCTACCATTGGCCTTACTACATCGCATCAGCCAGATGATACCGAAGACATCAGCTTCTCTTATCGCCGCTAAACCAACGAAAGATAACAATCAGTCTCCTTTCCACCCATGGCAAGGAACGTCAAATGGAAAGCAGGTGATGGATAGGACCACGAAATCGGAGAGCTGGACGCCATCCGAGTCTTAGTTTCTGTTTTGTTTGTTTGTTTGTCTTTCTTGCTTTTTGTTTTTTCTTGTCATTGTCTCATTTCCCGTGTCTCCTCTCCTCCACCCCCCACCCCCCTCCTTCACAGCGACATCACCTCCAGGCCGCTTCCCAGTACACAGATCTATCCAAGGTCGTCCTGCAGCAGGTAAAGCACCGGCAGTCCACAACGACCATCAATATCAAACCTTCGTGAGGCAACCCACCGAAGGAGACACTGCACTGCTGTCCACTAGCTCCGGTGGTGTTCAGTGGTGCACGTTCTATATACACATATCATTGATACCACACAGTAAGCCCAGCTGTTGACAACACTAATTGCTTAGTGCACGGAGCCAGCCTCAGTTAGCGTCGCATTCCGGAGGGGGTGGAGAGGGAGGAGGGAGGCGGGGTGGCGATACTACGCCCATTCATCGACAATCCGCATGGATTTTCTGATGGTGATGCCTCTCACACGAACTGACCAAAGATATGCCAGTCTGTATTCTCCCCACTTCATCCCACTCAGCCACAACAGATCAGAAGCATCTGGCGGCGTGACAGGAAGAACGGTGTGATGAATCAACTGCTGGTGATCGCCTTGGCTGTATGTAGGCTGTGTCAGACCAGTTGACGTAGGCTAGACCACCAAGGCTACATCAAAATGTTGTTATGCTCTGCATAGTTATGCGGGGATTGCTCATATGCACTAACATAACTTATCAGTCTCCAAAATCCCCCGAAGTCGGAGTGTGGCTGCCCACGTGGCGTTGTAATCAAAAACGGTCACACACGTAATGTTCTCATCCCTAGCTGATGCATTTGTACCATAGTGTTCAAGAGCTTCGACTGTTCGGATGATCCCTGGAGTCTTTTAGCCAGGGTAAGACAACAACCACGACAACAACACGAACTGACTAAAGGTATCCCCCCCCCCCCCCCCCCCCACTTAATCCTTCAGTCACAACAGATCAGCGAGCAACTGGAACGTGACAAGAACGGTGTGATCAATCAACTGCTGGTGAATGGGCCAGTACAGACAGAAAGGA
>CM065728.1:69349794-69397294 GCA_033310375.1 Conus canariensis | reverse complement strand
ATGGACATCGCAGCACACGCTAATACAACAGTACGACACTTCGCACGCACGCACGTGCGCAGCATCATCATCATCTACCTCATTCCGGGAAAAGAGGCCAAGGACGGAAATGAGAGAGAGAGAGAGAGAGAGAGAGAGAGAGAGAGAGAGAGAGAGAGAGAGAAGAGAGAGAGAGAGAGAGAGACGATGTAAAATGTCTGACACAGTTTCTCGTTAAAGGCCACACAGTAAAACAGAAGCCCCTCTCCCCTTCTCCCATCCCTCGTTAACCACCACCACCCTAAAAACAAAAAAAAAAACCTTCGGTTTCCGAATCCTGTCAGGTGTTCTGGAAGCTACCAGGATGGAGAGAGAGAGAAAGAGAGGGGGGGGGGGGGAGACTGGCGGACAGAGAGAGAGAGAGAGAGAGAGAGAGAGAGAGAGAGAGAGAGAGAGAGAGACTGCGAGAGTGAGTGACAGAGAGAGAGAGTGACAGAGAGAGAGAGTAAACGAGAGAGAGAGAGAGAGAGAATGTCAGGAGAGACAGAGAGAGGACAGAGACAGAGAGGGACATAGAGAGATAGAGAAAGACAGAGAGAGAGCGAGAGGTGGGGGGGGGGCGGAGAGACAGGCGGACAGAGAGAGAGAGAGAGAGGGGACAGGGGAGAGAGCGAAAGAGAGCGAGAGCGAGAGAGAGAGGACAGAGAGAGATTGCGAGAGAGAGTGACAGAGAGAGAGAGTGTGACAGAGAGAGAAAGAGAGTAAGCGAAGAGGAGAGAGAGAGAGAGAGAGAGAGAGAGAGAGAGAGAGAGACAGAGAATGACAGAGAGAGAGTGAGAGAAAATGTCAGGAGAGACAGAGAGAAGGACAGAGACAGAGAGGGACATAGAGAGATAGAGAAAGACAGAGAGAGAGAATGAGAGGAGAGAGAGAGAGAGAGAGAGAGGAGAGAGAGAGAGAGAAGAGAGAGAGAGAGTAGAGAGAGACAGGCAGACAGAGAAAAAAACAGAGAGAGAGACAGAGACAGAGAGAGATGGAGGGAAAGAGAGAGAGAGGAGAGAGAGACAGACAGACAGACATAGAGAGAGACAGGCAGACAGAGACAGAGACACAGAGAGAGAGGAAGAAAGAGGAAGATGGCGAGGCGGAGGGAAGGGAGAGGAAGGACGAGGGGGAGGGAGAGAGAGACGGAGGGAGAGAACACAAAATCTGCCTACAAGCGAACCGTATCGATTTTGTTTTTTCATTTCTGCCATCCCCAGCTCCCTCCCTCCCTCCCTCCTTCTCTCTCTCTCTCTCTTATTCTTCCAGGCAGCGCTATAGTGGAATTTACGACAGTCAGGTCGAGGTAGCTTTTCATCCGCTATTGATCTTGTCTCTGCCTCCCTCCCTCCCTCCGTCCTTCCCTTCCCCTCCCCTCCCCCCCCCCTCCCTTCTCTTCCAGACTTCGGCACTCCATGGCCAACGTCCGTGCGAGCGGGTCTACTGGCAGCGTCTGGCATTGATCGCAGGTGAAATCGCACAGGTGAGACAAAGCGGGTGAATTGTTGATGATCGGTTGACGTGTGTTTGTGTGTTGGAGTCTGTTGGAATCTTGCCGGACCGGCTGGCCTGAAATCACGGAGTGATTGGGATCGGGGGTCGGGACTGGATGATACTGGGAGTTGGGGAGGCGTGTTATCACCCGTTTGATTCCCAGGGACGGCTTGCTGTCTGCGAGAATCAGGGCAAGCAAACTGAACGAAGCAAAGGATTAAACAGCTCATGACAATTAATGGCACCCAGCACACAAAGACAACAACAACAACAAAAAGAACAAAAAAGAAAGAAAAGAAAAGAAAAAAAGAAAAAAAAAAATCCGGCGGAAGCAAGCAAGAAAGAAAGGAATGAAGAAAGGCACAAACCGAGGATGAATTATGCAAACAGTTTTCAGGAATCCCCCCCCCCCTCCCTTTCCTCTGCCCCCCCCCCCCCCCCCCCCCCCCTCTTCATCCTGTCCTTCATACGTGCAGTCCTCTGTTGATCGTCGCTGTTTTCACCGAGCAACCTCCACCCCCACCCCGCTCCCTGGATCCACACTACTCATCCTTCTGTTTTCTAGCCTCTCTAAGTCGATCAACGTCTCTTCACCGGCCATTCCTGGACAATTCCTGTTCAAACCACCCCGATGAAAACAGAAGCATTTGAACACGCTGTAAGCAGCAGCTTGCTGCTGTTCAAATCTTGACATTTACTATGAAGCTGCATGTGAGTGCAAGTTGGAAATAGATTCATTTTAAACCAAACTGTTCATGCTTTACGTACTTATTTAAAGCATTCAATCGGCACGAGACATTCGCCAGTGCAGTCAACTGCCACTCACAGGAAAGAATACTACAAGGGTGAACGAGTATAGCAATGCTTTGAACAGTGCATGGGCTTATAAATACATGCTACCGAGCGATCAACATTGAGGAAAAACCGCGTTCTGCTTACAGTGCAGCGCATGCAAACGCGTAACTAAATTCCGTCAGTCTTTTCTCGCTACGTGATCGGGACAGTCGGGAAGACACTGGCAATCTCAGTCAATGGGGGAAACCTGTTTGTTTTTTCCCCATCAGGCTTTGAGCTGCGGTGAAGGAAACACTGGTCCTAGGCTCTAAGAACCAAAGGATCGTGATGTGTCTCAACTCCACCGAGGGCCATGACAACCAACGTAATCCACCCGGGAACAACTGTCTCTTCTCTACGCCACAAACCACCCAGGTATTTTAATCTGAAGGAAACGAATTCAGGCCAAGAGGAGGGCGTGTGTGACAGGTGCACGGGGAAGAAGGGGTGGAGAGAGAGAGAGAGAGAGAGAGAGAGAGAGAGAGAGAGAGAGAGGAGAGAGAGAGAGAGAGAGAGAGAGAGAGAAGGCCCGAGGAAGCTGATATCAGTGTGTGCCGTTGATCTCACTCCGGTGTCAGGGCAGCGTTGTCTCTGTGCTGATAAACGTCCCCACGCTCAATCCCGCAACAACAACAACCTTAACCCCTCCGGATTTATGCTCTGACAAACGGCTATTTTAAAGTTGGAGAGATAACAGTTTTCAAGGTGTGGAGCTACGCGTACGTTTAAATGTTTAAACGTACCCCTTGCACACATACACACACACACACGAGCGCGTGCATGCACAACTCAAACACACACGCGCGCGCGCACGCATGCCAATATGCACGTATACTCAACGTGGATATACATACGTATATTCTGATACGCACGTGTACATGCTCGCATCAATACTGTAACCATTCCTCTGTCCCCTTGTGCGATATCACATTTAGTAAACAATCGTTTCCACACACACACACACACACACACACACACACACACACACACACACCCATACACGCACGCGCGCGCTCACGCAAGCGCAGACACGTACACAGACATATGCACATACGCACGCACATACATGCGCGCGCGCACACACACACACACACGCACGCACGCACGCACCACACACACACACACACACACACACACACACACACACACACACACACTCGCGAAAGATCCGGTCAAAGCAGTTGCCGACTCCTAGATCAAGACAGCTTCCTACGTCTGCTTTTCAGATGTGGTGGACACTTGCAACATCAGACAACTCCCTCCCCCCTCACCCCGCCCGCCCCTTTCCCTCCTCAACACCTCCCCCAACGTAGGTCATCCACCACCACCACCACCCCTCAACAACACACGCCATAAAATCTTCTCCAGCCTGTTACCTTAGCGCGTGCCGTGTCGAAGAAGACAACTGACTGGAGAAGATTATCCGGGCTCGGAGGAACAAGAGACAATGGGAATCATAAAGTTCTGCAGACGAACGGCCTGGCCCGCGACAGCGGTAGGAATGCTGTAAAGGGGGATTACTCCCGGGGAGATGAAAGAAGGGCCGTCACAGCCTGCACAGGTCTGACCAAGAGTGAGCTAGCGCTGTGAGAGGTGTCGACGAGCAGTGATCTGAACGTTATTTTGCCGCTCTTGGTTCGCGTCATAGTTCCACATTATTGCACGGAGCGTCTCTCTCCTCTCTCTCTCTCTCTCTCTCTCTCTCTCTCTCTCTCTCTGTGCCCCACACACACACACACACACACACACACACACACACATACACACACACACAAATACACACACACACACACACACACACACACACACACACACACACACACACTTTAGCCAGACAGACACGCAGACAGAAAAAAAGATGGCATATCACATGTGAATCACTCACTCGCGCTGGTCCCCGCCATTAATTAAAGCAAATTATTGCCGTCAGCAGGGGCCATAACAGGTGGTGACTCTGCGAATGCCGGGCGATCCGAACAAACAACATGGAACACCACCGAGGAGAATCAGGAGCTGGGAGCGCAGTGTCACCTGAAGTGGGTAGTAAAATAGCGAGGTGACATCGATGGCTCTCTGCGGAATGCTGGTGCCGGAACAAACGGCATGGAAGCAGTGCCACATGGATGTGGAAGACTGGAGGAAACCAGACGGATGACAGAGTGTGCACAGAAAGGACATGCAAGGTAAGGTCAGGTAATGTTGCTTATAGCCCAGCCGACCGCAAAGGGCCATATCAGGTCTGTCACCACGTTAAAGTCAACTCACAAGTCATTATAAAAAACAACCCTCATTCACACAACCCTTAAAAACACGCCTTGTAAACACACACCAGAAACGTTTGTCAAAAACCTCTTTCCTCCCAAAAATTTAAATCACATGAAAAATGTAAATCTTTCAGAAATTCAAAGATCTATTCACAGTTGGGACATCTCTGAACAAGGTTTTCATGGAGTCTGCTGTAAAGTGTTTATGTTCCACATCATGCAAGTCCTAACACTCTAAAAGAACATGTTTCACAGTGAATGTTACACGACATAGAATGCAGCACGGTGCTTCTTCACCTTTTCAAAGATAAGAATGGGTGCAAAAGGAGTGGTTTGTACACAGAAACCCCGAAACCGTTTCTTCTTTACGGCCGCCTAAAGAAAAGGACATGCAGAAAGAAGACAGACAGACAGTTCTTAACTTGCACTTCTGGAAACCAGCCAACACTGTTCCAACGGCTAGTGATCCCCTGCGTCTGCCTGCAGGACCCTTACCGAAGTGGATCCGGTGTCAGGGGTGATTACTCCTGCTGCCTCTCCATTACAGCGGAATGTTAACGGACACTGACGACGGTGTGTACACCACCTCCACTCATTGGGTTCACTGAGCTCGTCTGATTTCTTCCCGTCGGCCCCTCCCCTCTCCCTCTCTCCCTGGGCCTCAACCTTCCTACCTGTGAATTTACCTGCCTGTGGCCTGACAGTGAGGTAGGCTGCGTGCAGCGTGAGAGAGAGAGAGAGAGAGAGAGAGAGAGAGAGAGAGAGAGAGAGAGAGAGAGAAGACAGACAGACAGACAGACAGACAGACAGACAGACAGACAGACAGACACCCAGACAGAGAATACGATTAGAAATACGAATGTTTAATCAGTTGTGGGCCATAGTTCCTTATTGAGGGGTGCACAGGTCAGAAAACAACACACAGAAAGAAAAAGTTGTACCGGTAGTAACATTCCATTCCCAAGGAAACCTTACCACGTGTAAAATTAACAGAGATCTCCTGAACAACATATCGACACTCAAGGACGTTACAACAAAACCGGTCTAACACAATTGTGAACTAAGACATACACTCTAAGGCTGAGAAAGAATGATTTAATTCGTCTATGACAAGAGCAAATGGGAGTGGAAACTAAACCGGCAACAGGTTCTTTTCTTTTAATCTTAAAATAAAGTATTTTACAACAGCGAAACTGCAAACGAATTTTTGTATTCTTTAGCGAAATGACGCAGCACAGCCGCTATTTTGACTCATTAGATAAAAGCGGCGAAAACGCCTTCCTGAACAGCCAAATGTGAATTCAACCACTGCGCATTCGAAACAACGTTCACGTTCCTCTCAATACACTGGAGATATGTCAATCTGCCTGTCTGAACTAGTGGATACGGCGTCGGACCATTGTTCTTAGATCCAGGCCTCGACTTCCACTCGAATCAGTCAGGTTGGATGGAAGAGGTACTCTCTTCGACGTTAACGTCTGTTGCACACGCTCATCCTTTCCTTGGAATGGAACTTTGAACCGGGATCCTCTGCGAAAATACATTTATAAAATATAAAAAGAAAAAAAAAATGGCACGCTCGCTTAATCTCCTTCCACCTTTCGGAGAAGAAATGTGATCGTGTGCAAGCTGGGTGGATGACAGGACATAAAGCACACGCACACTGATGTTGTGTTTTGGCATCACGCCGGAAGACAGAATGTGGCTGCCTTAATGGTGGGATTCAACACGGTCACATACTTGAAAAAAATCTCGTCAGTGGTGACCCTCGGAGGTGTAGGCGAGGAACGTCGTGAAGTAAGAAGGTATGGTAAGGTAATGTTGTTTATAGCCCAGCCGACCGCAAAGGGTCATATCAGGGCTGCAGGCGCGTTGAAGTCAGCTCACAAGTCATTCAACACACACACACACACATACACACACACGCACACACACACACACACGCACGCACGCAGTTATGCACACACACGCACGCACGCACGCACGCACGCACACACACACACACACACACACACACACACACACACACACACACACACACACACACACTCCTTTAAAATACACCTTCTAAAAACACAGCGGAAATTTTGTTAAACATCTTTCTTCTGTAAGATCTCACATCAGATGATCTCTTTCAGAAAGTCAAAGATCATACCAGGCGGGGACATCTCTGAACGAGGTTTTCATGGAGACTTGAAGGAAGAACGTGAAGATCTGCCACATGGAGGGGCGCCTCTGTGACCCTGGTCCCCCAATCCCTGCCCAAATCTTCGGCCTTATCCTCTCTTTGACGCTCTGGAGGCGCCATGCATGGTAGCCAGCAGAGGTATGTGCAGGAAACACTCTGGGAGAACTGGCAGGGTCTCTGCTGGTCCCGCTCCCTGCTGACTTCTGTGCGTTGACAACTTGTCCATGGGGGGAAGGGGGTGAGGGTGAGGGGTGGGGGAGGGCGCCGACAGAACGTTCACATCACCATTTACCGGCTGTTTGTGGCAGACTGCGGACTCCCGTTCACCGTCATCATCATCATCATCATCATCATCATCATCATCGTTGTCGTCGTCGTCGTCGTCGTCGTCATTATCATCATCATCATCGTCATCATCACCATCCATCATCATTATCATCGTTATCCTCCTCCTCCTCCTCCTCCTCATCATCATCATCATCACCGTTGTCATCATCATCATCATCATCATCATCATCGTTATCATCATCGTCATTACACGTAAAATCCCATCACCAACTTTCGGAAGAGAAGGCCAGTTTGGCCGTTGGTATGGATGACACGTTTCACATAGCATGCACCCTGCGTGAGAAATTGAAAGAATGGAGGAAGTAAGGATATTGAGTGAACCATATTGGACGATATTGACTGTATGACACGGGAAACGACTGAATGAAGCGCCAGCTGGCAGCTCTTCAGTCGGCACTACCCAGGTAGGCAGCCCGTTGTGTAAACGAGTGTGGATTGTAAAGCGCTTAGAGCTTGGTCTCTAGCCGAGAATAGGCGCTATATAAGTATTCATTATTATTATTATTATTATTACTAAAATCACTATCATCATTGTCATTATTAAGGGTTCTTACATAGCGCTCTATTCTCGATTAAACAGCAAGCTCTATGCGCTTTGCAACTCACGTTCTTGTTTACACAACAAACTGCATAGCGGCAGAATCGATGAAGATCTGCCTGCTGGCGCTACATTCAATCGTTTTCTGTATCATTCTGTCAGCATCAATCACACAGCTTTCCCCTTTCATTCTTTCCATTTCTCACGCAGGGTCCACGCTATGAGTAACGTATTATGCATAGTAACAACTGACCTGGCCTTCTCTGCCGAAATTTGGTGATGGGATTTTACGTGTGAGCAAAACGTAAACCTCGGTTTGTAGTCCTTTTCGAAGGACTTTACGAGTTATGGACGCAGATCCATGTTAGCTCCGAGGGAAAAAAAAATCCCCTGTACCGAAACAGCCCTGCGGAGATTCGAACCTGCAACCCCAGGATCACCAAGATTGCATAAAGAGTGCGAAGCTCCACCAACTGAGCCATTCCGGCCCGTAAGATTATCCACCTGAGACAGCCAGGGATTTGGAACAGACGAAGAGAAGTCATCAGTCGGCGTGAGTCCTAATGGTTTGTGTTACGAGCACCCATGCGCCGTCTTTTTTTCCCCCTCGATTTCAGCTTACTTTTTTTAAAGCGAAAATTGAGCTTTTTAAGCGAGAGGAATGTGTCCCTTTTATTGACAACATTTTTTAGCTTTTTTGACAGAAATAAAAAAACCTCTTCCTTTTTCCAATGCTTATCATGATCATTGCTTTTTTCATTCTTCAGTCACAAGATGTAAAGAGGTATCTAAAATCATAACAGTACGGCTGAGCGTTCACAATCACAATAGATACGTTGATGTTTCTTTGTCATAAACCATGTCAATATAGTCTCTGTTTTCTCACCGAGTTTTTTCCTCATCTATTCCGAACATTACATCTGTATTGTGGTGCATGCATCTGATCTTCATGTGGTTTATAGCTGGAATTTTCTTAAGGACGTCGGTCACAGTTATAAAAAAAAAAAATAAAAAACCCTCTTCATTTTCTTCCGCTATCGCGGTCACACAATAGCCATATTTCAACTTTCATTTAAAAGGGCCATCACTCCATCCCTATTCAGCTGTTAGATGTCCGTGAATCTTGAATAGAATAATTAAGGCGGCGCGGTGTAAACACACTGAGTGTAGACATTCGCTAGAACGTGCACACACAACACACACACACACACACACACACACACACCACACATTTAGTCTCAAATATCTGTGGCTGCAGGGGAAATTGCACGCTGTCGAACAAAGGGCAGAAAATGACACGTTACGTGTGGCTCCGTTTCCTGGCCGAAGACCCTGATATACGGGCCGACCACACCCGTCAACAGACCCCCTTATCCCCCGCCCCCACGCCCCTCCCACTACCGCCACGCTGTCTCTCGCTTTAGCGCTCAATTCCATCTCGCATCAAACCCAGGAATATCCCTGTATTCCCGTCGAACGAAGAGTACTTTAGAAGCTCTCTCGTCTATGTTTTCAGTCGCTTAATAACCATGCGCGGTCGCGCCTCTCTAGCTACACTTCTCAATCTGCGCACGCCTGCGTCTTCACCATTCGTTTGCCGACATCTGCATGTACAGTCTGGCTTCTGTCGGGACAACATCCTATGGCCAGCGTTGTTCTTGAGATCAGGCTCCCTTCTTTTAGGATAGTATACTATGGCTAATATTCTTTTTCCTATTCTTTTAGGGCAGTATACTGTGGCTAATATTCTTTTTTCCTATCAGGATCCCTTCGTTTAGAACAAAGTACTATGCGTACAGTTCTTTTTCTTATAACTATGCTTTCTTTTAAGACAAAATATTATAAGCAACGTCCTTTTTCTTCTCTCGATGCCTACTTTACGAACAAAATATGGCCAACGTTTAAAAAAAAAAAATATTATTTTTGTAATCAGTCCCTTCTTTTGAAACAGAACGCTATGGCCAACGTTCTTTTTCTTATCAGGAAGCCTTCTAGGAAAATGTGGCCAACATTTTTTCCTACTAGGCTCCCTTCTTTTAGGACAAAATCATATGGCCAACGTTTTCTGTGTTATGATGATTCCTTCTTTTAGGACAAAATATTATAGCCAACGTTCCTTTTACTATCATGATCCCTTCTTTTAGTACAAAATCCTACGGTCAACGTTTTTCTCTTTATCGGGATTTCTTTATAGAACAAAGTACTCGATCAGTGTTAACTTTCCTGTCCGGCTTTCACCTTTCAAGAGACAGCGCTATGACCTTTGTTCTTTTTCTCGTCAGGATTTCTTCTTTCAGGACAAAACTCTATAGCCAACGCTCTCCTATTACGCTAGGTAACAATGGTATGGTCCACGTTCTTCCCATTGTCAGGATCACTTCTGTCTGTAGAAAACACTATGGACAACGTTCTTTCTTCTTTCATACTCCCTTCTAACAGCGCACAGTCCTTTCGCGTACGTTCATTCTCCTACCAGAATTCTTCCTTTTAGAAAAAATACTATGGCCAAGTCCCCTTTCCGTATGCGGATCCTTTCTTTTCGGGCACGATTCTATGGCCTACTTCTTCCTCCCATCAGACTGTCTTCTTTCAGACAAAAATCCTAAAGCCTACATTTAACTTTTCTCACGTTCCCTTCTTTTAGGACAAAATTATGTGGGCAACGTTCTTTCCCCTATTAGATACCCATTCTTTGGCACAAAATCCGACCGCCAACGTTCTTTCCCCTATTAGATACCCATTCTTTGGCACAAAATCCGACCGCCAACGTTCTTTCTCCTATTAGATACCCATTCTTTGGCACAAAATCCGACCGCCAACGCTCTTTCCCCTATTAGATACCCATTCTTTGGCACAAAATCCGACCGCCAACGTTCTTTCCCCTATTAGATACCCATTCTTTGGCACAAAATCCGACCGCCAACGTTCTTTCCCCTTTAGATACCCATTCTTTGGCACAAAATCCGACCGCCAACGTCTTTTCCCCTTAGTCATTCTTGGATACTTCTTCCCCTATCGGCTCCCTTCTTTTAGGACAAAATCCACGCCAAAGTGCTTCTTTCGTATGGATCTTTCTCCCCAACGCCTAAAGTGCTTCTTCCCTATGGGATCTCTTCTCTCAAACTAGATCCGCATGCTTCTAAAAACTATCAGCCACAAGCTTAAAACTGTACAAATCATCCTCTTCAAGGTCGGTCTGAGACCATTTTAGTCGTCAAATCTGTGCATGTGGTGTGTGTGTGTGTGTGTGTGTGTGTGTGTGTGTGTGTGTGTGATTGTGTGTGTGTGTGTGTGTGTGTGTGTGTGTGTGTGTGTGTGTGTGTGTGTGTGCACGCGCGCGCGTGCGTTTGTTTCCAAGTGCATGCGTAGAAATTCCCAATGAAGACAAACTGACTGCATGCGTAGAGATTCCCAGGGCAGACAGACTGGAGAAAAGGGTCCATTGGAAGCGTTTAGTACTTAAGTCTTGGGGCAATCCAGTGTTGTCATTTCTCGGTCCTCCGGCTATAAAACAAGATATAAAACATCTTCAGTTACAGACCGTCAACCGGTAAAAAAAAATCCGCGACACGCTTAGTGGCTGTTCCGACTAATAAACCCAGAATGGGAGCAACTGGAGAGAGAGAGAGAGAGAGAGAGAGAGAGAGAGAGAGAGAGAGAGAGAGAGAGAGAGAGAGAGAGAGAATGTATGGAACGAAAGGGAGGGAGAGACTCGTGGCTCCAAAAACTTGTTTCTCATGGACAAGAGTTTAAGGCAGTGCCGGGACCCACTGATAACTTCGATTCAGAAGACCCAAGTCAAATCCAGACCGGCGAAATAAATGGGTTCTGTTTCCAAAGAAGGAGTTCAGTTTATTGTCCGTTACACATACTGGTGATGCAGACATCTAACTTGGATAATCATTTTGACATTAAAAGAAAAAAAACTGAATGAAGCTTTACGTCCACACCCACTGTGCGGGATTGACCATCCTGCGACAGGGGAGACCGCCGATCTTTTTAATAATGCCACAGCTCATCGGCAGAACGAAAACAGATTAAACACTTGTCTGTTGCACTTCACTGAAAGCAGGTTTTCAACGCCCATCTTTACTGAAAGCCGTTTCAACGCCCATCTGTCGCTTAATTCGAAAAGACAAGTGATCGTTCGTTCTTCGTTTTCATTGTCTTGAATGCTGTGTATCTTGCCTGAAGAAGACCTAAGAGTTCGAAACACGACGCGATTTGTCTTTTAATCGGTTTGTCCATGTTAACTGGCGGATTTACAATTCCTTTAAAAATTTACTGAAAGCAGTTTGCTCTACAAGGATCGAAAGAAGAAGGAGGACCCTTTGTGAAAACCAGAGTGGAGCAATTTCTACCCTTAACAAACGTGCACTGTCCCACGTGGGATAAGACAAGACAGACAGTGCACACGCGGCCACCTGACCGGTCTGCCCCGTCTCATCACGAGGGATCACTGACCAACCTAGTCCTCACCGGAAATCGATCGAGAGTAAGCCGAGCAGCACAAAGGCCACTGTTGACGCACGGCACACCTGGGATTCCCACTTGCAGCATGTGATCGTCAGCCCAGTGCCCTAACCAGCTGAGCCAATAAGACAGACTGGGTGTCATGGCCACCTGACATCAGATAGCTCCCTCAGGTCTGCGGATGTGGGAGACGGCGACGAGACGATCTGGGTATGGCTGTGTGAGGGAGCGGCGAGGGAGTCAGGCTGCCGGAAGGATGTGGATAATGAGACGAAGAGAAAAAAAAAAAGCGCAGTCAAATTAACAAAAATTACTTCATTACAGGCTATGTATGTTTATGTGCCTTTTCTTTTTTAAACGTGTCCTCCACGTCCTCTCCTTATACCCCACCCTCGTCTCTCTCTCTCTCTCTCTCTCTCTCTCTCTCTCTCTCTCTCTCTCTCTCTCTCTCTCTCCGTGTCTGAGTGTGTGTGTGTGTGTCTCTCTCTCACATACACACACATCCACACATATACATACAGACACACACACTCTTAGACACAGACACGGACACACACACACACAGACAGACACACACACACGCACTTTTTGCTTCTGTCCCCTAGTCCCGTGGAAAGCCAATGGGGAGCCACACCAAAGAACACTTCACAAGGTTCCTCCGGTTCTGTCGGTTGTGAGTCACACACACACACACACACACACACACACACACACACACACACACACACACACACACACACACACACGCACACACACACACACACACACATGGAGAGAGAGAGAGAGAGAGAGAGAGAGAGAGAGAGAGAGAGAGAGAGAGAGAGCAGCATAAACCGAAGAGAGACAGACAGACGGACGTACAGACGGAAGGACAAACAGACACAGAGACAGAGATTTAAGAGAGAGAGACACACATTGAAAGAGACAGACACAGACAGACAGACAGTGAGATAGTCAGTGAGAAAAAAAGACAGATAGAGAGAACCACATGTACACGCGCACGACGGTCCCACCACACACGCAGGGGCAGAAACACCCCTCACGTGAAAAACCCAGAGATCAATACTGAAAGCAAAAGAATCCCATTGTGCACAGACACAGGGTCTGGAAACCCACACGGCGATCCCTGGCGGCGGGTCGATGGCCATCAGCGCCAGGTATAATTACCCATTGCCTGCAGAGGTCATGATCCGGTGACCACACCACACCTGTGCCACCGTCACGCTCATCGATTCTGCAGGACTCCCCAGAGACAGCTGCAGACTGTGGCAGCGACCAGGATGGCGCGAGTGCCTCCCACTGAACGGGCAGTCCAAGGACTCTGCCCAGCCAGATTGTGGAGGCGACAGGCCGACAGGATTGGACTGTCAGCTCAGTGCTCTGACCAGCTGATTCAAACAGACTGGGTGTCATGGCCAGCTGACATCAGATAGCTCCCCAAGGGGGGGGCAGGTGGAGGACTGTGGCAAGAGGACAGACAGACAGACGGACGGACGACGGACGGACGACGGACGGACAGACAGAAAGACAGAGACAGACAGAGATTCAGAGACAGAGAGACACACACATTGAAAGAGACAGGGACAGAGAGGCAGACAATGAAAAAGAGACAGAGACAATGAGAAAGACAGACAGACAGAAGCACACATACACGCGCACGACGATTCCAACACACACGCTGGGGCAGAAACACCCCCCACCCCTACGTGAAAAACCCAGAAATCAATACTTAAAGCAAAAGAATCCCACTGCGCACAGACACAGGGCCTGGAAACCCACAGGGCGATCCCTGGCGGCGGGTCGATGGCCATCAGCGCCAGGCAAAATTACCCACCGCCTGCACAGGACTGGTCATGACCCAGTGACCACCGCCACACCTGTGTCACCGTCACGCTCATCGATTCTGCAGGACTCCCCAGAGACAGCCGCAGACTGTGGCAGCGACCAGGATGGCGTGAGTGCCTCCCATTGAACGGGCAGTCCAAGGACTCTCCCCAGCCAGGATGTGGAGGGGACAGGCCGACAGGATCGGATTGTCAGCTCAGTGCTCTGACCAGCTGATTCAAACAGACCGACTGGGTGTCATGGCCAGCTGACATCAGATAGCTCCCCAAGGGGGCAGGCAGAGGACTGTGGCAAGAGGATCTGCATGTAGCTGTTTGAGGGAGAGGCGAGCAAGTCAGGCCGCCGGAAGGATTACAGATAATGAGACGGAGAAAAAAAAAGTTTGCGGCGTCAAATGTAACAAGTATTCTTTTATTACAGGCTATGTGTGTGTGTGTGTGTGTGTGTGTGTGTGTGTGTGTGTGTGTGTGTGTGTGTGTGTGTGTCCCCCTTTTTAAAAAGAAACGTGTCCCTCCGTGTCCTCTCTTTATACCCCACCCTCGTCTCTCTCTCTTTCACCCCCTTTCTCTCTCTCTCTCCCTCTCTCTCACACACACACGCGCGCGCGCGCACACACACGCACACACACACTCAGAAACTAGAAAGACAGACAGGCAGGCAGACAGACAGACGGATGGATGGACGGACGGACAGAAAGACAGAGACAGACAGACATTCAGAGACAGAGAGACACACACATTGAAAGAGGCAGAGACAGAGAGGCAGACAATGAAAAAGAGACAGAGACAAGAAAGACAGACAAAGAGAAGCACACATACACGCGCACGACGATTCCAACACACACGCTGGGGCAGAAACACCCCCCACCCCTACGTGAAAAACCCAGAAATCAATACTTAAAGCAAAAGAATCCCATCGTGCGCAGACACAGGGCCTGGAAACCCACAGGGCGATCCCTGGCGGCGGGTCGATGGCCATCAGCGCCAGGCAAAATTACCCATTGCCTGCACAGGACTGGTCATGACCCAGTGACCACACCACACCTGTGTCACCGTCACGCTCATCGATTCTGCAGGGCTCCCCAGAGGCAGCCGCAGACTGTGGCAGCGACCAGGATGGCGTGAGTGCCTCCCATTGAACGGGCAGTCAAAGGATTCTGCCCAGCCAGGATGTGGAGGGGACAGGCCGACAGGATTAGCATCTCGCCTCGCTTTCAACAGGCTGGGCTGCCCCCCTCAGGTTACCAACTATGACTGCTTGTTATGTTGTTCTCCCCACACTCCTTTACGCATGGGAAACGTGGACAGTGTACCAACGGCATGCCAACATGCTGAATCCTTTCCACACAAACTGCCTCAGAAGACTCTTAAACATAAAATAGCAGGACAAAATCCCAGTCACAGAAGTGCTTGACCACGCAGACCTGCCCAGCATCCACACCATTCTGATGCTGTCTCAGCTTCGCTGGGCAGGTCATGTAGCTCACATGCCAGATCACCGGCTACTCAAGAGACTTTTATGGTGAGCTGCAACAAGGAAAATGGTCCCATGGTGGTCAGAAGAAATGCTTCAAAGATACTCTCAAAACATCCTTGAAAGCATGTAACACTAACCCTGACACATAGGAACAAACTGCTATGGATCAAGCTAGATGGCGTTACTCTATCCACAAAGGTGCCAATTTATGTGAAGAAAGGAGGACAGCTGCAGCACAACTGAAGCCCACGCCAGCCAGCAAGAGCAGGTCTCCCACATTCCCTGTCGAAGCTGTCACCGCATATTCTGTGCACACATCGGCTTGATCAGCCACCTACGTTTATACAAATCATCCCCCCCCCCCCCCCCCCGCCCCCTGTCAACACCAAGATGACTGAAGTGCTTCTCGTCGACTGGACGGACGAATGACAACCCACTATGCCTGGTCAGTGGTATCGGTCCACGGCCTGCACGTAGCTTCTTCACGTACGCGAGTTATCGAGTGTGTGCTTTAAAAAGATACGGTTTGATTCTATTAGTGGCAAAGCGTGGCCATGGAATGTAGTAAACGAGATATCCAACTGCCGCATGCACGATTTATGGGGCCATGTATGAACTTGCTGAAAGGGCTATTTTGACAGGGGCCGAGGAAACTTATTTCCTCTCAAACGTTTTGCGGCACAGAGTGTGTTGACCGTCTTGCTGGCACAAGTCGAAAATTGGCAAACTAATGGCTGAAAACTTTATTATGAAAACAGGCCCATGGGTGAAACTGGAAAAAAAAGAAAAACTGAAAGGTCGGGGTCCAGGGGCCGCCTAGGCCCTTGGTGGGGTCCAGAGGCAGCGCCCCTGGTGGGGGGCCCAGGGGGGCGAAGCCCCCCGGCCGAAATTGATTTTTTGAAAAATTCAGACAGTTTTCGTGGCCTCTGGTGAAAGGAAATTTAGAGCTGAGGCCTTGTTTGAAACACATATTCATTGCTTATATGTGAACAAAAGTCATCATTTTAAATTTAAAAAAAAAGAAAAAAACTTACCCCTCAAAAACCAGCTTGGTTTGTGCCTTGGACATAGATGGGCAGTAAGGGTACTGACAACATCAGGACCGCAAGCCTGTTGCAAGCCAACATATTTCCTGAACAGGAAATCTATTGGTAAATTGGAAGCCATGAGAAGAGTGTTGTAGTCAGTAGAACTCTGTGGTTACTCAAGACTTTTTTCTCTCCTTTCTGGTGGGAACGGATCATAAACTCCTCTATGTTGTCACAGCTGGAATAATGGAGAACAGGCTGTAGTGTTGTTTGTCCGAGCACAGCAATATTCTCTTGTAGAGCAAATGCAATTGTGTGTGTGTGTGCGTGTGTGTGTGTGCGTGCATGTGTGTGTGTCACTAGGTGGGAAGGGGGGGGGGGCATGGAGGGCTGCTGAAAAAGATTTTACTGAAATTCTTACCTTCATGCTTTTTAATATGGTCCGGACTTCTGGCATGCTTTGCTAGCCCAAATTTTCCATCGGATCCATACTCGAGGTCCGAGTTGCACACGCGGCAAAACGCTACACCAGGTTGGTTTGTTTTCAAACACCAAACACGATGTTGTCGTTTTTCATCATCTATTTTGTTCAGCCAAGCCCATCGCCACTTATTAGTGATGCCAGCGTCGATCTCCTCAACTGAATCACCCTCTTTAAGACAGGACATTCTCACGGTTTCCAACGAACTCCAAACTCAAAATCTAGATTTCGGCAAATGGTGCTTTATCTTTGTTCCCTAAAATAAAGAGTACTTCCGATTCGGCACTTCCGTTTTATGGTAAGACGCACTCGATACGTAATTTGCGCAATTTTAGCGACTGTTTTGAAAAACTTTTTTTTTTTCTGATTTACGAAAAACGGAAAATTCCGTCTCGAATAATTTCATAAAACGGATTCCGTCCTCAGACTGAAGAAGTTTCACCCATGCAGGCCTTCTGGCAAAATGTATGGTGTCCTTGTTAATTTGTCATTTTTGTGTGATTGTTAGCAATGGCAAGTGAAAAAATGAATTCACTGGAACATCCTGCAGCATCGCCGAAAACGGTACAGAACATAAACACACAAAACACAGCATTTCAAACATTAATGTTTTAAATTTTGCAAGAAGATCGTGTCTCTATTTGGATTCAACTGGTCACCGATGCGACTACTCAGGGACAGGTTGACAAGTGGTTTCATGAGCTCTGCATTGAACGTGTTATGATCGTGGTAGCAGACATGAATTAATTTTCCAGCTTTCCAGCACCAATCCGAAGTTGCGTTCGATTAGTCAGTATGAGGAGTCCGATCTAATAATATTGACCGTAGCTTCTTTCGCGGAGAATATATTTCTGTACAGACCTTCCATATTGGTGCGTGAGTCAATTAATTATTTTCTTCTTTTCTTTGGCATCTTATGGAAGGAAGGGTCTTTGTTTGTCGCCGCCTTTGCCGTGACGCCGAGACTGGCACAGCAAGACCTGCATCCTCCATCACCCTCCCCCCCTCCTCCCCCGTCCCCCTCCATCCTCCAGGGATGTGGCAATTTCGCGCCGATGTTCTGAGAACCAGAACTAAATGTCCCTTACACACGTCACACAGCGGCTGTCCTGAACGTATTACATGTGTAGTGGAACCTATGGGATCGATTCCCTCTTAACCCCCCCCCCCCCTCCTCCCCTTCCCCACTATGTGTCCTTGATTGTGGCGAACAGACAGCCGACACGTGAACAGAAGGCGTACAGAGAGCCAATCACTTTATCAAAAAGAGGTGAATGTGTTTCCCATACGCACTGGAACTCAACTAGCGAGAGGCCCAGATACCTATCCTTCCATTCTATATCTCTGGTGCAACACATTGTGAGCTTGGTGCTGGCTGCAAGACAGGGATGCACGTGAACATCGGCGTTAACTCACAACATCAGGTCTGTGGCATCCTTGACACACTATGATTTTCGATTTGTGTGTGGCGAATTCTGAAGTGTTTTCGATATTGTTTTCATACCCTACCATGCTAATGTGAAGCAGATACTTGTGTGAAATGAATAACACACAGGAGAGCGAATTCAGTTATACATGCCATACACAGATCTGGTAAACACTTTTTTTAAAAGTAGAACAAACACATGTGTAACTATCTATCACAATACATACGGCTTTTACTCACAGTTTATGCAAATCTTTAAGGTAAGGCTTTGTTACATATCGTTCGTAATATAATCTTACCTGACTTTAACTTCGGCAGTATAACGCGTGTAAAATCAAGTTTTCGATTGCTATTGAAATGAAATGTCACAAAACATGCATTTCTTTGCAAAAGAATGACCTATGGCTGTCTTTCCATCAAATTTCACTGCCGATTCATCCACTACGTAGACATCTACCAACTTCCTGTTCCACATATTCTTGGCTGGAACATCCGTTTCAAGGAAGACTTAAATCAAACTTTACAGACATCGCAATATAAATCGATGGTAGAATGTTAAAGCTAAAAAATAAAGAGCGTAGAATCAACAGCATTCAGCTTGCCTTGACCTTCATGTAAGAGGCAAAGTTCTCTGCAAAGCAATAGATAAAAGCTAAACGAGCGTGTCGGAAAATCTAGTCATTGAGGTGGGAAATAACTGGCGGGGCAGCCAAGATATGGAACAGCGGGTAGCAAAATGATGGCAGATATGCTGTGCTTGCTTGGAAGATGAACTCTGTACCTCGTTCACATTTCAGGTCTGACGTGGCCCTGCGGTCGACTTGGCCGTGGAGAACAAGACTTGGCTTGGCTCGAGTTGATTTTGTCTGGCAGCCAGGACAACGCGCAGAATAGTAGTGCAGCAGAGCATTTCCCCTCTTCGTAATAATCAACAAACAAATCAACAAGAACAAAACCATGATCAACTCTGATGTGTCCAGCACCGTGCGGCAATTTATGAGCTGGAAGTCGTCTTGACGTGGAGGGATCTGGAACCTCCCCCCCCCCCCCCTCCTCTTTCACACAGTACTGCGCATAAGACATAAAACAAACGTGAAAGTTTACTCTGTTTACCTATCTCTCATCCTTACTCTTCCCTAAACAGTGCTTACACTTCCCTTCTAGTATCCATGGAGCTCCATCGTAAACACCCGCCACTTGCCATTCAATGTTTGGAATGTCTCTAGCGTATGTTTCATGTGCATTTATGTTGTAGATTTGTATTTTAATGATCTTATGTGGAAATAACTTTCTTTAGAGTTCAAATATCACTTGCATTTTATGATTCCGCCCCCTCTCCTGCCCTCCGAAACACAGATCTTCCTCTTTAAAAAGATAATATATACAAAAAGAGAAAACTACTCCTTTAACAGATGTTTACAATCACCTTACGTGTGACTCGACTCAAGGCAGATACCTTTCCGTTTATTCATGAGAAACAAGTAAGAGCCGAACAGCATGACCTGGGAGAGTGGAATCCCAACCTGCGTGTACACTGGTGTTCGTGAATACCGAGCTCAGTCATGTGGTTGAAAATGACTCTGCGAATCAATCATATACCAATCACATCAGAAACTGTAACAACAACAACAACCCTCCCACCCACCCCCCCCCCCCCCCCCCCCCACACACACACACAACAAACATTGCTGGATGTAATCATTTTTATATCAAAGAAACCAGTGCAGCAGTCTATCTGCATGATTGGCGCAGATGTTTGGAACACATGCGTGCACCACGGGGGAGGCAGGAGATGGGGGTCAAAGGGTAAAAGCAGAACACGAAGAAATCTTATCTTGATTGGTTCTGCCATACTGGAATGGGATTACCCCGTTATGGGCGACAACCTCGTTCTTTTATGCTTCAAGCCTTTCCAGCTCTGGGGGACTCGAACAAAACATTTGCTTTCAGCATAGAGCTAAGCAATTTTGTGTGATGTAACATTCCTAAGGCATTTATTACCTGTATGCTCACCCGACAAAACACAGAGTGAAATGAAGGCGGTGGTATTGAGACATCAGCTGGATCCTATGCACCAGTCCAGGGATCAATAGTCCATGGGGTCAAGAAATGTAGAGACTGAATGGGCCATAATAACAATCATGGCCATGAATCACTGATTCTGGAACATTCCTCTTCAAAAACTAACAATTTTCAATGATTGACAATGCAGATGTTGACTGCAACAATGACCAGTGCAGAGAAATGAAAATTCACAGAACAAAAAGAACACAAATCAATCAACTGGGTATACACCACACTGGTTAGACTGCGGCTTCAACCATGCTTTGCCCCGTCAATATCGGATCACGGTAATAAACGAAACAATAGACGAGGAGCGGAAAACATGGGACAGGGGCGGGAAGAGGAGAGAGAGAGAGAGAATGGACATGGGGGCTGTGAGGGAATAAAAGACCTCGATGTACACGGCAGCACAAACAACTGAAGTGAACGGTGCTCACGATTTGCGTCACTTCCTTCTCCGCCACACGCAGCACGTGCCACGCGTCAAGTTCCTGTCATTTCCCCATGGATGACTCGTTCACAAGCCAACTCCCCCCAAGGGGAGAAACATCAAGTGTCCGAGAGTATAAATCGCTCACAAAACAAAGAACCAATCAGAGGACGCTATTCTGTACTGTACATGGATAAAGAATAATGGCATTACGTAATAAGATCTCTTTTCTGATCTATTGTTTACAATCACAACGTTTACCTTGACGCGAGAGGACTGTTCAGCCGGCTGGGCTGCCTGCTCGGGTTATCGCGTACGTCGTTTTCCGACGATATTCACCAAGGCTGGCCCATTGCTTGCATGTAGCCGCGTGCAAACCACAGTGTGTGTTTGCCTCTAACTCGACGCTGTGACCCCGTCAGAGAACAACTGAAACCCATGACCAGGAGGCAGACAGAGAGCCAATCAGAGGGACAGAAAGTGATGGATGACTTCAATATGCGCGAAGAAACCGTGATTAGGGAAAAACGAAAACATCTGTTCTCTCATCCCTTTAGGTATGATGCTAATATCTATATATAATAAGCCGAAATATTGCAACTTACTCATGGGTGTTGTGTGGCTTCAGCTTTTTATCTTCCTCATATCTACACGTTTGTCAGATTCGCCAGTTTCCGTAAGATTCCTCACAATGGGCGACAATGGGAGACAATCAAGATCTCAGTTCACCTGCTGTGGTCTGTCTCTCCGAACCCTTCCGGATATGGTCTATTACGTGAGTGACCACAAATGCACATGCACTGTACGACTGTGCATTCCATTTCCTCCCAACGGAAAGGGAGATAAGCGAGGGGATGGAATGAAAGGTATGATGAAAAGGATAATTACCTTTAATGGGTCGGGAACGCCGCCGGTACGTTGTTGAGCGATGGGGCGATAGGGGAAGGGAGGGGAGATGGGAGGGGAGGAAGAGAACAAGGTGAGCGTGATGCAGCGGAACTATTGTTGTTCAGCAACGCCGGTGCGCTCACCAAAGCAATGCTGAACGTGTCTGCTGATGGCCTGCTTCTGTAGTTACCCCTGTGACCCCCATCCGTTTTTTTTAAAATACATATCTGGCATGCAGGTCCGTGTGGAGTATTGTCAATGATACAAAGAGACGGTGTGGGTGAGACAGTTGAAAAAAAAGTAATATTTTCTTTGACGCTTTCTTAGTATTATAATCTAGCCAACCACGCAGAGCCTTTCGTGGGTTGTCCCACTCTTGGAGAAAAAGCCATGTCTTGCAAAACCCGCCCTATGATAACGATTTATATAGTACACAATAAAATTCATAACATGGTCATCAATATTTTGATATCCCCGAGGCTGAGGATATCAAACAGGGCGATGGGCATTTCCCGTAATTCATTCTCCATTAAAACAATAATTAAAACAAAGTCAGAGACACAACAAAAGCCTTATGGACACACCGCAACAATCAATATGGACAATTAGTGTCCAACCTGGACTTGTGTACACCTTTACCACCTGGTGGCCACAACATCTACAAGGAGTACAAGGAAAACTGGCATGTTAAGAATTCCGCAAAAGCGTCAGCCCCCTCCCCCCCCCCTCCCCGGCCCGCCCCTACCCCTCTCGAGCCGCCCACCCACTCAAAAAAATATCTAGGAGAAAGACAGGTGAATGGGCCACAGAGGCAGGAAGACAGTGGATAAGATCAAAGCACAAAAAGGTACATTTCGAATGTAATTAACAGCTCACCGCCAAAAAAAGAAAAAAACGTAGACAAACGAATCACAAGACAAAACACGACGCGTTTCGACCTTTTAGGTCTTCTTCAGGCAAGATACAAAACACCCAGGACAACGAAAATGAACAAGCAATCACTTACCTTCATCCACTTCATCTTAATTGGATGAAGATAAGTGATCGCTAGTTCATTTTAATTCCATTAAAAATTTGTTTAGATTTCCGCCTGCAGTCGCCTCACTCTGCAACTAGATCACAAAAAGGTAGTCAGAGAAAACGAGTAGCAGAAAAGAGGAACAGCGTGGGATTTCCAGGTAAACGTGGACAACAGAAAAGATGGGATCAGTACTTTGGAGATGAAATGGGAGACTGGCAGGAGAAAGACGAATTTCAGTGGTCTCATCATACCTAAAACAGTTCACATTGTAAAAAAAATATGTAGTCAGTACCCGCATGACTTTATTCATATATTCTCCCCTCCCCCCCCCCTCTCTCTCTCTCTCTCTCTTTCTCTCTCTCTCTTATACATTGTAATTACTATCAAGGGCAAGGACTGGATGTAAAATATCCACATGAATGTTTATCTTTTACTCATTAATAAACAATTTTGTCTCTTCTTTTTTTTTTTTATCTCAATCCCCTTGTTCGTCAGAGTTCTTGTTGTACGAATTGATTTGTGTCCACTGGAAGGATTTGTTTCTTGAAGGTGTGTGTGCGCGTTTTCAAACCGTTTTCTATCTCCATCCCTCCCTCCCTGCCTCCACACACACACACACACACACACACACAACACACACACACACACACACAAAAGAAAGAAATCCTTCCAGTAGACACAAATCAATTCTTAACCACCAGAATTCCCACGGGCCCAGACGTGTTTTGCGAGACACTGCCCACGGAGGGCGAGCCGCGGGGCCATCACGCCAGACCCATCGATCAGCTGTCTGCCGGAGAGTGGTCATGACCCACACACCGCCACGCCTGTGTCACCGTCACGTTCCATTGATTCTGCAGGGCTCCCCCGCAGAGCCAGTCTTCAGCAGCAGCAGCAGCAGCACGGATGGCAGCCGTAGTGAGTGGCACTGAACGAGCAGTTAAAGGACCTCACCTGGCGTGTGTTGAAAAGAGCTGGCTGCAGGGCTATTATTTCAAAGGAGGTGACGGAGGGGTGGGGGTATAAATCGGCATTATGGCGCAGCACTTGGTCTGCAGCATTTATGGTACAAAATGTTCCTTATTGATGTTTCCTATTTGTTTGTTTATTTATTCGTTTATTTATTTTTTCTTGCTTGGTAATTCTTCCACCAAATAGTTAATGTTAATGTTAAATAGATGAAGTGTGGGGAAAAAACTGTTTCTGTTTGATACCTACCATAAAGAATTATGTAATTACTGTTGTTCTATATCACTGTAACTTACAACTTGATGGACATCTGGAAGACGAACGTTGTGAACATCAGCTTCATCACAGACAGTTCTCATCATGAACATTTCCTCGACAACTGCTTACCCTGTGTACAAGGATACAGGATACTTTTATTTGCCCTCACAGAATACAAGGAAAACTGTTGCTAGTAACATCATTTTTCTGGGACGATCTGTGCTGACCATTGCATAACGTATGCAAGATTATCTGAAGTTAAATGTTTTTAAACGAAAACCCGCGCCACGATACTGCTGTGAAGAAACACATGGATTGTTTTACGTTACACGTCAATGTTGATACAGTCATTAAGTGGATAGATACCAAATGCATACGAATTTGACTTTTTTCTGGATTTTCCTGACAAGGGAATATTGGAATCAGATTTTAACAAACGTAGTAGAGTGGTGATGCAAAGATTTCCAGTTTAGTCAACATAAGGATTTCATAGACTGGTTCGTTGGGTGAAAATAATGCTTTTTTCTTTTGGATATAACAAAGAACGGCTGACCTAAACTTTTACATGAAAGGTAACTCCAAACTGCCTGTACACTGTCGGCCAACACTACAGAGCTGAATAATGCGTTTCATAATTTAGCCAGCACCGATTTGGTTGGCATCAAAGAAACAAGCGAACCAATTTATTTCCTCACAACATGTGCAATATCACGTCGGCAGTATTGAATCGGCAGGAGATTTAGTGATAAGATAAACAGCATCTTTTTTGTGCAACAATGGGACTTCATTGCTTCATTATGGGGGGAGAATTTCCATGTCTTTTATAATCCCTCAGTCGCCAACTCCAACCATCTCACGACGCCCTGAATAACTGCATTCAGCTTCAAACTTTACTGATTCATGTCGCCTGCAGTTTTCCAGGACAGGAAAATAACTACGCCACATACCTCAAGCATAAGTGCCAGTCCATGGAACTGACGTCGGTGGACAAGCACTGCAGAATTAATGTGTGTGGCCCAAATACGTTAAGTTACCCCGCACTAAAACAAACAAAAAAAACTTTTCAACGGGATCTGAATCTGGATGAGAATGCCTTATGGGCAATACACTGGCTAAAGACGCAGCAGAAGATCCTTAGGACAGTCCTGTGTTATTAAGCAACAGAATTCAGTCAAAAAGAATTCGCTTTTCTGAACCTACATTAAAAGGAACTGTTTGTCAGACTATCAAAATCATTCAGTCCAGCGCAGTCCTATCCAGAGCTATACACCCCATGTGCTCCAGCCAGCAGAGCCTCAGTTCCTAACACTCCGTCACTTTCGTTCAGGCCCTATCCTAAAGACTCATTTGTTTTTAATGTGCCGACAGACGTATCCACCGCTGACACAACTGCCGAGACAGACCTAGTCTGGACTACCTCGTTTGGCAGCTGGTTCCAGACAGCCACTGCTCAAATGAAGGAAGTATATCTACACTGACCTGTTCCAGTTCTCGAGAATCTTAAAGTTGTTGGTGTTCTTGAAAATCGGTTGTCTGGAAGCTCTTGAAAGATGGTGGGTGAACTGGTGTTGGCACAAATTGTAGAATTCAGAATGTCCCTTTTCAATGAAATGTATGGAGAAAGATTTCCTTTCGTGTCATCGCTTGCATTACAGCTTCTTTTCACAAAGAAAATGGACATGAGTTTAGCTGCAAATAATATCGAGCATGCTCTTAAATACCGAGGGAATACAGAATAATTATCAAAACAATTGAATAAACGAATCGGAATGTTGACGGAAAGAAGTTTGTGTCGTAAGGAAGGGTGGTACAAATCTTTGGAAATCTTTCCAAAGGAAGAAAGACAATGAAGCAAGTGAAATGGAAAAGGTTAAAGAAAAAAAAGAAAGAAGAAAAAACGAAAACTAAAAACCTGACGTATCAAAAGTGTACAAATTTTGTACCCGGGAAGTTTTCTCCTTCACCTGTTGGAACCTGAGCTCACCAGCGGAAGAAACCTCGATGGGATGGCAACAGCTCAATAAACTGTCACACAACGCCCAAAAGGTCGGCAGCTTCCACCACACCCATTCCGTCAGTCTCAGATTGCTGACAGGTACAAATCAACAGACCATGGCCGGAGAAGCTTGGAAAGGGGGGAAGAAGGAGAACAAAAGAAACTCCATTTACCTTGCTGCACGAACAACTCGACGGACCAGCCCCACTTCCTTTCCCCATCACACACATGCACATGCCAAGTGTCCGTGGTCGTACCACTCCCAGAGATGTCCTTGTTCACAACGTCAAGTGTCGCTGTCAGAGACAGCTAGCTTGTTGGTCCGCTTCCCACCCCACTGAGAACATGAATCGTGCAGAGACAACACGAATCAGAGGACGTCACTCTTCGTGGTGTTGGGAAAAAAAAAACAACAAACAATGGTGGTACACTGTTACGAAAGATTTGTTTCCGACCTGTAGGGAAACATTCATTTTTGTTTGTATTGAAGTTGATCATAAACGGGAGAAGTTACATTGCAGACGAGGTGTTTCTGTCGTTGTTGTTATTGTTGTTGTTGTTATTGTTGACACATTCCTCTGTTTTTCATCACTGTTTTTGTTTATACAAAAAAATGTGCTCATCGGAAATCAGAAGTGCACATTTTATTTGTCAAAACGTTTTAGCAATGGAATGTCTGAACTTCCAGTTACACAAGCTCTCAAAGTCGGAAGTGAAGGTTGCCATCTCTGGCATCCTCTCGGCACGGACTGGGCAAGGCACTGGACAAGTCACAGTTGGAATGGCTCCCCGCGCCTTTTGATGGGTCGCCGCGTGCATGCTCGCGAAGCGTTACGGATGAGTAAACCCTGTTTCAGGCTCACACTTTCAACCATCCCACAAACATTCTGTGGGATTGAGATCAGGTGATCTCAGGATCCATGAAAGGGTGATAATGTAGTTAAACAGGGACTGTGTCGTGATACATGCCACATGTGGATTGTCTTGTTTAAAAAGAACCGTTGGATCCATCAGTTGAGGAGGAGCGTGAGGCTGCAAGATGTTCTCCACATAGCGCATTGCCTTGATGCTGCCTTCTACAACAACCAGATCAGTTCCAATGGTCAGACTCCCCAAGCCATCATACTCCCACCACCGTGTAGAGACTTGATCATTACAGTTTGAGGCAAAGCATTCACTCACTCTTTGTACACCGGCTTCTGTCCAGCTTGGCTCAACCGAAGAAATCGGGACTCGTCGGAAAACCACATTCATCGCCATTTCTGCATATTCTAGGGACGATGTTTAGTTGCCAAGTGCATCCTTTCATAAAAGTGTTGAGGGGTCTGTACATTTCCCCAGATAGGTCATCCAGCGTGTAACCCATTTTCTTTGAGGCGATTCAGGATCTGTGATGTCAAGGCAGATTCTGAGCAGTGGATAAGGCACACAGGAAGCGACTCCGAAGATGGCGACGCCGGATATAGCAATCCTTGACTGGAGTTGTCACCCATGTTCTGCCCGTCCGTGACCTATCGTGTGTGCAGTACTTCAGCTGAAACTTCAGCTGAAACTATTTCATGGTTTGCTAACCTGCCAAGCTTCATGTTTAAACCCCTAGTAGCTTGATCCTGACTCTGGCCATCTTGAAAATGACCAATGGCATCGGTGCCTCGTTCTGGAGTCAGGCGTGCATGACGTGTTTGAACACACTATTTCTACTGTAACTTTGAGCCAATACCATCAGATGTTATAGCCAAACACAAGGGTCTGCACAACAAGCAGTGAGAAAGTCTTGATAGGTCAAGAATGCAGAATGACTTTTTTTTTCTTTAAAGAAACAGGATGCGAAAGCAGCAAGTGAAGGTATCTGGTGCACCGCAGCCTGCCATTCGGGAACCCTACGGTGATCAGTCCAGGCAAGTCCACGGTGATCCGTTTTGTATTTTTACGAACAAGGAAACAACTGGCAAATGGTTTGTGTTTCAACACTCTGAAAAAAAAACCCATGAATTTCTGTGCATGGGGAAAATTAGTAGCTTAAAATAATAAGAAAGGCTTTAATTTTTCTATCTCTATTCTCATTTTTGCTTCGGAGATATAGTGGATTCTTAAAGGAAAAAAATGCTCAATTATGCAGTCGATCATATCAACTTCGTCTGTGTTTTTCCATCGCTGCCTCTTGTATTTACAACGGGCCGCGCACGGGCGTGTATGTGTGCGCGTGCGTGCGTGCGCGCGCGCGCGCGCGGTGTGTGTGTGTGTGTGTGGAGCGTGTGTGTGTGTGTGAGCGTGTGTGTGTGTGTGTGTGTGTGTGTGTGTGTGTGTGTGTGTGTGTGTGTGTGTGTGTGTTGTGTGTGTGTGTGTGTGTGTGTGTGAGCGTGTGCGTGAGAGAGAGAGAGAGAGAGAGAGAGAGAGGGGAGAGAGCGTGTGTGTGCGGTTTGGTGTGTGTGTGTGTGTGTGTGTGTGTGTGTGTGTGTGTGGTGTGTGATGTGTGAGAGGAGAGAGAGAGAGAGAGAAGAGAGAGAGAGAGAGAGAGAATTTGTTTGGCAAAGATTCTGTAAACGTTTGCGCTCGTAACTTACCCATGGAAAATATCCCCCCCCCCCCCCCCCCCCCAAGGTTCCACAGTTAGTGTCATCAACGAGACGTTCCTACATGCGGAATAGCTCATACACGCTCCCTCACATCACATCTGTTAAGCCACGAAACCGCAGTGCACAGCTGAATACATGATTAAACAAGCCAATAAACTATGTGCAGAAAAAAAGGCACAACGAAAGATCTATGGCTGTCTTGGAGCTAAATAATGTAACAAGTGTCACAATAGAAGGCCCCATGAAAACAAACAAACAAACAAACAAAAAAACCGCCACGTTTACGCCATTACACTTCACCGCTGACTGCTCAACTGCTACGCAAAATGTGCGCGATTTGTTTTATCCCAGATTCCTTTGATCCGTTATGCCATGTCCAGCTGGGCCATCACTCCAAGCGTTCCCCTTTGTGTTCTTGAATGCTGAGATGGACACACAGACAGCAAGCAGAGATCCTGTAACTTAGAAGGATGTCAACCACCCTCTCACCCCATTCTTTCACCTCCCCCATCATCCCTTCTAGATTAACATGTTAGTTATAGATATCTGATGAGGACAGTCAAAACACTGAAAGTGTCTTCGCACCGCTTGCAAGAAGGAAAAAAGGTAGGAAGAGTAGAAAAGAACGCCGGTCTGGAATAAGCATTTTGTTGAAGGAAAGAATTACGAGCACTTGCACAGATTGGTAATGTTGATTTGAAGCCATCATGTGTCTATCACGTTTTGGTGGTAATTACCTCTTCGCCTAAACGATATTTTTTTCCCTGACCTTACGCCACCAAGCAGAGGCCGTTGACCCAGTCTGTGCAGAGTCACAGAAATAAGTGAAGCAATGGCATGATTGATCGTATCTTCGATCGCAAATGAGCGAGAGCTGTAAGAGCGTTGAATTCATTTCCTCCAAGCCAGATAAAAGCGACCGTGTGGACAGCGGAAGAGGCGAGATGAGAGCACAGCATGTGCCACTGGTTTGATTGCTTTAGCATTGGATGACATGCATGTCGGCTTTCATTAGTGCAGCTATTTATAACAAGATACTGATTTAGTAATATTCAACACGTAGGTTCACTGGTTTTAGCGATGGAAAATGTATGTGCATTGGTTTACCACGGAATAAAACCTGTATTCACTGTTTTAGCTATGTACGATCACAGCTGTATCATTGTGTCATTAGAATCGAAAACAAAAACGCTTTGTAAGCTCACCAGTATTGCTACAGCCAATAACTCCATCCAGGTAAAGGCACACAATCATCATTTATCTATTTCTTCGAACCAGTCTCGTTTTTAGGCAATATCTGTGCCTACAGTAAACAAACGGTTATATTTCGATAATTCACATTTCGTCAACGAAGAGTACGCTGTAAACAAGATATCTACGTGTCAGGTAAAAGTATTAAAGACGTACGTTCATTTGCCTGTAATTCTTTAGTAACATCTGGAACAATTACGAAGATCATCAACATTTCTCTGTCCACCTCAAAGAAGATCTTGTCACTCCTCTGAAAATGGTCTTGATCCTAAATGTTTAAGGATCTTCGGCCCCATTCCTAATTTGCCGTTTATCTCAAAACTGTTTGAACGTTTGAACAAACGACAATTTCAAACACATCCTGACAGGAATGTGTTGGAGGACTTGTCCACGTGGGCATGCATCAGTTCCATTCCATTGAAACAGCATGCTTCTTATCATGAATCTCATGCCTTCCTGTTGTGACATTTAGACAAGTTCCTGTTCTTTCCCCGCTGAATACGTCTGCAGCTTTCGATGCCATAAACCACGTTGCCCTTCTGTCCAGACTAGACCTTACCTTTGACGTCGTTCTTGCTTGGATCTCCTCCTTATTTGTTAAACTGTATTCAAATGGTACTGCTGGTGGTCTTTTTTTGTCCATCCGTAGCTTTCTACAGTATGGTGTCCCGCAGGGCTGTGCATTTGGGCGTATTCGTTTTACATTTCATATTTGCTCTATTCAGAGTTATATCTAAACAAGGCGTAGTTTCACGAATATGCTTAAGACACTCGGCTTTAAGATTCAGTTCCACCGTGTGACGTGTTTGTCATTCTTCCCAATATCTTTTTTAGTTTCTCCTCTGTCAAAGACCAGATGGTGAAAAACAAACTCCATCACAATGACAGCAAAGCTCTGCCACTCTGTACTGCTTTTCAAAACTCCCTGTACCTTGTCTTAAAGAGTTTCAATGGTCCGAAGGACTGAAATACCCCTTCAAACCTTCGTGCACTGTCTGAATGTGCCATAACCGACGCAAACCTATCCATTCATGATCACGCCAGTCAAATCTGTCGGTCTGCCAACGTTGAATTTGGGAAAATTGGATCACCCTGTAGCCTTCTTACTCTGAAAACTGTCATTCAACTGATCACTTCCTTGACTGCGAGTCGCCTTGACAACAGTAACTTACTCCTTGCCGGCCTGTCTCCTCAGAAACTCCTTGTTTCGTTAAAACACTTCCCGTTTGTTTTTAAAAAAGTCAAAGAACGATCGCGTCATTCCACTGATGACAAAAGTGCAATGCATTTGGAATTAAATTCAAGACTGCTGTGCAGATATTCCATTATTTTAATAGATCTTTACTCCACTATCTCTCTTCTCTTCTTCATTTGTATCAGTCATCCCCGCTGTCTCACGTCTAGTGATGAAAAACTACCGTATGTCTCTAAAAGTAACCTCATTTCATTTGTAAAGCCCCTGTTAGCTGGAAAAGTCTGCCATCCTCCCTCGAAACTTTTTAAGTTTTGCACGCCTTCAAAAGTGAAATCACCTATTTTCTGAATCCTCTAACTCATCAACCGTAGAACAGAATTCCTTGAACTGCTTATTGCTCACACTTTAAACTTGTTCAATGCCTGTGTCTATGTCGACTTGAAGTGTTTCGAGTCTGTGTTATGTATACTGTGCAATAAAAAAGTGATTCTCCTCTTCTTCTTCCTCCTCTTTTCTTCTTCTTCTTTTTGTTCTTCTTTTTGTTCTTGTTCTTCTTTTTCCTATTATTGTCATCATCATTATCATCATAATCGTTGTTATGAACACAGCGCGTACTCACGACCCCCCAAGAATCATTGTGCTGTAGATCTTCAAAAAAATGGGGGCAAAAACATATCCTTGTTGACGATTCTCTCGGATCGTTTCACTGAAACGCCAAAGCCTTCAAATGGTTCCCGCCGTTGGCTCGGTGGGAAAAAAAATCATGGCGGGTCCATTTTTAAGATATCACCATCTGCTACGAAATGTCAGTAGAAGACAAACGACATCGTTTAATTATCTTCCGTACCACACGCCATAAAAAGCCGTTGCCGAAGATTTCAATGCTGCCATTTTAAAAACTAACACATTAAACACACAAAAGAAAAAATGAACAAACAAAATCACATTCTTGCATTCGTTGTAATTGCAGCTGTGCACTTTTCGCCCTTTGACCAGTACATTAACACGTATTGCTGAATCAGAAGCAAGTCTTTGATGAAATAGTTTTTGCTGTCGTCCTTAATGCGTGTACTCTCATTAGGTGATGTTCAATATTTTGAAACACTCAAGGGTCATAACGAGAAAACCAGATGCTGTTGTGTTATTGATGTTCCTTTCTCTACAGCCCAACCTACTCTATGTTGACTGTCCTGTCAATTGCCTTTACATACAGCACCTGCCGCTGTCATTGTTTGGTTATTCACGACACACGTTGATGTCGTAATTGTTAAGGCCATAAAGCTAACATCTTGTCCTCTTGAGGTGTAAACGTGTTGATGTCGTAATTGTTAAGGCCGTCAAGCTAACATCTTGTCCTCTTGAGGTGTAAAGCACGAATTTAATGTTCTAGATTATTGCACAATATTTGATGAACTGAGAATGTTTACTTACACACATACAGAAAACTCTTTGCATGTGTCCTGTGCATTAAACGACAATGATCTGAAAGCCAGCGGTATGTCAGATGACGGTGAGTTCTGTGATCGACAGCTGGGCCGAAGAGTTCTAGCAGCAGTCCGGGTCTACGAGGCATGTCTGCAACTGTCCTGTGCAGCGCTGGCAACAACAGATTCCTACCTGGTACCGACAAAAGCCCTAGTGTCTGACAATGAGGAAAAGCGAAAAGGAAAGAAAGAATAGGAACAAAAGAAAGAAAGAAAGGAAGAACAAAGACCCAACGGGGGGAAAACCCTCGATCCTCTTTCCCCCGACATTGATCACTCGTCTACATCAGCCGCAGCATCCAATTGCACGTGCAGCGCGCGTGCGCGCTTTGCGGTCCTGTCCCTCTTCCAGGCAAGCTGGGAAGGTAATAACGGAGCTTGCTGCGCGCGTGCTTTCCGTTACTACGGCAACGCCTTTTTTTTTTAGCACACGCATGCACACATACCTACACACACGCATGAAGAAGGATGCAAGCAAATGCATGCATGCATGTGCACACATATGCAAACATTATACAGATCTATGTATATGCGTGCATACACTTGAATTGGTGTGCAAACCTGCGGATTGTGTGAAAAAGTGAGTTTGTTTAAATAAATAAAAAAAGTGCCACGAGTACATACTCACGTAGAGAGAGAGAGAGAGAGAGAGAGAGAGAGAGAGAGAGAGAGAGAGAGAGAGAGAGAGAGAGAGAGATTCTTTCTTTCTTTCTTTTGTGGATCTAGTTCTTGATCTCACGAGTATATCAAGGCAGTCATTTGGACAGGTTTATACAGTATATCAAGGCCAGTCATTTGGACAGGTTTACTACAGTATATCAAGGCAGTCATTTGGACAGTTTACTACAGTATATCAAGGCCAGTCATTTGGACAGGTTTACTACAGTATATCAAGGCAGTCATTTGGACAGGTTTACTACAGTATATCAAGGCCAGTCATTTGGACAGGTTTACTACAGTATATCAAGGCCATCATTTGGACAGGTTTACTACAGTATATCAAGGCCAGTCATTTGGACAGGTTTACTACAGTATATCAAGGCCAGTCATTTGGACAGGTTTACTACAGTTATCAGGCCAGTCAATTGGACAGGTTTACTACAGAATTATGGGGGTTGTATAAGGAGCTGCAGGAGAAAGTAGGACAACGATATGCAGACAGGTAAACAGAGGTCAGATGATTGTGTTTCAACACACACACACACACACACACGCACGCACGCACGCACGCACGCACGCACGCACGCACGCACGCACACACACACACACACACACACACTATATATATATATATATATATATATGCACGCACACGCACAAACGCTCGCACAAACGCACACACACACACTACACCACACGCACACACACACTACACACACACGCACACACACTACACCACACACGCACACGCACATACACACACAGTACACCACACACACACACACAGTCGTGCGCACGCACACACACACACACACACACACACACACACACACACACACACACACACACACACAGCTGAGCATCTTTTTATTCGTGTCGTCAGGAGTCTAAAAGATCGAATGCTGGCCTTGTTCTCTGGGATTACAAATAATGCTTACCTCATCCCGAGGCTGTGGAAATGTCGATTCATTTCTCCTTGTTCTCTGACAAACGCCACGTGAAGTGGGAACGCATGCGTGTTCGCACACACACACACACACACACACACACACACACACACACACACACACGCACACACAGCACGCACGCACGCACACACACACACACACACACACACACACACACACACACACACGCGCACGCACGCACGCAATAACACACACACACACACACACACGTACACAACACACACATACCCCCCCCCCCAACACACACACACACACACACACACACACGCGCGCGCGCACGCACGCACGCAATAACACACACACACACACACACACGTACACAAACACACACATACCCCCCCCCCCCACACACACACACCACACACACGTACACAAACACACACACACACCTCCCCCTCCCCTCCTCCCCTTACCTTTGCCTGATTCCCTGTCTCAACTCTCATCCTCAGAAACACAGACTGACGAGAGGCGAGTGATGGGGGAAGAGAAAGGGGAGGGCGATGCGGCGTATTTTCTGGGAGGAAAAACAAGGGCCTTTTCCAGAATTGTATTCGAAAACACCGATGGCTCGTCACAGACCAAAATCAAGAACGTAGTCCCCCCTCCTCCCCCCCCCCCTCCCACTCGCTTTCTCTCTCTCTCTCTCCTCTTTTTTTTTTTGCACCAAGACATAACCACCATTCCAAATTCCTGGCACTATTTCAAAAACGATTTACATGTGTTATCACAGTATCTTTGATCTCAACGGAATGTCGAAGTTTTTCTTTTATGGTATTTGGCACATGTAGAAAGGAAAAGTGGATTCCATATGCTGTGTAGAAAGGAAGGTCAATACCCCATGCTATAAATGTGTAGAAAGAAAAGTAAATATCTCATGCTGTGAATGTGTAGAAAGGTAGGTAAATACCACATGTTGTGAATGTGTTGAAAAGTTGGTAAATACCACGTATGTGCAGAAAGGTAGGTAAATACCACATGCTGTGAATGTGCAGAAAGGAGGGTAAATACATGTTGTACATGTACGGAAAAGAAGGTAATCACCACATGTAAAAGTGTAGAAAGGAACGTAAACACCTCATGCAGTCAATGTGCAGAGAGGAAGATAAATACCAAATACTCAAATATGTAGAAAAGAACATCAATACCAGATGCTTGAATGTGTCGAATGGATACATAAATACCACATGCTAAAGATAGGAAGGTCATTAGCACATGCCTTAAATACCTAGAAAGGGAAGGTTAATATCACATGCTTTACCTGTGAAGAAAAAGAAGGTTAATACCATATGCTTTAAATGTGTAAGAAGGACAAGTGCATAATACATGCTGTAAATATGTAGAACGAACAGGTAAATGCCAGTTAGTAGAAATCACAGGAAGCGCTCGACAACGGAAGATCTTCAAAGGAGAAAACCCCCACATAGTGTGCAGACAGGACTGGTAAATTTCACAGGTAAACAGGACAGGTGAATGTCACATTCAGTAAAAATGTGTTGAAAGGTCAGGTAATTGGTAATTGTCACATACGCGAAGGACTTGTAAATATCACATGTAATCAATGTGTTAAAAGGATGGTCAGTAATCACATGCTGTAAATATGTTAAAAGACCAGGCAGATATAGCATGCAAGAAATGTGTTATAAGGACATGTGAACATCACACGTAGTGACCGTGTTAGCAGGACAGGTAAATGTCAAGTGCTGTGAAAGCTAGGACAGGTAAGTGCCACATGTAGAGAAGGAATTGTTGAATGAACGAACTGAAAAAAAAACCTCACAATCGATGAGCCTAGTGAGTCTGGCAACATTATAAGAGCGTGTACAGTTACATCTGCAGATACTGGCAATTTATATCGACGCTGGAGGTAGAAAAGCGGGCAGCACCAGCAGTAATGACAGTTTTTCTTTGACTGCGAGCGCTAATGCTACACTCTTCCCTTTGCGGGCGGGATCATGTTCTAATTATAGACCCCGATCTATGGGATCGGCGGTTGTGGCTTTAAGGTAGCCGTGAAAGTGGAGTATGATCGACACACGACGTGCCTTCCGAACAGCGATTTCAAGACAAAAGAAGAACATTATTGATCTCTCCTCCACCTCACACTTTCCACCCAGCCTCCCCCCCCCCCCCCCCCCCTCCCATTTGTCTTTGTGAATGATTTCTGACACTGATTGAGATTTATAGGATGCAATTACACCAACTTATTGGAAGCCTTGTAACGATGGAAACTCCTGCTGATTTGGGGGATGGTCGACGGTTAGAGAGAGAGGGGGAGGGAAGAGAGAGAGAGAGAGAGAGAGAGAGGAGAGAGAGAGAGAGAGAGAGAGAGAGAGAGAGAGAGAGAGAGAGAGAGAAGAGAGCAACACTGCTTTTTTTCCTCACGAACCCAATTACTTTCCCGGCATGACCACCCTCATTCCGGAAGACATACCATCACAGAGTGACATTCGACCTTGATGACAGTCCAAGGTGGCCCTACACCTCTATTTCTGGCCAGCCTTTACGACCATGCAGGGACCCGTCTTTGTTCCGAAATCGACCCGAATCGACGTCTTGCCCTTGGGAATGGCGTGCATGTGTCTTAAAGAATTCTCGCACGCTGAGTCAAGTCTAACCTCCCTGGTATACAACTGGGAAAGAAAGCTGGACGCAGTTAATCACAGAGGACGCGTCTGCCGGCTGACTTGCGGAGACAGGCGAAAGATCATTCACTACACTGCTGTAAAATTAATGGAGAGACCATGGAACAAGAATGAACAGGATAAGTAGCGCCTCACCTGCGCACTATTCAACTTCGTTGGAGTCCCGTTTCATTGTGCAGGTCATTAATCACTCCCAGGCACTGTAGGCGCCGCGCACCGCCAGGGAATCGTTTAACTGGCCGGGCTGCCTTCCCAGGCAACCAAATACGCTAAATTGCTGGTGGGCGATGTTAAGTGAGGGCGACCCGTTGTCCGCATGTATGCGTGCTTCACACTCGACAGTGTGACGAACAGACAGCAAACCCGGGAACAGATGGCAGACAAGGGAGCTGAAGAGATCAATAGGAAGTGGGGAATGCCTTCGAAATGTTCAGTGGATTTCTGACCAGCGAAAGGCGAAGATACTTAACCTTTCTCCTCATGACCTGTGAAGAGATGAAGCGTAGAGAGTCCTATATCGGGTGGACAGATACCAGCAGTTACTCATAAGAAGAACGGGGGGGAGGGGGGGGGGGGGGGCGGGGGAGGTTCCCCATGGTGAGGCAACACAGAGTTGGGTGTGGACCGTGGTATTTTGTTTTATGGTCAGGAACGCATGTTGGAAGACAGGATTTGAAGTTAACGAAAGCACTTGACCACATGACATACATTTACGAATAAGGCACACAGACAGATGTGTGTGTGTGTGTGTGTGTGTGTGTGTGTGTGTGTGTGTGTGTGTGTGTGTGTGTGTGTGTGTGCGTGCGTAGTGCGCGCGCGCGTGTGTTTGTGAGCGTGTGAGTGTGTGTGTGTGTGTGTGTGTGTGTGTGTGTGGGTGGTGTGTGTGTGTGTGTGAGAGAGAGAGAGAGACAGACAGACAGACAGACAGACAGACAATGACAGGGAGAGAGAGAGGAAGGGCGATGGGAGGAGAAGAAGAAGGCTAAGAGATCAGAACACACACACACACACACACACACACACACACACACACACACACACACACAAAACACACACTTACACTCGCTCGCTCACTTACTCACTTAATCACACATGCACATACAGTTGCCTCAATGACAGTGCAGCTATACACTGCAGCCACACACCTCTCTACACAGTTCCTACTTCAGAGCCAATTGCCATGGCCAGACAACCACCCGCACCCTCTGAGCTCTGACCTCTTCTCTGCTGCGCACGACTTCCATCCATTATTGATCTTGGTCAAATGACCAGGACGTTAACTACCCCTTTCCCCATTGATTGGACACAGGAAAAGGGGGGCACGGAAGAGGCGATAGGGCACACACACACACACACACACACACACACACACACACACACACACACACACACACACACACGAAAGCAGAGAGAGAGAGAGAGAGGGAGGGAGGGAGATGCGCGATGGAGAGTAGAGAAAGAGAACGAGAGAGAAAGGGGGAAGAGTCAGACAGTCAGTCAGCCAGCCTGCCAGAGAGAGAGAGAGAGGAGAGAGAGAGAGAGAGAGAGAGAGAGAGAGAGAGAGAGAGGACAGGTGAAACGGTGGTCGTGGTGGTTTCGGGTTACTGTTGCAGAAACTGGAAAAGCAAAGTTCAAACTGAAAAAAGAACAAATAAGATCCTAATGTGGCAAACATAAGCAAACAAAGAAACAAATCATTTGTAACATGATAATATCGGAGGTCGGGTATTGCACAAGAAATGGAATCAATAAACAACGAGAAGGGATACGTTGAAACCTCACGAGGAAAACAAACAAATGGACAGTAATAATAACAACAAATGCTAAGTAACATCAATAGTAGTTACTGATACACGGTGATGTTCTTGTGGTTGGAGATGATGATGATGATGATGATGATGATGATGATGTGATGATGATGTTTGATGATGATGATGATGAGAGGATGGTTATTGGCAGAAAGCACTAACTGTAGTTTGAGAAAAGCCGGTATCTCACCAAAGAAATAAGATAATCCATTTCATTTAAGCTACCAACACAATTACACCGTCCACTAACGTTGACAATTTCAATCTTAATCAGAATATATTGTGAAGACTGCAAGTACGCTCCTATATTTACTGAACAGTATAGTCTATGCTAAAGATAGTTAAGATGCTTTCGCAGGTATTTTCTTTAACGTGAATAATGAAGAGCATAATTCTCTGTTTGGGGAAGGATGGTTCTATGTGGATTTTCCTGAAAATGCAAAACTGGCTTAGATCATGTTTATCCAGGTTGGCCGCGCCATACTGATATGTGATTCGAGTCAATAAACCTTTTCCGGTATTTTGGGGCCAAATCATTGTGTATTTCATGTAAGCACGGCTTTGTTGAAGCTCATTTGTATTTACATCGGTAACATAGTCGGGAGAGAGAGCGAGCGAGAGAGAGAGAGGAGGGAGGGAGGGAGGGAGGGAGGGAGAGAGAGAGAGAGAGAGAGAGAGAGAGAGAGAGAGAGAGAGAGAGAAATTCTAAAATCAGATATACTGAATGTATCGCCAAAGGGCAAGTGCATTATACCATCGAGCAACACATCGGACAATATACAGATCTACTGACATCAGTTTTAAGAAGAGCCATCTATGTTAGTTGTCCCAAGAACTGAAACTGAGACAGAGAGGAAGGGGGGTGGGGGAGAGAAAGACACACACCGAGAAGAGAGAGAGAGAGAGAGAGAGAGAGAGAGAGAGAGAGAGAGAGAGACAGAGACAGAGAGACAGAGAGTAAAGAGAGAGAGAGAGAAGACAGACAGACGAAGAGAGAGAGACAGACAGAGAGAGAGAGAGACAGAGAGACAGACAGACAGGACAGACAGACAGAGACACAGAGAGAACCAGAAGATGGAAGAAGAGAGACGGTGAAAGAGACAAGGACAGAGCAAAGGACGCGGGCGCCATTTTTCCTCCTGAGGGCAGACGATCGCCAGGGCCGCTATCACCTCCACCACCAGCCTGCCTTCCGGAAGTCAGTAACAGCACCGGGTGACAGTGGACCTTGTTGACGGTCCAACCCGATTCCACCCCCCCCCCCCCCTCCTCCACTTCCGCCTTTACGGAACAGCAGTGACCTGTCTTTGTGCCGGAATCAACCCAAATTGACTTCTCGCCCTCGGAATTTTAGTGCCTGATTCCCTGAGGACCCTGTTCACACTGACACGAGCGCTGAGTCATTGGGAAAGGTCGGTGGTGACAGTCTGACGCTGCTAATGACAGAGAAAATGCCGGCAGACTGGCGTGGACACAGGCAATGTATTACCATTCATCGTGGGGAGGCACCTTTCTGCTGTGGAATGCAGACTCAGAAGTCAGGGTGTATAGCTAGATTCTAATCCGCATCCTTGTATATCTCGGTATAGTGGTCATACACAGATGACCAACAGAGTGGTGACAGTTGTCAAAAATTGTCGTACAACGGAAGGACTTGAATGACCAGTGACATTTGCTTGAGACAAAAGGACTTCTCCCACCCACCTGTGTGTGTGTGTGTGTGTGTGTGTGTGTGTGTGTGTTCTGTGTGTGTGTGTGTGTGTGTGGTGTGTGTGTGTGTGTGTGTGTGTTGTGTGGTGTGTGTGTGTGTGCGCGCGCGCGCGTGTGTGTGTATGTGTGTGAATGTGGGTGCCCTATATGTGTATGTATGTGTGCGTAATGTGGTGCGTCGTGTGTGTGGTGTGTGTGTGTGTGTGTGTGTGTGGTGTGTGTGTGTGTGTGTGTGTGTGTGTGTGTGTGTTCATATGTGTTTTTAAGAGAAAGTCAGACAGACAGAGACAGAGACAGACAAGCAGATCCACACACACACACACACACACACACACACACACACACACACAGTCGGATAGAGAGACAGACGGACAGACAGACTCAAAGAGACTGACAAAATCAGTACAGATCTCCACACACCTTCCACATAGACGGAGACAGAGAAGAAACATCAGCTGACAGAAGCAAGCATGTATATCAGATTCGCTTCGTCTACACGGCATTGCCCGCGATGTCGCCCAAACTAGGGCACACCTGAATAACGCAACACACCTTTCTTCACACCTCTACTTTTTTTTCAGTCCCGGTCAATGTCTTTTCAGCAGCTAACGGAAAGAATCCTCTCTCCCTCTGTGCTGTGACACCTTTTTTTTTACTTCACATACCTCCAACCGTTATTGATCCTTGTTTAAGGTCCAGAAAGCTAACGACCCCATTTCCCATCGACTGAACATAGGGAGGAGAAAATGGACGCAAAGCAACACACAAACACACACACAACACACACACACACACACACACACAACACCACTCACACACATACACACGTGCACTCGGACAGAGAGAAGAGAGAGAGAGAGACAGAGAGAGACAGAGAGAGACAGAGAGAAAGGGGGGGGGGCAGAGATCAATGTCGGGTCTGAAATTGCTCCCAAACGCAATAACCATTGAAATACTGCCACTTCAAGTTCTTGCCAACCCTGAAAACGAAATAAATAGGTGAAAACAGGCCAACATAAACGTCACTTTACGCGAAGAAAACAATCAAGATTGGGAAAGAGAGTGGCAGACATGCAGACAAAAAGAAAGATGGACGAATGGACAGAGAGACAGGCACAGAGAGAGAGAGAGAGAGAGAGAGAGAGAGAAAGAGAGAGAGAGAGAGAGAGAGAGAGAAGACACACACACACACACTCACTCAGAGAGAGAGAGGAGAGAGAGAAGAGAACACACACACACACACACACACACACACACACACACACACTCAAAAGAGAGAAGAAACACACACTCACACACACACACACACACAACACACACACACACAACACAACACACACTCACTTTCACTCACTCACTCATTCGAGAAGAGAGGAGAGAGGGGGAGGGGGGAGTGGGAAGCGGTAGTGGTGGGAGAGGGACAGGGAGAAAGTGTACTGTTTTCTTTTTTCCAGAGCAGCTCCGTGACTTTCGCAGCACGCCAGCAACTGATGCCGCAAGACACTAACCTGGCAGTGCGACACTGGACCTGGACCACCGCCAACACCTTCTCTTCTGGCCGCCATTAGGGGACGGGGTACCTGTCTTTTTGCCGAAATCGACCCAAATTGAGTTCGTGCGTTATGGAAATTTAGTGCCTGCTTCCCTGGGGACCTTTCTCACGTGACACGAAGGGCCACAAGGGAACGGATGGAACCAGAAAGCCGTCCTCCTGCCTGTCTTTGACGAATGTAAACGTTAAAGTGATCAAATGCTGACATGTTATGACCTTTGCAGCGTGTAGCCAACACCCCAACCTTGACAACTAACAGTAACGGCATAATTTTAAACTATATCATTGACATGGGGGCGCAGACGAGGACGGCAGAGAAGAGCTAGTCCGAAATATAAGGACTGGGCCAAAATGACCATGCCAGATCTCCTCACGACAGCTACCAACAGAAGAGCCTGAGAGAAACGGCGGCTGCCTCATCACGTCCCCCCAACACCCAGCGGTCAGGAATGACTGACTGACGACACTAATGTGCGCGAAGACACAAGTTGGAATGATACATAGAATGTTATTCTACGATGAAGACTTTCAGTTTCTAATCCATTCTTGGTATTGCACTCTACTTTCAATGAATGGAATTTTTTATGACAATGTAAATTGTATTTATGTGTGTAGTGATTCTACCGACTCAGAATATATTTGTGCACGCACGCATGCATGCATGCATTACACAACACACACGCACGCACAAACACACATACACAACACACAAAACTCACTCAGAGAGAGAGAGAGAGAGAGGGGGGGGGGGGGCAGAGATCGATGCGGGTCTGAAATTGCTCCCAAACGCAATAACCATTGAACTACTGCCACTTCAAGTTGTTGCCAACCCTGAAAACGAAATAAATAGGTGAAAACAGACCAACATAAACGTCACTTTACACGAGAAAACAATCAAGATTGAGAGAGAGTGGCAGACATGCAGATAGAAAGAAAGACGGACGAATGGACGGACGGACGGAGAGAGAGAAGAGAGAGAGAAGAGAAGAGAGAGAGAGAGAGAAGAAAAGACACACACACTCACTCAGAAGAGAGAGAGAGAGAAGAGAAAAGAAAGACACACACCACTCAGAGAGAGAGAGAGAGAGAGAGAGAGAGAGAGAACGCGCACACACACACACACACACACCACACACACACACACACACACACACCACACTACTCACTCAGAGAGAGTGAGAGGGGGGGGGGGTTGGAAGCGGTAGTGGTGGGAGAGGGACAGGAGAGAGTGATACTGCTTCTTTTTCCAGAACAGCTCCGTGACTTTCGCAGCACGCCAGCAACTGATGCCGCAAGACACTAACCTGGCAGTGTGACACTGGACCTGGACCACCGGCCAACACCTCTCTTCTGGCCGCCATTAGGAGGGAACCTGTCTTTGTGCCGAAATCGACCCAAATTGAGTTCGTGCGTGAGGAAATTTAGTGCCTGCTTCCCTGGGGACCTTTCTCACGTGACACGAAGGTCCACAAGGGAACTGATGGAATCAGAAGCCGTCCTCACTGCCTTTGACGAAGGTAGTGAGCGTTAAAGTGGTCCATGTTGACATGTTATGATCATTACGGGTTCTAACTCACACAATCTTGTTGCAAAGTGAGGCGACTGCAGGCGGAAATCTAAACAAATTTGAAAAATATATTTATAAGGCTCCACCGGCGCAAGACGTCAATGCCCATCTTGCGCCGAATTGGATGAAGATAAGTGATTGCTTGTTCATTTTTCTTGTCCTGAATGTTGTGTGTCTCGCCTGAAGAAGACCTAAGAAAGTCGAAACGCGTCGTGTTTTGCCTTGTGATTCGTTTGTCCACGTTTTTCGGCGGAGCCTTATGCATAATTTTTTTTTCAAATTAACACAGTCTTGACAGCTAATGCCTATCTTACATTATCATTGAAACTCACTCGGGCGAAGACAGAATTTTGAAATGATGCACAATACGTTATGTATGTTTCAGTTCTAATCCATTCTGGGCACTGCAGTCTATTTTCAATGAATGATAATGTCTTCATGACAATGTATATTGGCATTTATGTTTGTAGTGATTCTACCTACTCAGAATATATTTGTGCAGCACGCACGCGCGCACACACACACACACACACACACACACACACACACACACACACATGAGCATACGCATTATTATATCAGAGTTCATTTCACAAACAGAGGGTAAAAAGGGCATAAATGTCATTAATTTAATGCTTCAAAGCTGAGAGGAATAGCAATAGCAAATAACACAAGGTTAACAAATGTTATTCCGTGTAATGAAAACACAGTGGGCAATAGATGAATGTAATCTCATATGTGAAGCGCATTTTACCCCTGTCTGTTTGTCTGTCTGTCTGTGTCCAGCTTACCTTTGCAGTGTGCAGTCTTTGTTGCTGGTCATACAAATCCACAGATTTTGTTTGATGCTCCTTAATTTTCCATGGTGACTCGTTAGCATACCGGGCATATCAAAAGCGAATAAGCTTTGCGCGAAAAAGTCGCGTTAGTCGCATGTCAATGCGACCATATGAAGAAAGTCAAATGCACCTCGCCGTTGACATAAATATAGATTTAAAAACACCGCGCTTACTGTCAGCCGGAAAAGCTCAGTTGGGAAAGCGTTAGACTAAAGATCTAAAGAAACAATGTTCAATCCTGGGTTCAAACACTTTTTTCCTTTTTTTTTCCAAGAGATTCGAAGCAGATCTAAAGGAAAGGGTGGAATGGTGGGGTTAGGGGGGGGAAGGAAAGGAAGGGAAGGTGGGGAATGGAGTACAGGGAAGGAATGACGAAAGGAGGTGGGGGGGGGATGAATGAAGGTGAGGACAGGACGGGAGGTGGGAAAAGTGAGGAAGGGAAAGGGGAGGGGGCTGCAGAGGGAAGAAGTCGAGTGGTAGATGGGAGAGGGTAGATGGGGGATGAATAAAAAGGAAAAGGAGAGGGGTGGGGAAGGGGAGGCAGGGCGCGGATAAGTATGCGGAGGTGGGAACGTCTAAAATATACATGAAAGAAAAATATAAATGAAAATAAGGCATCATTTACTTTTGTTTATGCATGTTGTAATAAGATATCAGAACCAACCACTGATATTACACTTATTTAAGTGTTGCACTGTTTTACGAATAGTTTAGCACGCCGTGACCAAAGTGGGTCGACAAATAAGATTTACCTTAATGAAATCATTTTCTCTTCCAAGCCAGAAAGACACTGCATTCCATTACACTGTTCTGCATTGCACTATATACTACCTGTATTGCATGGCGCTGTATTGCATTGAATTGTGCTAGACCGACTTTGTCTTCTAATGTGCAAACTGTGTTGCTTTGCATCGCTGTTTACTGTGTTGTGTTGTGTAATGTTATACTGAATTACGCAGGTTGTGTTTGTACTGCGTTGCACTGTGCTGTGTTATATTCCATTGCACTGTGTAGTGCTGTGTTGTACTGCATTGCATAGTATTGTGCTGTGTTAGATTGCATGATACTGCCTTGTTTTGTTTTGTAATGCATTCCACTGCATTGTGTTGTATTGCATTGCAACTAACTGTTTTATTTTTGCACTGCCTGTTTGGTGTATTGCATTGACTAATGTGTCGTATAGCATGCATTACATACCTGTTGCATTGTTGCACTGCATTGTGTTGTATTGTATTGCATTGAGCTATATTGCGTAGTATACTATGGCACTTCACTACATTGTGTTACATTGTACTACATTGCACCTGTCTTGCTACTGTATCATATTGCACTGTATGATGTTGCACTGCATTGCAATGATTTGTACCATTTTATATAACTTCCCCGTCACAGCAGAACAAAACCTCTTATTTTTATCATCTGCTTTTTTTTTTTCTTTTTGTGTACCAGCCTATGTGGATTTTTCCCCCTCACATACTTTTTAACCTGGGAAAACTTTTAATGCCACGAATTGTTTTATGTGCGCAAAATGAAAACTCAAAGACAGGACCTCAGTTTATTATCTTGCCCCTAGAAACCAGTTTCCAGACGTCCATTTGAAGTCTACTGGGAAAAAGGGAGAAACAAATAGAAACAGTCTCTACAGACTGGAACCAAAGACCCGCATATTACTAAGCAGCCAGGTGCTTTATCCACCGGGCCACCTGCACTGGCACTGCGCAATGTCGTCCGCCCACTCTCTCTGTCACACACAGAGGCAATATTGCAGTAATACTGCAGTATCAGGTGGCCTTCAGAATCCAGTGTTCTCGATTTTCCTCCCAATAACCATCACCCAGACCGACCCCAGCGCAGGGCCTGTTTACGACCACTCTCCATTAGTACCTTCCGCCAATATATTCTTCCGCCAGTGGCCTGGCCTGACCTGCTATAGTGCCCCCTGAGTTGTATTCGGACCTGACGTTGTGGAGTTAGACTGACAGCCGTCTGGTGGGCATGAAGGCGGTGATGGACACTGATTGGAGGGGTGAGGTTGGGGGAGGAATGGTGGTGATGACGGTGGTGAGCGCGTGCCTGTGTTTGTGCAGTCGCGTGCGTATGTGGTGGTGGTGGTGGTGGTGGTGGTGGTGGTGTGGTGTGTGTGTGTGTGTGTGTGTGTGTGTGTGTGTGTGTGTGTGTGTGTGTGCGTATGGGTGTACGTGTGTGTGTGTGTGTGTGTGTGTGTGTATGTGTGTGTGTGTGTGTGTGTGTGTGTGTGTGTGTGTGTTTCGCATTGCTAATGTAGGCCTGGTGACGTAAAGATCCATTTCCTTGTTGAGCATTGAGATTGCAAAAAACAAAAAATCAGCAAAATATTAACAATTACTATAGTTGTAGTGGTTTGGTAGTACCTTTATACTTTTATGATGATGGTGATGATGATGATGATGATGATGATGATGATATGATGATGATACTATTACTACTATCAACATCATTACTGTCATCATTATCATTACTATGATTATATCGTGTTTAGGTTGTCTATTACATTCACTTTTTTAGTGCATATATGGGTATTGGACCATGCAAACCTGTGTGAGTCGTGTATGTGAAGATCACACACACAACAAACACCACACACACACACACACACACACACACAAAACACACACACACACAGAGGCGCGCGCGCGCGCGCACTCACTCGCAAACATACAGATACACACACTCTCAAGCACGCGGACACAAGTATACAAATAACAACACATCTTAAACCAAATAAAAACGCCCATTTCCTCTCACAGAACACTATCCTTACTCCCTCCTCCATCCTTCCACTTTCCACCCACCCCCATCCCCACCTTCACTTCGCCTCTACATCTCTCCTTGTCGCTTCTCTCTCTCTCTGTCTCTCTCTCTCTGCTCCTCTCTCTCTCTCTCTCTCTCTCTCTCTGAAAGTACATTCTACCTTCACCGATTCAATGTCACAGCTTTATAGAAAATGACATCAACGATAGAACTCGGTACAAAAACCTACCTTATCAACCTCGGCTGCACATCAACCTTTGATTTCATTGATGCATGCCCGTTGAGGGAAAATCGGAGCCTTCTCGCAAATCCACGAAAACGTCATTTCCGGATCAACTGACCTGAAAACCCAAGGGACCCTGAACATGTTATGCCATCGATCTCTCTCGCTTTGGGACAAAGATGTCAAAGGCAGT
>CM065728.1:69339794-69344794 GCA_033310375.1 Conus canariensis | reverse complement strand
AGCTGAAATGCAACGGCAACAGAGGTATATCGTGGCGAACGTTCCAGCTGTTCGTAACATTTTCAGTGAACCGAAGACGTGGTCACAGTACGAACCGGTCCATATGCGCTGCACACATCAACTAAACCGATGAGGCTCAGACGAGAAAGGAGAAGCAGGAGGGTAGGGGTGGGACTGAGTGTAAAAGAACTGAATTTATCGACAATAGTAAGCAGATCTTTGAACTTGTATGTAACGAACGAGCTGATTCGTGGCCTACCTGTTATGATTCAACAGGCAACAAAGTCCTCGAAGGAATACAAACAAACCGGAGTACTTTTTACTTCGGGGAAGGGGTAAGAAGGGGTAGGAGAAACAGGATAGGCAACGGGTGAAAAGGGCGAGGGAGGGGAGGGGGGGGGGGGCACAAAGCACCAGTCTCAGGAAATCATACCATGAGATACCATTGCCGTGCTGTTACACTGATGCCTGGCCAAATAGTCATCACGCCCTGTGGTAATTACACCCTAGGGATTCGTACCACGGAAGTAAGTGACAGACCGCCGGCAAACTCATCAACTGCAATTTGCTCCCCCTGGTGCTTGGTTTCTTCCTCTGATTCTGTGGCTACAAAATACACCCCCCCCCTCCTCTCTCTCTCTCTCTCTCTCCCCACCCTCCATCTCTCCCCACCTTTCTCTCCCTCTCTCTCTTTCTCTCCACCCTCACTCTCTCCTCCATCCCCCGCCTCTCTCTCTCTCTCTTTCTCTCCTCTCTCTCTCTCTCTTTCTCTCTCTCTCGGTGTTGTGACTTAATGAAATGTACATGAATACATGTTGTATCATCATTAGCGTTTACTTTGAATCCGTTGTACATCTTCTCTCAGTTACATGATCACATTCCCCTTCATGAAGGGCTGGGGCCTACTGTGAATAAAATATCTTGAGTCTCTCTCTCCCCCCCCCCCCCCCCCCCCCCCCCCCATTTCTCGCACGCACTTACAGACGCATACGCATGCACGCAACCCAAGCGCAAACACAATGGGAAACAGTATCCAAAGCCTCGGGGATGGAGGGGGGGGGGGGGGGGGGGGGGGTCTAAAATATGTGCTTACGTAACTCAAGGACAAATTAAAAAAAAAGCAACCTGAGTCCAAACTAGCAGCCGGAGAAATTAAATGAAAATCCGCGCACTAATAACTTAAAAGGCTGCGATGGGAAAACAAATTAAGCAGCAAGGTAAAATAAGTACACGCACCCGAAACAGACACACGCACGCATGCACACACACACACACACACACACACACACACACACACACACACACACACACACACATTCTCTCTCTCTCTCTCTCTCTCTCTCTCTACACACACACACACACACACACACACACACACACACACACACACACACACACACACACATTTTCAAAGGAAAATGAAATCAAAATCTAGTAAGAAAGGAAAATGTTCCATCTGAAAACAACCCAACCCACTCACCACTTGTGCAAGTTTGAGACTCAAACTACCGAATACTCCTTCTACAATAAACAAACAAACAAACAAAAAAAACACCTCTTATTCACATCATTAAGCAGTCAATTCATTCACTTCAGAGCGCTCTTATCTTTCTGGATGTCACGATTCATCCACAAGTACTAAACACATGCACAAGAACTAAATAATGTTAAGTATATTATGAGAAGCTGCAGCATATTAAAACACACACACACAACACCAACACAGTAGTGGGAAGTTCATGTCTAAGGGTGAAGTATTTGTATACCGTGGTGGGAATCCCTTTCCGTCGATGGCGTCTTCATTCACGGCACGACGATAAAACGGGAACATTGATCATCTTATGTCATCGCCCCTGACCTTTACCTTCGCTCCTCTAATGTCAAATGTCAATGATGATATCATGAGGGTGGCTGGCGTGCCGGGGACAAGGCTTGTTGTGAGTTCCAATCTGCCGGAACCAGTCTTGTCTCCGTAAACTAACGATTGCGCCGTGCAGCTTATGTCGATCTCCTTCCTCTATCCCTTTACACACTCCCCTCCCCTTGTGTCGATCTCCCTTCCCTATCCCTTTACACACTCCCCTCCCCTTGTGTCGATCTCCCTCCCCTATCCCTTTACACACTCCCCTCCCCTTGTGTCGATCTCCCTCCACTATCCCTTAACACACTCCCCTCCCCTTGTGTCGATCTCTCTCCCTATCCCTTTACACACTCCCCTCCCCTTGTGTCGATCTCCCTCCACTATCCCTTTACATACTCCCTTCCCCTTGTGTCGATCTCTCTCCGCTATCCCTTTACACACTCCCTTCCACTTGTGTCGATCTCCTCTCCCCTATCCCTTTACACACTCCCCTCCCCTTGTGTCGATCTCTCTCCACTATCCCTTTACACACTCCCCTCCCCTTGTGTCGATCTCTCTCCACTATCCCTTTACACACTCCCCTCCCCTTGTGTCGATCTCTCTCCACTATCCCTTTACACCTCCCCTCCCCTTGTGTCGATCTCTCTCCACTATCCCTTTACACACTCCCCTCCCCTTGTGTCGATCTCTCTCCACTATCCCTTTACACACTCCCCTCCCCTTGTGTCGATCTCTCTCCCTATCCCTTTACACACTCCCCTCCCCTTGTGTCGATCTCTCTCCACTATCCCTTTACACACTCCCCTCCCCTTGTGTCGATCTCTCTCTCCACTATCCCTTTACACACTCCCCTCCCCTTGTGTCGATCTCTCTCCCCTATCCCTTTACACACTCCCCTCCCCTTGTGTCGATCTCCCTCCCCTATCCCTTTACACACTCCCCTCCCCTTGTGTCGATCTCCCTCCACTATCCCTTTACACATTCCCCTCCCCTTGTGTCGATCTCCCCCCCTATCCCTTTACACACTCCCCTCCCCTTGTGTCGATCTCCCTCCCCTATCCCTTTACACACTCCCCTCCCCTTGTGTTGATCTCCCTCCCCTATCCCTTTACACACTCCCCTCCCCTTGTGTAGATCTCCCTCCCCTATCCCTTTACACACTCCCCTCCCCTTGTGTTGATCTCCCTCCCCTATCCCTTTACACACTCCCCTCCCCTTGTGTCGATCTCCCTCCCTATCCCTTTACACACTCCCCTCCCCTTGTGTCGATCTCCCTTTACTATCCCTTTACATACTCCCTCCCCTTGTGTTGATCTCCCTCTACTATCCCTTTACACACTCCCTCCCCTTGTGTCGATCTCTCTCCCCTATCCCTTTACACACTCCCCTCCCCTTGTGTCGATCTCCCTCCCCTATCCCTTTACACACTCCCCTCCCCTTGTGTCGACCTCCCTCCACTATCCCTTTACACACTCCCCTCCCTTGTGTTGATCTCCCTCCAGTATCCCTTTACACACTCCCCTCCCCTTTGGCCCCATCCCACTTGGCTTTTCTCTACTTTTGTTATTGCTTGGTTTCAACACACACACACCACACACACACACAACCACACACACCACCACACGTACACGCACACACACACATACACACGGGCGCCTCCCCCCCCCCCCCCCCACACACACACAAACACACACACACACACACACACACGCATGAACGCACACATACACACTCACGCACGCGCACAACACACACACACACACACACGCACGCACGCACACACACACACGCACGCGCGCGCGCACACACACACCGCACGCATGCACATCACACACACACACACACACATGCAACGCAAACACACACACACACCATCACCACCACCACCATTACCCTGCAATACAGGTACTTCAAACAAACTAATTACCATAAGAACCTGACACCAAAAGAGCTGCATCGTCAATGTTATCCCACGGCACTGCCACATCACAGCTGGTGGATGCCCTCCTTTCCACCCTCCTGCCCTTCCCCACGCACCAACCTGAACCCTCCCTTCCCTTTCCGATACCTACCTGTACCCTCCTCAATACCTGTCCTTAACCTCCTCAGCATCCAGTTGCTCATAACTTCCTCAAAGCCCATCTCCTCAACACCCACATGTTTACTACAACACTCGCCTGTGCTCTCCTTTACCTCTGAACATCCACCCACCTGTACCCCCCTTAAAACCCATGTTTACCTACCTCACAAACAGTAGTTCGAATGAGACTACAAACCGAAATTCAGTGTGTGAACGTACGCAGAACATCTTGCACACACGTAAAATCCCATCACCAACTTTCGGAAGAGAAGACCAGTTTGGCCGTTGGTATGGATGACACGTTACGCATAGCATGCACCCTGCGTGAGAAAGGTAAAGAATGGAGAAAGTAAGGAAATCGAGTGAACGATATTTAACGATATTGACAGGATGACACGGGAAACGACTGAATGAAGCGCCGGCAGGCAGCTCTTCAGTCGGCACTACTCAGGTTGGCAGCCCGTTGCGTACACGATAGTGTGGATTGTCAGCGCCTAGAACCTTTGGCTTTATAAATGCTGTTATGATTGTTATTGTTATCATTATTATGATTATTACTATTATTATTATCGTAATTATTATCATAATCATTATTATTATTATTAATCATTATTATTATCATCATTATTATTATTGTTATCATAATTATTACTATGATTATTATTGCCTATTATTCGACAGCCACCTGTGCTCTCAACATCCATCTCTACCCTCCTCAACACAACCTATACCCTCTTTCAGACCCTCTCAACACCCCAACGTCACCCATTCAACACCCGCCGGCACCTCCTCAACACCGGCCTGCTCCCTCTTCAATACCCACCTGTAGCCTCCTTAACACCCTCCTCAGCATCACCTATACCCTCCTCCACCACACACGCCTTTACCCCTTCGACACCCACCTGTATCTTTTTCAATAGCCAGCGATATCCTCCTCAACTCCCATTGGTGCCCTAGCCAACATCTTCTTTTTCCCTCCCTCTTCGACACACTGCTGTCCCATTCTCCAAACCTACCATGTAGCCATTCGGCACCCAATTTTACCTTCCTCAACATCTA
>CM065728.1:69317294-69337294 GCA_033310375.1 Conus canariensis | reverse complement strand
GTTTCACTGTAAGTGGCACATGACATGGAATGCACCACGGAGCTTCCTCACTCTTTAAAAGGTATGAATGGGTAAAATACGAATGGCCGGTGTGCAGCCGGCACAGAACTGTTTCTTCTTTACGACCACCAGACGTAGATGAGAGGAACTCCGTAAGGTTTGGACGGATCTGAAAGAGTTTGTTATCCGTCTGTGTATTCCAATCCTCCTGCCAGAGGTCTCTGACAAAATCGTTAATTTTGGGTTTCAGATCTGAGCAGGGAATATAATATATGTTGGACAATTTCTCTCTTGTGGCATTCTTGGCCAAACGATCAACCATTTCATTCCCTCCGATGCCAACATGACCAGGAACCCAAGCCAGAACAATGTTGTAACCCTCCACTTCAACTTGGTAAACAGATATCCTCGTGGCTTGGTCTTAAGTCAGCTCATTCCTAAAACTTTCTCTGCGGTCATGGGATATTCATGTATATGATGAATATGAATCTCTTTCGAACACTGAGCTATCTTATCCACACAGGTATAACTACCCCGAACATTGTTCTTCGTCCGTCGAGTCGACGACAGCCACTTCAGTCATTTTGTGGTTGAGGGGGCGGGGGAGGGGGGGGGGTGTAGATGATTTGTGGATACGCAGGTGGCTGATCAAGCCGATGCGTGCACGGAATGTGCGGTGATAGCTTGGGCAGGGAATGTGTGAGACCTGCTCTTACTTGCTTGCTGTCTTTTTTTTGGTTGCGCTCTAGCTGTCCTTTCTTCGCATACACTGGCAACTTTGTGGGTAGAGTAGCGCCATCTAGCTCGAACCATAACAGTTTGTTCCCCTGTGTCAGGGTTGATGTTAAACGCTTTCAAGGACAGTTTAAGAGTGTCTTTGAAACGTTTCTTCTGACCTTCATGGGAACGCTGTCCTTGTTGCAGCTCGCCGTAGAAGAGCCTCTTGGGTCACAAACTTCTGCCCCCAACGTAAAACCTCTAAAAAGCACAGCACGTGAGATAAGGACCGCCACAAAGCACAAGACAAAGATGTTTCCAAAAGAAAAATAAATAATAATAATAAAGCAACACTGTGTTTTTGCGGGTTGTTCTTTTCAGACTGTTGATACTGGTAGCAGGATAGTTGGAATGAGAGGTGCTGCACTAGGAATAACTCCAAAATGGTCACGTTTTACTCCATTTAATCATTTGTTTTAGTTTGCGTTCCTTTCCTTGCCTTTTTTATTCTTTCTTCTCCCTCCTTCCTCCATTTACATTATCACCTGTGATTATCGTCTCTCTTTATTGATTTATATGGCGTTTACTTGTTTCTTCTTTCATTCGTTTCGTTTCGTTCTTGCTCGGTTTATGAATTATTTGTGGTGTGGGATGTTCTGTAGTGAGTTGTCATGTTAATGGGCTCCAGGGAAACGGGCTGTCTGATTGGGCAAACCAGTCCACCAATCACAAGGAGCCCTCATCGATCACCCACTGAGCTATCAGTGATCGCTGCACGTGCCCCAGACAAAGCTGATCCTATTATGGACAGCGTGCTGGGCTGTCTGGGACACACGGTGAGGGTATGGGAATTCGCAGAGCCGAGCACACACACACACATACACACACACACACACACACACACACTCTCTCTCTCTCTCTCTCTTAGACATACACACAACTTTCACACGCACGCATACATACACGCACATTCAGTCTTACTTACATCTTTATTCTTTCTAAAGATCAATTTCTGCCCTTTCCCTCTTTCTCTTATCGGCGGTATTCCCTCTCTCTCTCTCTCTCTCTCTCTCTCTCTCTCTCTCTCTCCATTTTTTCCTCTCCTTCATTCATTCTTCTCCCCCCCCCCCTTCCATTATTTTTTCTCGCAGAACAAACAGAAGAGACGAGTGTGCTTTATGCGTTTTCTTATGTGATGTGTTCAAAACGGACGGTGATTCATGGAATCGTCGATCGTGACACAGACTTCTTCGATACAGTTTGACTCTAATCTACGGCATCGACTACGCTGACTTAAACTTTATTCGGAACAAATCGATAGTAGCTGACGGCGTTGTCGTATGTCTAGATTTAATCTGTCTTCAAAACAGCTGAGTGGCTTTCACTCAAATTTACACACACTTTTTATGGGGTAGGTATTGACCAATGTTTCCCTATTGAAGCCTACAGAAATCGCAGGATCCGTTTCAGTTTCAGTTTCATCAAGGAGGTGTCACTGCGTGCGGACTAGTCCATATACGTTATACCACATCCGTTAAGTTTTGAGACACACTGCGCATGATTTAAGGCTGATGGATAAATGAATTAATGACTAAGATGAGAGAATATAAGAAGAGAATCTCGTGGCTACGACTTAGCAGATGTCTGACCTACACATTATCCAAACACTTACCAAAGGTGTAAGGGAAAGCCGCTCCAGGCTGGATAATACTTTCCTCCGTGCGGGGAATAGCGCAGGACGGCAGCATTGTATACCGAAGTACAAAATACACTCAACCCTAATCTGTCTCTCAAGATGGTTTAGAGATTTTCATTTGAAATGTAAAAAAAAAAAAAAAAAAAATGAATGTCTTTCGTTAATTTCAAAGAGTGAAGATAAATATTCTCGGTTGAACTGCAAATAATCTCAAGGTAATTTGTCCTTTAAAGGAGTGTAAAGATTTTTAGTTGAGTGAAAATAGACTCAGTAACAATCTGTCTTTAAAAATGAGTAAAGATGCTCGGTTGAAGAGAAAACAGTTTTAAAGTTGATCTGTCTTCGAAGAGAGTTTACAAATTCCTAACTGGAGTGAAAACGATCTTCCAGGACAGCATAAATATTTTCAGCTGGAGTGAAATGTTAAATCTGGCTTCCAAAAGAATGTTGATTTTTCAGTTGGGGAGAACATGATCTCAACATACAGCATTTCAGGGCAGTGTGCAGATTCTCAGTTGTTGGCGTGAAAATAATCTCAATGGCAATCTGTCTCTCAGGAGAACTGAGAGATTCCTGGTTATAATGGTTTAGAAATGCTTGTATTGGGTGACTGCGTTAAAAATAGGAAGAGATATTACTGCCGTAGGGGAGAGAACTGGATTAAAGGAGTCAGGTGTGGGCGCACCTGCGGGCGCGCGCGCGCGCGCACGCGTGCGTGCGTGCGTGCGTGCGTGCGTGTGTGTGTGTGTGTGTGTGTGTGTGTGTGTGTGTGTGTGTGTGTGTGTGTGTGATTTCATGTAGTTTTTTTTTTTAATGGTAAGTCACATTTTAATTTTTTTTTTTTAAGTAGTTTAACTGCGTATTTTGTATTATGTGCTATTTAAACCATTACGCCTATTCCCACATAGCAGTGCCAATACATGTACATTAAGATAAAGATTAATCATTGACCGCGATGTTGACAAATCATACTGCCGTCAGGACACATTTCAACGAACGAAGTTCACCCCAAAATCAATGTTGAAAAGACACAGAGCTTCAAGTCCAAACTGCTACTTCTAACGCTGTTGACAGTCATACCGGCGTGGACTGCATTCATCTCCCCAAAACGTGCCCTCGGTGAGCCAGTTCAAGCTCTCAAAGCTCACATCAAAGAAAGCCAAATAATCAGGATTCGGCGCACACGGAGACCACCGCGAAGAGAGCCGAAGAGCGGGGGAGGGGGGGGGGGGGCGGCAAACGTCACCGCAAACCTCTGCTATCACCCAAGTTGGGAACACAGACATCGGGGACACGATGAACAAGCGGTCACCGTACTGGCCATCACGCAAGGCCCCTCCTCATTGCCGGAGGACGGAGAGTTGTGGGAAGGGGCGGTAGAACATGGCAGCACCTTCCGTGCAAGAACAGCTTCCAGCGGCTGCGGCCACGTGAAACCACCCCCACAGCGCGTGCAGCGCTCGTGTCATGTTCGTCATGGGCGGGAGAGTCACTGACATGACGAGACACTCAACAAGCCAGCCACTCGTTCTGTCTTGTCAACTGGAAGTAATATTTGATGAGCTCTCGATCAGAACATGAAGCCAGTATCGATTTATCTGTCATTCTGCAGTTCCTAAAAAATCGTAATCGATGCATCAAATCAGTCAGAGCCGGCAGACCGGAACCCTTGAGCCACTCACGATACTGACGTGCCTCCTGAACCAAACAGGATTTCCCCTTCGTTTGCCACAGCATTGTCTAGGGCCGTTAGGTCTCAAAAGATAATTTCCGGAAGATCTAGAAGATTGAATTCCAAAATTCTCCATCATTTTGCAGGGTTTTTTTTTTTTTAATCACGATGAAAATAATATTAACTCTTTTCTCTACGACGTCTGTTTCCTGCACACACACACACACCACACACACACCACACACACACACACACACACACACACACACACACACACACACACACATGCATGCACGCACGCACGCACGCAACCACGCGCGCATAGACGGACGCAAACATTCTCTCTCTCTCTCTCTCTCTCTCTCTCTCTCTCTCTCTCTCTCTCTCTCTCTCTGTGGCGTATGAACAGAATGCATGAATCTGGCACCGTAACTCGTATATAAAAATGTTATTATAACTGATAAACTTTGCATCATAACTTGCGCGTATTACTTTCATCATTGTTCATATATCTGACAGCGGAACTCGAACGTGTTTTTCGTCATTATTGAAAAAAGGCGGCTTAACTCTTGCGTATTACGTTTCATGTTATGATAAACCTGGCACTATAACTCGTGCAAGCTACTTTCATCATTATTGATAAATCTAGCACATCACCTCGCACATGCTACTTCCAGTATTACTGATGAACGAGGCTCCAGAAAGTGCACATGTGAATTTATCATTACTGATAAATCTAGCACATCACATCGTACATGCTACTTCCAGTATTACTGATGAACGAGGTTCCAGAAAGTGCACATGTGAATTTCATCATTATTGATCAATCTAGCACATCACCTCGTGCACACTACTTCCAGCATTACTGATGAACCAGACTCCAGAAAGTGCACATGTGAATTTCATCAACACTAATAAATCTGGCGCTGCAGCTAGTGCAATTTCTTCCATTATTATTCATGAACCAGGCACCACAGTGTCCACATGCTATTTTCATCAGTGTTTATAAACATAGTGCTGCAACACGTACGTGTTATTTTTCTCAGTATTGATAAATCTGGCACCATAACTCATACTCCTACGTTTATCATCATTGATGAACCTGGTACCATCATTCATACATGCAAGCTTCTTCAGTTCTGCTCAATCTGGCACGACAATTGGTCTGCGCTATTTTCCTCATCGTTGATAAGGCGGGCATTTTACAACGAAAGTGCTATTCCTTCATTTCTGATAGTTGTAGCATTATAACTCGTAAGTGCCTCTGTCATCATTATTGATACACCTGATATGTAAAAACAAGAAGTGTATCTTTCATCATTATTGATGTACATGACACCATAACTTGTGCATTCTGTTTCCTTCATTATCAGTAAATATAGCACCATAACTTACTCATGCAACTGTCATCATTACTGATAAATCTGATATCGTAATTCGTAGCTGCTATTTTCACCATTGTTGCTTAATCCGGTATCCTAAATCATACGTGCTAACTTCATTATTCATGATCGAATTGTCCAGCACGGTATAACTGCGCTCATCCTCCCTCGTTTACTTTTGGCAGTGTGTGTGCGTGCGTGCGTGCGTGTGTGTGACATCCACTGTAGGGATATATCTCGGATTGCATGGACAGAAACTCAGCTTGGAAGGATGGTTGCATTAATTATAATTTTGTTCAAAACTTACATCATTTGATGACTATGGTCATGACATCAACGAAAATGACTACTTCATTTAAGCGTTCTTTATGTTGTGAAAATGTCGTACTGAATCACACTGAAGAAAGTAACTTAAGTGTCTTACACGATGAAGGGAAACAAGATGACAATTCGGGCAAAACTTTCTTCTCTGTTTATCCCATCGAGTATAACCTAGTCGCTCGGAGGAACGTTCATTTAGGTCTGATTTTGTACGACAGATTTTGCACCCATAACCTGTACATTCCATTTACGCACTATTGAAAGGCTAATACCATACTCGTATACACTCCTTTACTCACTGTTGAATCTGGAATCATAACTTGTGCATGTACGTTCTTTGACTCATCGATAAATCTGGCACCATAACTCCTGGTTGCAACTTTCATCAATGTTGATGAACCTGGCACCACAACTCATAGCGGCTTCTTTCATCATTGATGATCGATGTGGCCTCATAACAGATATGCAACCTTCATCACTGTTGATCAAGTTACCAGTCACTGTCTACTCATCCTCTCTCACTCATCTGATCCAGACCCAGCATAACCACGATTGACGAGGCCAGGCGAGAGGACGCTGTGGGCAGCGTGTGTTTATCTAAAGGCCATCCAGCAACATTAGTTGATTGAAGCTGACGTTGCGTGCCGTCCCCTCCCCAGCTTTCCCAGGACTGTGACTACTGACGCATCATTTGGAAACGTCAAAGCTATCTGAGCGCCGACGCCAGAGCCAGTGGATGTGACGCAAGGTAAGGATGAGAGGCCTGGGCAAGGTGGTGAGGTCAAGGTCATAAGGCTGTCCAGAACACAATTGTGCTATTGTTATAAGGATCAGACTTGCAATGAGCTCTCCACCCCCTCTCTCTCTTCTGTGTGTGTGTGTGTGTGTGTGTGTGTGTGTGTGTGTGTGTGTGTGTGTGTGTGTGTGTGTGAAATCCCTGGAAGAGCTACATCTCAGACTACATGGTTTTAAGCCCAACTGATAGGATGGTTGCATCCCTTGGAAACGTGAATCACTAGATGTCAAAGGTCACGTGATCAAAGGTGACAGTAAATATTGAAAGTGTTTTGCATTTCATTACAATACTGTATTAAAACACAGCGTCTGAAAAATGTGTCTATTATCAGCTGATATGAAGAGAAACATCGTGATAATTCGACTCAATACTTTTCTGTCTGTAACGTCATATACTGCATAGTCGTTTAAAGGAATGTTCATCTATATCCAATTTCATATGACATCTTGCACTTGTAACTCGTACATTCTATGTACACACTATACGTAAATATTGCACCATAACTCGTACATACCCCTGTACCCAATATTACATCTGGCGTCACGCCGCGTAGATGTATGTTACTTTACTCGTTGTTGAATCTGGCCATGGAACTAGTACGTTCCTTTACTCATCGACAAAGCTTAAGTCCTGGATGCTACTTTCATTATTGTAGATAAGTCTGGCACCATCATTCATGCTTCCTTCTACTTTTTACCAGTGTTGGTCAGTCCGGTCTCATAACTCATACGCTCTACCTTAAATCATTGTGGATCTCATTGTCTGGCGCGGTATAACTGTGCACGTCCTCTCTCACTCATCTGATCCAAACGCCGCACAACCATGATTTACAATGCCCGTTAAGAAAACACTGTGGGCATTGTGTGTTCGTCTGAAGGGCATCCACCAACATTAGTTGATTAAAGTTGACGCTGCGTGCCCCCCCCCCCCCCCCCCTCCCCTCCCTCACCAGTTCTCCCATGACCATTATTGCCGACGAATCAACCGACACCATCAGAGGTCACCCTAGCCAAGCGCTGATGGCAGAGCCAGTGGATGTGACAGGGATGAAGGATGAGGGCTGTGGGAACGGTGGTCACAGCCAGTGGATGTGACAGGGATGAAGGATGAGGGCTGTGGGAACGGTGGTCACAGCCAGTGGATGTGACAGGGATGAAGGATGAGGGCTGTGGGAACGGTGGTCACAGCCAGTGGATGTGACAGGGATGAAGGATGAGGGCTGTGGGAACGGTGGTCACAGCCAGTGGATGTGACAGGGATGAAGGATGAGGGCTGTGGGAACGGTGGTCACAGCCAGTGGATGTGACAGGGATGAAGGATGAGGGCTGTGGGAACGGTGGTCACAGCCAGTGGATGTGACAGGGATGAAGGATGAGGGCTGTGGGAACGGTGGTCACAGCCAGTGGATGTGACAGAGATGAAGGATGAGGGCTGTGGGAACGGTGGTCACATTAAAAGAGTGTTCGAGCAAAATGTGGCTTTCGTTCTGCCGTTTGGTCTCATGCTGAGTTCAGCTGTACTAGAATGGTCGTCTGTTTCCTGTCTGCGTCAGTCCCGAGAGAAGAACATACTGTAGTGCTGGTGATTTACTCACGATAATGTTCACTATTTCATTAGAATGTTCTTTTTTTCAGGAAAACGTTGCATTTAAACACATGGACAAAATAACTGAATAAACAAGTGTCCATCAGAACCGCCATAATGACTTGAAAGAATTTTTTTTTTCTATCTGTACCGGTGTCACCGATCGGCGGTACTAAATCAGTATGTCCATGTGTTTAAGAGTAGTGGTGGTTCAAGATAGAGAGCGTGTGCGCGTATGTGTGTGTGTGTGTGTGTGTGTGTGTGTGTGTGTGTGTGTGTGTGTGTGTGTGTGTGCGCTCGCGCGTATGTGAGGTTGGGGTTTAGTTAGCTAGAGTTGGGTTAAGTTCCTCAGGGTTAGGTAGAAAGATTAGGCTAGGTAGGAGGCTGGGGAAATAGGACATACAATATTCTTTCATTCCAGTCTTCACTTATTGAAGGAATGGAATGGAAGCGGGAGGTTGGTTTCGTTCCCGATTGTTACCCTTTTGTTACTTTGGTTCTACACCAGAGAAGGCGGGCAGGATATCGGCTGTTGTTGTGTTGTCAAGTCTGTGAGTTGTGGTAAATTGTCGTGTTGTTGCACGAGCAACAACTAGTCCGTTGGTCAGGCGTGTCAGCTCTGCGGAGGGATACACTGCTCTGACCAATCGTTGTTTTGTGTGGTGAGTAGAGTTCGCTTGATTCCGACCAGGGCGGAATGCGTTGGGGTAGCTTCACTTCGGTCCCTGGTGTTCGTCGGAGTGGACGTACTCCTTGTAGGTGCGGCGGCAGCGCCGTTAATTTTGAAAAGTGACTTCGAGTCATAGTTAGTGCCAGGTCCTCGTCGGGTTTGGGTGCCCTTGGCCTGTGCTGAGTCGGTGTCGTCCTTGTTGCAGCCACTGTCAGCCAGTTGCAGAACTGGTGTGGTTGATCGTCTGTATGTCCAGGTTGGTGATCTGTTAGGTTCGTTGTGTTGTAGTTCGTTGTGTTGTCTTGTATTATGGCGAGTTGAACTGTAGTTGTCTCATGTTGCGATTAGTTGTATGGTGTTCGTTGCGTATACTGGTTGTCTAGTATGATGTTGTCTTGGTTCCGTGATTGAAATTTGTTGTCAGCCGGTTTGTGTTACCTCTTTTCGGTATATTCTGTAAGTAGTGTACATAGTGGTTCCTGAGTTCGATTGTCATGTGACAGTTTGGCTAGACAATGTGGGTTCGATATAATAACCGTTGATGGGCGGTGATGTAGATATTGTTTGTGGTTAGTTCATATTAAGGTCAGTGGGTTCAATAAGAGGGTAGTACGAGGTTGCATTTTGTTGAGGATCATAATGAGTCAGGTGCAGATGTGTCTGCGTGAATCATAGAGGGGTTTGATGATTGTGCTCAATCTCAATTGTAAATAGTAGGAGTTCGTTGAAATTGATTAACGATTCTGGAGTTGACCTGCACAGCATTGGAATCGGTTAACTGTGTAGTAGGGCTAAGGCCAATTTGTGGTCGAGTGGTTTATACTGGAGTACGGTCGTGACTATTCAACTTATATTGGTGTCTTGTCACTTTCGTTACGAGTTAGGGTTCTCGATGCGGGTGTCGTGCGCGTGCAGACTGTATCGGTGGCGTACGCATTTGGTACAGGACAGTGAGTCCATATGGTTAGAAGTTTTGTAAGAAAGTGACAGTCGTCACACGTGCAGGGATGTATGTATTTGTGACAGAACGGGGTTGGAGACAGATATTTTAGGTTGTGGGGAGGCAACCCAGTTATGAATTTTAGTAAGCAAAAAGAAGGGAAAGGTAAAGTTTAAGGCGAGTAGCTTAGCAGTTGATAGGATAAAAACGGATGATGTGCAGCATGTAATATTGTATGAAGTGTGGTTGTGTTGGCATAACAAAGATTAACCACTGGGTTATCTGACAAGAGATGACATGAGAGTGAGGTGCTGGATGGAAATTTTGGCGAACAAATCATGTTTTTGATATATGATTATAATTGACAGTGCAAAGAGGGGTTATAATGTGAAGGGTTGTGGCTGCGAGCCGATTCTCTTGTGTGAAAATGCTGGAACTGTGAACCGCTAAAAATTGATAAGTTTTTTTTGTTTTGTTTTGTTTTTTCCTCTGAGAGATGTGTATTACTACTGGTTATTGTGTGGAGACATTTCCTTGTGAAATTGGCCATTTCCTAGATTATTTAGTATGTCCTAAGGGGGCCCATGGAGTCCGTGGTGGATCGCTTAGATTGGTTTATTTCTCCGAGAATTGGGTGTGATTCATAATTTCATATGTAATAACGTGGATTGGCTCAGGGAGAGTATTGTTTTTTACTGCTGTTGTAAGGGTTGGCAGGAGATGGGTCTGATAACCCCAAAGTGAGTAATGGGTTGGGGGATGTGTTCGAAATTCAAGGGGTCACTCTCATGCCCGAGTGGGAAGTAGGCAAGGGAGATGGAGAGTTAAAGCTTTACCAAGTAGCCTATGTGCCTTGATGACTCGGGTAGTAGCAACACTACAGTAGTGGCCTACAGTTGTGTCAGCAGGTATCCTGCTCCGTCCTGAGGCTGGGGCCAGACCACCTCAGTCTACTGCCGCGTGCCGGCAGGTGAGCGGCGCTTTCCAGTACCTGTTGTTTTCCCGGGAGAGGGAGACCACCCAGGCCGGCTGCCTTCTGTGGGGCAGCTCTCCTCCAGCTACCGGTGCTCTTCCGGGAGTTCTCCGGCACTGGTTCCTCTTCCCTGTTCAGGCGTCCTGTGAGAGGGCGCTGCACCAGGCCTTTTTCACCCTCAGTGTCCGACGGGGCCTTCAGAGGAGGAGGCGTCCTACGAGCCCCGGACCCGTCGAGAGGGCGTCTGGTGTGTGTGCGTTGGGTGTCGTGCCCATCGCGGGGAGGAGTCAGACTGCGGGAGGCCACGGTCAGCGCCGGGGTGCAGAGTCTTCGGGAGGGTGTCGGCCCGCGGAGGAGCCACGGACAGCGCCGGGGTGCAGAGTCTTCCGGGGAGGTGTCAGCCTGTGAGGGGCCACGTACAGCGCCGAGGACCGGAGCTTTCCGGGCCGGGATGGGTTGTCCCATGTTTGTGATAGAAGGGGTGTAGCGTTAGGTAGTAGGGTTAGGGGTGTTAGCTACTGCCTCCTTTTAGGACGTAGTGGCCGGCACAGTGTAGGGTACTTGTCGTTGCCTCCCTTAGGGACGCAGCGACCAGTTTGGTAGTGGTCCCGGGTTAAAAGAGAAGGGTGAGTCCTGGGGAGAGGTGTGGGGGGTAGCAGTAGTTAAGAGATTAGAGTCCCTTGGGTAAATCCTCGTCCCTAGTAGTTAGCCACCACGTGTGCGGGCTATCGCTGTGTCCCCAGGTCACAGTGATATACCGCAACTGGTGTTTTAGGTTAGGTTAGGGTCTTCCAGGTCTTTATATTAGAGTAGGGTGAGTCAGTGGGAATTGGGATACTTGTGTGCAGTTGTGGATGTGCGGGAGTGGTGGCGCCATGGAGTGTGTGTGAAATAAAGAAGCGTGCGTGATTGTAAAACTGTGTTAGTGTGCTGTGTTGTCTGACCTAGGGTGTGATAGGCGTGGGTAGGGGTGGTAGGGCCGTCCGGCTTAGCGACCGTGACACTTTGGTGGAGATGCGGGGTACCATAAGGGGTTCTGGGTAGGTGATAGGTAACTAGGAGGGAGGTAAGGGGGTGTTGTGTCCGGTGTGTACGTTGTGTGAAATGTAAGTGGGTGGTTGGTGGGAGCGTACCAGTACCCTGGGAGGTGGTGCGTAGTGTCCCTGTTCACTTAAGGCAGCTTTCCAGTGGCATAGGGCGGGGCACTTGTGTTGGTGTGAATGGGTTGGCGCTATCGTGTGGGTGAGGTATGAATGGTCAATAAACATTGAGTGGTTGTTGGAAGTGTGAGTGATTACACCGTACAGTGTAGGTGAGGTGCCGGAGGGTACCAGGTGTCTTTTGTGTCCCTTACATGTGGTATACCCCAGTGAGTAGGTAGTGGTACCCAGCCCGTGACTGTGCACGCTGTGTGCTCGGATATCCTGTGGGGATTAAGGGCAGAGTAAGCCCAGGTGACTGTGTGTGGGAAGCACGAGGGTGCGCAGGGTTGTGACACTAAGGTGTGCTGGGAGTGCATATGGACTTGTGGGGTGCAAGTGCACTGTGATCGTGTGGGTGCGGCCTGCCAGAGACAGTGAGGCCTGTGACTGTGGGTAACTGGTGCGCATGCACAGTGGACGGTGGACACACGGTGTCACGTGGTTCAGTCAGTGACCAGACAGTGCATTGGTAGTATTATATGGGTTGGAGCCCATAGGGGTATATGTATGAGGTACACAAGTGTGGGTGGAGTTATGCTTGGTGCGTGACTCATTGAGAGTATTGTGTACTTGTGCTGAGTTGCTTCAGGGCTAGCGCGTAGTCAGGAACCTCCAGTTGCGCTCAGATCGCATACTGTCCCTTGTTAGCTCTGTGGTGGTAGGGGTTATCCTATGTCTAAACACACCCGAGCCCATCCGCAGTACGACCCCGATAGTGTCATGGATCCACAGGCCCCTACGGCGGATACCAAACCTAAGGTTAGTGACCAGGATGCGGGGGTGGATCAAGAACAGGGGACGGGGGCTTATGCAAAGTTTGCCAAGTTGGGAGCGGCGATGGGTTTAGCTGGGGGAGACCTCGCCAAGTTCGTCACAGACTCAGTTCGTAATGAGGGTGAGAAGACGGCGAGAGAAGCAGAATTGGAGCTCCGGATGGAGGAGAAAGTGAGGCAGAAGATGAAGGATGAGAGGGAGCTAGAAATGCAGCGGACGCAGATTGAAGAGAAGAAGGCTGCTAGGCAGAGGGAGCTAGAGATGCAGCAGAGGAAGATAGAAGAGGAGGAAGCTGCTAGGCAGAGGGAGCTAGAGATGAAGCAGAGGGAGCTAGAGATGAAGCAGAAGAAGATCGAAGAGGAGAAGGAAAGGTTAAAGCAGAAGGATGAAGAGGAGAAAGCTGCTAAGCAAAGGGAACTAGAGATGAAGCAGAAGAAGATCGAAGATGAGAAAGCAGCGAGACAGATGGAATTGGAACTGCAGAGGAAGAAGATGGAGGAAGAAAGGGCGATAAGAGAAATAGAAGCTCAGACACGGCAAGCCGAATTAGATCTTAAGAAACGAAGGGATGAAGCCGAGTTAGAGGCAAGAGAGCGAGAGCTAATCATACAAGAGAGACAGGCCTTAGATGAAGCAGCGCATAGGAAACGCTTGATCGAGGTGGAAGAAACGAAGCATGTCCACCTTGAGCCGTTAGGAGAGAACGACGACGTGGACGCTTTCATCGCCCAATTTGAGCGTGTAGCCCAGATGTGCAAGTGGAGCAAGACCTCATGGCCCACACGTCTGATGTCTCTGCTGAGAGGAAAGGCTAGAGAAGCGGTGATGCGGTTAAGTGCGGATGAGTTAGGCGACTATGATCAGATAAAGAGCGCCCTGTTAAGCCACTTCAGGCTAGATGCTGAGGCCTACCGAGAAAAGTTCAGAAGCATCAAGAAGGACGCTGCTGAGACTTTCGGCCAGATGCTGGGAAGGATGAAGCGGTGGTTTTCCCTCTGGTGTGCGGCAGCGGGCAAGGATGAGAGTGTGGCAGAGGACGTAAAGGATCTGCTGTTCCAGGAACAGTTTTATCAGCTATTGTCTCCAGAGTTCACGATCGAGGTCCGGAAGACATGCCCGAAAACTGTTGAACAACTTGCAACGGAAGCTACTGTTTTAGCAGAGGCCAAAAGATTGGGGAGGAAGGCGAGGCAAGACCGAACAGTTAACCAGCCCAACCTGGGTAATAGGCGCGAAACAGTAGGGAGCCAGCCCACACAGAGATCCCAACAGAGTGATGGTGCACTACAGCAGCTAAACAGGAGATCAGAAGGGCCTAGATCGACCATAGTTTGTTTCAACTGCAAGAAGCCAGGCCACATCGCTAGGAAATGCCCTGAGCCCCATTCTGTTGGAGCTGTTCATTGTTGTGACCAGCCCCAAGCTCGAGTAGTCCCTACGTTGTGTCGCCCATGCGCTGAGCAGCGGTACGAGCCTGCGTGCATTGTAGAAGTTAACGGGTCTCCGGCCAATGGATTACGGGACACTGGTGCCGGACACACCGTAGTGGCCAAGTGGTTAGTACCAGCAGATGCGTACACAGGAGAGACAGTCCCAGTAGTGTTGGCTGAATCCAGATGTAGGTCTGTGTTACCTGTGGCGGTAGTAGAGTTGAAGTCACCATTCATCGCGGGGAAGTTGGAGGTTTTGGTCATGAATAGCCCTGTGCAGGAAGTCCTGATCGGAAACTTTGCAAAGAGAGTAGGAGATCCCGGATGGACACGTGTGCCTGTATACGCAGACCCGGCGTTAGTAGGGGCAGTGCAGACACGCGCGCAGAGAGCCAGGGAGCAGCAAGAACCTGTACCACTGCCCGTCGAGGAATGTATTCTGAACACCTCTACCCAGCAGTTAATTCAGATGCAGGACCAGGATGAAACCCTGAGGAAGGCTCGGAGTGCGTGTGAAGCAGGGACGCACTTCCACACCAAGTTTGGACGAGTCGAGTACGCTCGGAAGTTTGGTGTACTGGTCCGGCGGTTTGAGGGTCCCAAGGACGTAGCGAGTCAGATCTGCGTCCCAGCTGAACTACGGACCACGGTGATGAAGCTAGCCCACGACGTATCCATGTCTGGTCACTTAGGTACCACCCGAACCAAGGAGCGAGTTGGTCGCCATTTCTATTGGCCAGGCATGCATGCTGACATTCGTCGGTACTGCCAGTCATGCGTCCAGTGTCAGCGTACAGTGGATAAGGGAAGAGTCTCAAGAGTTCCCCTTGTAAGGATGCCACTGATGCGCAGGCCCATGCAGATACTGAGAGATCGGTGGTTGCAACCCGAGAGGCAAGAGCTCTGCACAGCTACAGAGTACGTCGTCAACCTAAGGAACAAAATAGCTAAGACGTGCAAGTTGGCAAAGGAGAACTTGGCAACGGCAGCTTGCAGGTACAAGCGGCATTTTGACCTGACGGCGAAACCCAAGAAGATAGCTGTGGGGTCTAGAGTGCTAGTGGGAGGATCACAAGGTAGGCACTGCAGCTGCAGCCATTTCAGTTTACGGTGCAGGCAGTGTCTGGAAAGGACAATGTGGCGGCAGACTTCTTGAGTCGCTTGCCGGAGAGAGAGAGAGAGAGAGAGAGAGAGAGAGAGAGAGAGAGAGAGAGAGAGAGAGAGAGAGAACCTTAAGTTCCATTTACCTGAGTCATGAGAAGTTGACATTATTGAAGCTATGCATGTGTCATGGGTAGAGAATGGCATAGCAAAGTGTTACTGAGGGTGTGGTATTTGTAGCACGTGTTACACAGCAGTTGTGCGTAATCAGAGCAGCCTCAGTTATAAAATTCATAAGTGGTGTGTAGTGTAACGGTTGCCTGTAAGTGCCTGCATTAAGGTCATATGTGGCAGCGTTAGACCAGGTTGATTAATGTAACCTGTGATTGTTGATGTATTTAAAAGTTGATGTTGTTGGGATGTAAGTTTTGGAGTGCATCAAAAGTAACAGTAGGACAGAATGAGTGATAGAGAATTGGAGTGTCATAGGTAGGGTGTGGCTAAAACGCCGATCGAGTGAGAAGTTGTTGTTTGTTTTAACCTGTAGTTAAAACTTACGCAGGGGGGTGTGTCACCGATCGGCGGTACTAAATCAGTATGTCCATGTGTTTAAGAGTAGTGGTGGTTCAAGATAGAGAGCGTGTGCGCGTATTGTGTGTGTGTGTGTGTGTGTGTGTGTGTGTGTGTGTGTGTGTGTGTGTGTGTGTGTGTGCGCTCGCGCGTATGTGAGGTTGGGGTTTAGTTAGCTAGAGTTGGGTTAAGTTCCTCAGGGTTAGGTAGAAAGATTAGGCTAGGTAGGAGGCTGGGGAAATAGGACATACAATATTCTTTCATTCCAGTCTTCACTTATTGAAGGAATGGAATGGAAGCGGGAGGTTGGTTTCGTTCCCGATTGTTACCCTTTTGTTACTTTGGTTCTACACCAGAGAAGGCGGGCAGGATATCGGCTGTTGTGTTGTCAAGTCTGTGAGTTGTGGTAAATTGTCGTGTTGTTGCACGAGCAACAACTAGTCCGTTGGTCAGGCGTGTCAGCTCTGCGGAGGGATACACTGCTCTGACCAATCGTTGTTTTGTGTGGTGAGTAGAGTTCGCTTGATTCCGACCAGGGCGGAATGCGTTGGGGTAGCTTCACTTCGGTCCCTGGTGTTCGTCGGAGTGGACGTACTCCTTGTAGGTGCGGCGGCAGCGCCGTTAATTTTGAAAAGTGACTTCGAGTCATAGTTAGTGCCAGGTCCTCGTCGGGTTTGGGTGCCCTTGGCCTGTGCTGAGTCGGTGTCGTCCTTGTTGCAGCCACTGTCAGCCAGTTGCAGAACTGGTGTGGTTGATCGTCTGTATGTCCAGGTTGGTGATCTGTTAGGTTCGTTGTGTTGTAGTTCGTTGTGTTGTCTTGTATTATGGCGAGTTGAACTGTAGTTGTCTCATGTTGCGATTAGTTGTATGGTGTTCGTTGCGTATACTGGTTGTCTAGTATGATGTCTTGGTTCCGTGATTGAAATTTGTTGTCAGCCGGTTTGTGTTACCTCTTTTCGGTATATTCTGTAAGTAGTGTACATAGTGGTTCCTGAGTTCGATTGTCATGTGACAGTTTGGCTAGACAATGTGGGTTCGATATAATAACCGTTGATGGGCGGTGATGTAGATATTGTTTGTGGTTAGTTCATATTAAGGTCAGTGGGTTCAATAAGAGGGTAGTACGAGGTTGCATTTTGTTGAGGATCATAATATGAGTCAGGTGCAGATGTGTCTGCGTGAATCATAGAGGGGTTTGATGATTGTGCTCAATCTCAATTGTAAATAGTAGGAGTTCGTTGAAATTGATTAACGATTCTGGAGTTGACCTGCACAGCATTGGAATCGGTTAACTGTGTAGTAGGGCTAAGGCCAATTTGTGGTCGAGTGGTTTATACTGGAGTACGGTCGTGACTATTCAACTTATATTGGTGTCTTGTCACTTTCGTTACGAGTTAGGGTTCTCGATGCGGGTGTCGTGCGCGTGCAGACTGTATCGGTGGCGTACGCATTTGGTACAGGACAGTGAGTCCATATGGTTAGAAGTTTTGTAAGAAAGTGACAGTCGTCACACGTGCAGGGATGTATGTATTTGTGACAGAACGGGGTTGGAGACAGATATTTTAGGTTGTGGGGAGGCAACCCAGTTATGAATTTTAGTAAGCAAAAAGAAGGGAAAGGTAAAGTTTAAGGCGAGTAGCTTAGCAGTTGATAGGATAAAAACGGATGATGTGCAGCATGTAATATTGTATGAAGTGTGGTTGTGTTGGCATAACAAAGATTAACCACTGGGTTATCTGACAAGAGATGACATGAGAGTGAGGTGCTGGATGGAAATTTTGGCGAACAAATCATGTTTTTGATATATGATTATAATTGACAGTGCAAAGAGGGGTAATAATGTGAAGGGTTGTGGCTGCGAGCCGATTCTCTTGTGTGAAAATGCTGGAACTGTGAACCGCTAAAAATTGATAAGTTTTTTTTGTTTTGTTTTGTTTTTTCCTCTGAGAGATGTGTATTACTACTGGTTATTGTGTGGAGACATTTCCTTGTGAAATTGGCCATTTCCTAGATTATTTAGTATGTCCTAAGGGGGCCCATGGAGTCCGTGGTGGATCGCTTAGATTGGTTTATTTCTCCGAGAATTGGGTGTGATTCATAATTTCATATGTAATAACGTGGATTGGCTCAGGGAGAGTATTGTTTTTTACTGCTGTTGTAAGGGTTGGCAGGAGATGGGTCTGATAACCCCAAAGTGAGTAATGGGTTGGGGGATGTGTTCGAAATTCAAGGGGTCACTCTCATGCCCGAGTGGGAAGTAGGCAAGGGAGATGGAGAGTTAAAGCTTTACCAAGTAGCCTATGTGCCTTGATGACTCGGGTAGTAGCAACACTACAGTAGTGGCCTACAGTTGTGTCAGCAGGTATCCTGCTCCGTCCTGAGGCTGGGGCCAGACCACCTCAGTCTACTGCCGCGTGCCGGCAGGTGAGCGGCGCTTTCCAGTACCTGTTGTTTTCCCGGGAGAGGGAGACCACCCAGGCCGGCTGCCTTCTGTGGGGCAGCTCTCCTCCAGCTACCGGTGCTCTTCCGGGAGTTCTCCGGCACTGGTTCCTCTTCCCTGTTCAGGCGTCCTGTGAGAGGGCGCTGCACCAGGCCTTTTTCACCCTCAGTGTCCGACGGGGCCTTCAGAGGAGGAGGCGTCCTACGAGCCCCGGACCCGTCGAGAGGGCGTCTGGTGTGTGTGCGTTGGGTGTCGTGCCCATCGCGGGGAGGAGTCAGACTGCGGGAGGCCACGGTCAGCGCCGGGGTGCAGAGTCTTCGGGGAGGGTGTCGGCCCGCGGAGGAGCCACGGACAGCGCCGGGGTGCAGAGTCTTCCGGGGAGGTGTCAGCCTGTGAGGGGCCACGTACAGCGCCGAGGACCGGAGCTTTCCGGGCCGGGATGGGTTGTCCCATGTTTGTGATAGAAGGGGTGTAGCGTTAGGTAGTAGGGTTAGGGGTGTTAGCTACTGCCTCCTTTTAGGACGTAGTGGCCGGCACAGTGTAGGGTACTTGTCGTTGCCTCCCTTAGGGACGCAGCGACCAGTTTGGTAGTGGTCCCGGGTTAAAAGAGAAGGGTGAGTCCTGGGGAGAGGTGTGGGGGGTAGCAGTAGTTAAGAGATTAGAGTCCCTTGGGTAAATCCTCGTCCCTAGTAGTTAGCCACCACGTGTGCGGGCTATCGCTGTGTCCCCAGGTCACAGTGATATACCGCAACTGGTGTTTTAGGTTAGGTTAGGGTCTTCCAGGTCTTTATATTAGAGTAGGGTGAGTCAGTGGGAATTGGGATACTTGTGTGCAGTTGTGGATGTGCGGGAGTGGTGGCGCCATGGAGTGTGTGTGAAATAAAGAAGCGTGCGTGATTGTAAAACTGTGTTAGTGTGCTGTGTTGTCTGACCTAGGGTGTGATAGGCGTGGGTAGGGGTGGTAGGGCCGTCCGGCTTAGCGACCGTGACAACCGGTATTCACAACATAACAGTGACGAGGAACATGTGTCCGATTTTGTAGTCTACAAGCCTCTTCCTGCATGCAAGGTGCCTGTATGTACATTTTTAATAAGCCTTTTCAAGTACGGCCGTCACTAACCTTCATTTGAGCATAGTGAACCGTTTCCAGATGCACTAATTATTGGATTTATTCCACTTTCCCTCCCCTTTCCCTCCGCTTTATTTCAAAAAGCAAAATGGCCACCAGGGTGTAACAGTCCCACCGGTCCTTCCAACCGATAAGAGAATGTAACTATTTTTGGTGCATGGGGGCCGAGTATGGGGGCAATATCGCTGAACATAATTAGAACAGATCACCCTCTCACCCGTCGCCCTTAAGCACAACATTTATCTTGTTTGCGTCGTAGGTGATGTGGATTCTATACGCACGGAAGCTGAGCTACAAACTGCCTTCTTTCTACTTCCTCTCTGTTTATTATCCCTGTCTCTTTTATTTACACAGATGTATGTCTGGACATGTGCTTTGCCCAAACCTACCAACTTCCTTGCGATCGGGTGATCAGCCGGCGGAACTGACCCACTGCCAGTCTCGAGGGACAATGCATCAAAGCCAGACACACACTATGCACTGAGCAGACACATAAGCAGCCCGTGGCAAAATAGCCCTTGGTAATCTCTGCTACATAGAAAACTACTATGAGTCAAAAACATGGGAAAAAAGGTGTGACGCAGGTTTTATGGCTTCGTACTG
>CM065728.1:69272294-69312294 GCA_033310375.1 Conus canariensis | reverse complement strand
GCCGGACAACGGACCCCGGGGACAATGGAAAGTTTAAAAAAAAAAAAAAAAAAAGAGAAAAAAAGAAGACTGAAGTATTGATGTTTTCGGCATACAGAAATATGAGCATGAAGAGCAAACGAAGAGAAGGAGACAAAGAGAAGGGTGAGAGAGGAGGAGGAGGAGGAAGGCGGGGGGAGAGCGAGAGGCAGACGATTGGAGAGATCCCTGGGAACAAATCATTATTCCTAAGAGTCATGGGCTAATGGGATTAAATTTGACCAGTCCACACACACACACACACACACACACACACAGTGAGGAAGGTGTGTGTGTGTATGTGTGAGAGAGAGAGAGAGAGAGAGAGGGGGGGGCACAGAGAGAGAGAGAGAGAGAGAGAGAGAGAGAGACAGAGACAGACAGAGAGAGAGAGACTCAGAGAGAGAGAGAGAGAGAGAGGCAGACAGACAGACAAACAGACAGACACATGGAGACAGAGACAGACTGGCGTACAGAAAGACAGACAGACGGAGAAGAGTGGACGGTTAGCTGGGGAGAAGGGATAGAGAATCATCATACGATATGAATGCTTTTGCCAACAATGATATACTATTTTCTTATCTTTCACGTGACTGTAATGTATACGTGATAATGCATTGTTTTTTTGTGGGAATGGGACTCGGCAAACCTGGCCACTACAGGCCGTTCTTCCTTCGTTCTCTTCATTTCCATTGATCTTTTATCTTGTATATATATATAATCAGCAAACGCACAACAGATGAAAACAGGGATGTCTTGTGCTGTCACGCATCGAAATAAAAACCTCACCGGAATCATTTTTCCGTTTCCATTCAATCTGGGGCGTGTTACTGCTAGGCCTATGTTTTCACTGACCAGTCGCGCGCCCCAGTTTTTCGATTCAGCGAGCGTGGTGTGTTCCCCGTGCAACCGTTTTGGAAAAAAGGTTTCCACTTGTGGGGGCACACCTCGATTGCCATCAAAGTCGCACTGTCGTAGTCTGGCGAGAGCCATTTGTGAAGATAGTCCAATACTTTTCTTTTCTTTAACATCGCTTTTGAAACTACAGGGTCATGTGTGAGAATATAATCAGTTCAGTAGCTTCCTTATCAAATCGTGGAAGGATGTGTTGATGAAAAAGCAGAGGCTTGTGTCATGTACTTCCTTGTGGATATGTAATAGTTTTTTGTTTTTATTTTTTAAATCTGGAACGAGAGATATTTGAGTATTTGGATTATTATGGTGTTTGTGGTTTTGATACGAAACCTAATGACGTCATCCACTTCGTATGCAGTCCCTTGTTTGCACAATATTGGCACTGGGTCTTAATGTATTAGATCCAATGACATTATCCACTACGCTTGCAGTCGATTGCTATTTGCAGCCAGATTTGTACTGGGCCCTCAAGGTTATGAACATAATGTTACTATCTCATGATAATATCATGTTCATAAGTGTCCTTGAACCACCTGCAGGAATATCTGGTTTAAAACTTTCATGTATCCAGTTTCATCGGGTACAGCAATGGTCGAGTACTCAGTTAATTGGATCCGCGTTCTTCCATCTTTAGTTTTTTTCCCTGCTCTGGTCTGTGATCACTATGTATACATATCACAGAAAATGTCAACTTTTTCAATCCATATGTTTTTTGAGCACAACTCCCTAAAGGCGGGTTTCTACAATTTCACCTCACTTCAATTCAATTCACTTTTAATCTCATCCACAAGGGTTTTTGCCTTCGTTTCATATTTGAAACACACACACACACACACACACATACACACACACACACCACACACACACACACACACACACACACACACACACAACACACACACACACACACACACACACACACACACACACACACATACACACTGGAGATTGTGCCAGAGAATGAAAATGAATGAAAGTGAAATGATCTAAATCAATTCTTTATGCATTCTGACTTAGGGCACTCCGTCTCTGTTTTCTCTTCCTCTCTCTCCCTACAATTTCATCTCACTTCAATTCAATTCACTTTTAATCTCATTCACAGGGGAACTTGCTTTCGCTTCTTATTTGAAACACACACACAGACACACACACACACGCACACTCACACACACGCACACACACCACACACACACACACACACACACACACACACACTGCACGCTGAAAAGTCCTTAGTCGTCAACACGTCCTTAACATGCCCGCCGGTTACAGACAAAGATAATGGAAGCTATGGTTATGATCAGAACGACAACTGTTAGTCATCCGTGGCAACATCCTGACTCACACGTCACGTTCCGTTCTTCAACCGTAGCTTTAATCGTGAAGTCTCTGACACCATACAACAACCTTTTTTATTTTTTTTACTTCGTTTTGTTATTTCAGAATTTTAAAGCAAGTAGGAGAAAGGAAAAAAGAAAGAAAAGAAAAAGAAACGCTGAGTGGGTCCCATGGTTAGAGCAATTGCTTGCGGCATTGGCAATCGCGAGTTCAAATCATTCGTGAGGTAAGATTTTTACAGCTTGAAAACCCTCTCTCTCCATCCCAGCAGTGAACGGGTTTCCGGTTCAGGTCAGGGGAGGTAAAGGTTGATGAATGTGCCATGCCCCAAACACGGTGAACGTTTAACAGTTCGTCATCCCTACGTTCATTAGGCTACGGGACTTGACATCAACAACCTCTGGTATGTGTTCTACTTCATTTTATATGATTATCTTGTACCAGAGACGTTAATCAGCAATGCTCCGAAGATAATAGACTTCATTCCACATCATGCGTTGTGTGCTGCTGATTAAAACGCACGTGACGCGTTCTCACACCCCAACTTTTAATCTGGGACCGTGTGACGCTGACCACTTTGAAATGTGTCTTAAATATTTGCCCAACGTGACAGTGTCCCTGCAGCGATAGACAAATACCAGGATTTCGGCTGTTAATCTAAGCAGTTGGTGTGCCAGCGAGTCAGTATGTGATGGAGAAGGCACTGTGAAAGGAACCATTGGTTTACAGGATGAGAAAGCTGACCTGCCCTAAACACTGCCTGCATTACCAAGGGTTCTGCTCATTTGGCTTGCATCTTCCTAAAGACTTGTTTCGTGAATGACAGTATCGCGGTCTTCTAGCTGGGAGGCTGTGGGTTTGATTTCCATCACAGCCATTTGTTAATGAGATTTTTCTGCCGCGACTGGCTACCATCTTGAGTTGAGTTTGCTAAGGGCGTAACTGGAAAGACTGGAACTACACAGACGAGTTTCATCCGTTTAATGGATGCGTCTCTGAGAATGTTGCTCAAATTTCCTCACCAACACTGCAGGTGTCTCTATCTCTCGGGCCTGGCTGACGCCGGATATGTTATGAAAGTAAGCGTAGAGCACAGCCCTATCATCCAGTGTCAGATCAGAGTGGAAATTCAAGGCATCAACTTCATCATCCTCGTCAGTCAGCATGGATGACTATCAAATTCTGTGGCCCTTCATGCTCTCCTCTCATGCTGCTCTCGTACCGATCTTCTCTTCTCGTCCATGGCCTTGATAGTTTTGTGTGTGTGTGTGTGTGTGTGTGTGTGTGTGTGTGTGTGTGTGTTTTTTTTTTTTTGTCGAAGTCACTGGTGTCGGCAAAATCATGGGTACCGTCGTTGGACGGACGTGGTGACACACCTCGGAGGGAAAGCTTACACACGTTGGCTACGTTGCTCAGCAATTATTGTCGTCAGTAGCGGCCTTCACGCGTGGTGTCCTGCGTATGTTGGATCGGAACAGGTAACTCAAACCCAGCGAAGCGACTCGATAGCAGTGCAGTGTCCTCTCTGGTGGGTTGCCTCATGACGACTTGAAATGGACTACACCTGTGGACTGCCGGTGCCGGGGCTGTGGCGAGGCGGACCATGCTGTGGCTGTGGACGGGAGGCCGGAATGAGCGGAGTGGGTGTAATGCCACTGGAGAGGCACAGGAGATGAGAGAATAACCCTCCTAGCCTTGGGACAGATAGGAACGTATGGCGCGCGCGCGCGCGCGCGCGCGCGCGCGTGTGTGTGTGTGTGTTGCTTGTGGTGGTGGCGTGTGTATGTGTGTGTGTGCGTGAGCACGCGAGCCTGCTTTCATGCCTAAGCGTGCATATTCACAATATGGATGAAAAGCAAAGTGGCGAACGCAAATGAAGATGTCGACGTGACCACGATTTTCCAATGAAGAAGGTATTTTTCTTTAAATTTTGTGTTCTTGTTTTGTCTCGCAAATCTATGCCTAACTGTTATAATACAATGTGAGACAACTTAATGTAGCAATCATATCACACACACAACACACACACACACCACACACACATATATATATATATAATAAGATATATGTGCAGCAATGTATACTATACTAACATCAAAGAAATGCCAAAACCTGGATATTGATATGTCCTTCAAATGTTACTTAACAAATTAATTATACCTGAAATGAGAACAACCTCTGACCTAATGCGCTTTGTTTAAAACAGTGTTCGTTGTGACTAAATAGCATGGAAAATAGGAAAACACACATCTTCAGGAACAAAGTCCTGGTTTTGCGTCTGTTTTACATTTTTTGTAAATAAATTGTTGACACCGCGCGTGCGTTTGTGCAAGTGTGCTTGCGAATGTTTACGTCCAGCTGTGTCTTCATGTATACTGAAGGCGAAAGCTTGTGAATAATACGAACAGACGAACATAAATCAGACATCATTTTCTCCGATCCATCAGCCGTTGCTGGTTTGCTTTTTCGTTAAAAAAAAGACTAGGTAAATGTCACTCTAATACCACTGATACCGAACTGAGAATTATCAACGATCACATTGATCAGTTTCTGTCTTTCTTTCTTTCTTTTCTTTTTGCTCTGCGCATGCGATGGAAACCTCTGCAGGTCATGTCATCATGTCACTTAATGACCTTGGCCTTTAATAAGGTCACAACATACGGATCACAGCTGATACAATCATTATGGCTGAAGATAACTGTAGGCCTTGATATAGACCTAATGAAGCTCATATTCAAATCCAGTTTTATTAAGACGAAAGCATGTACAAGCAGTGTGTGTGTGTGTGTGTGTGTGTGTGTGTGTGTGTGTGTGTGTGTGCGTGTGTGTGTGTGTGTGTGTGTGCGCGCACGTACGTACAAACGTGCGTGCGTGCGGCGCGCGCGCGCGCGCGCGCGTGTGTGTGTGTGTGTGCATGTGATCATGCGCGCGCGCGCTCATGTGCGTGCACGTCTGCTGCGAGCACGTGAGCACACGAACATTGTTTGAGCCGCTGACTCTTCGCATCATGCAATGTGTCCGTTTATTTACGTGCTGATGTCCACTGTACGAGTCAATACGCAAGAGTGCATAGACTTGCGACTGTGTCAGTCATTACCTTGAATAATCGACTTCATCAGGCCTAATGGAATGGCCTACATTAGGTTTATATTGCTGATGCGCTTGCGCGGCTCACTGACGAACAGAGACAAAATAATAACAGAAGTACTTACCCTCATTAGGACGTCCATTCACTCGAGTACCACAAAATTTGAAAAGTCTTCCAAATTGTGAAACATAAGTCCCTGGTGCACACAAAACACATGAACACACTAATCGACTTGGGTTTCATCAAAGGTGTCGGTGACACACTCAACGAACGTGACACTGAAAGTCGACGGTGACAAAGGTCACAAAGCTCCACTTCTCTCCTCTTCCTAGCGTCACTCTGTGATGCCAGGCTCCGGGTCTCCGCGCACTCCGGCAGATCCCAGTCTCTCTCCCCCCATACAAAGACACAACAGACGACACGCCGCTGTATTTGCAGGGAGGAACGGAGGGAGCAGACGACTTTGCTTTCTTTTCGCGCGCCGTCGTCAATAGCGCGTGCGACAGTGCCTGTTCGCGCATGCGTCAATGACTGTCACCGTGTGTGCTTGGTGACGAGCAGCCGAGAGAGAGAGAGAGAGAGAGAGAATGGAGAAACCAGACGGAGGCAGGAGCAAAAGAATGGGAGAAAGCTTTTACTGTCCGTTCACTGGAATCTTTGTGAAAGAAGAAATTGAGGCTGTTCTGACCTGGTCTGTGTTAGATTCATGTCTCATACCACCAACCCGGGGTACGATTAGTCATTGCGATAGATTTTCGATCAGCCTACGTTTTTAGGTGTCAACTCAGGCTGTTTGATGGAAAAATAGTCTTGGATAGAAATAGTTTTGTAGAGGTGCGATTAGTAATGGCGTTAGATTTCCGATTAGCCTGCATTTTTAGATGTCATCTCAGGTTAGTTTGATTGAATAATGTTTTGGATTGAAATAGTTTTGTAGAGGTGCGATTAGTAATGGCGTTAGATTTCCGATTAGCCTACATTTTTACATGTCATCTCAGGTTAGTTGGATTGAATAATAGTTCTGGACTGAAATAGGTTTGGGTTGAAATAGTTTTGTAGAGGCCAGTCGACACAGTTCCAGCGATCACAGTAAACACTTCTTGCTCAGAGTCCGATTGTTGAAGAGTCCGGGGGCTCTCTATGGGTTTAGTTGACTACATTTGAAACAAAGCTTATTTACTCCGTGAAATGAGAACCTCAAATTGCTTGAAAAGTTCAAGCCCGTGTGTGTGCGTGCGTGCGTGCGTGCGTGCGTGCGTACGTGTGTAGTGTGTCTGTGTGTTGTGTGTGTGTGTGTGTGTGTGTGTGTGTGTGTGTGTGTGTGTGTTGCGTTTATGGGAATATTAGGGGCATTTTCCAGATGAATTCAATTTAATCGTCGATGAAAATAAACTCCGACTGAAATGTCTGTTGGGCTCATTTATCTATATCTACATGCTCATTTATATCTACATGCTCATTTATCTATATCTACATGCTCATTTACGTTGATGCTTTGTGTGTGTTGCTGCTTTTAGACTCAAAATGAATTTAAGTATTAATGTAGGTCTACAATCAGATCAATAATATCAGTGGTAGAAAAAAAACAGCAGCTGCAGGAACAGCAACACCACCACCGCCACCACCACCACAACCACCACCGACAACAACAACAACAACAGCAACACACACACACACACACACACACACACACACACACACACACACGCACGCACGCACGCACGCACGCACGCACACACACACACCGCCGGTCCATGACTGTGTGCCTATGCTTGTATGTACGTGCTCCACTACGTTTCAGAGAACACCAGACACGCAAACACGTGCACACTAGCAGAAAGCATAGGGAAGATGTGGCGTGCGTTTGTAACCATAATATTGTGTACAGTTGAACTCTCAACCCTCTCTCTCTCTCTCTCTCTCTCTCTCTCTCTCTCTCTCTCTCTCTCTCTCTAATGTTCCTCTTTTCGTGTTTAACTCTCTCTCTCTCTCTCTCTCTCTCTCTCTCTCTCTCTCTCTCTCTCTCTCTCTCTCTCTGAAATGTTCCTCTTTTCGTGTTTAATTCGTTTTGTTTTGTTTTTTTAATTTTACAGTGTATTTTTCATTCTGAAGATTGGTTAAAGGCATCACTTCAACGTCAGTGCAAACACAGGGGAGCCTGAAAATCCAGATCACCACGAAAATGTATGATTAGTAAGTACGCACATTGAATTTTACGGCTTTATCTGAATAAAAGATTGACAGGCAAATATTTTTGGACAGCGAATTATAACGTAACGAAAGAATACTAAGTTAGATTTGGAAAAGGATACCCCCACAGTGGACCATTTCACTGGCTTACTGCTCACGAGACAGAGGCATTTAACTGATGATATTATGATGTTATCGAAGGAATATGTCACATTGATCGACTCACCTCCCCCCTCCCCCCCCCTCCCCCCCCGAAAAAATGAGTGTATAGAATGTTAAAATTTGAGCTCGAATCAAAATACAACAAGCGAAATCACTTATTATCCTTACATGTGTAAATCAGGGCGAACTGTGAAGCTTGACATCATTTCACTCTTTAAAAATGGAAATGCGAGCAAATCATTGACTGAATGAGATGTGAATCTGAAAAAAAAGAGATGTGAATCTGAAACCACAGGAGAACAACCGTTTAACAGGACATGATATCATGGCAAAGCGAAGACGAGAGCGAGTACTGTGTGCATAGTTTATGAGATTAACTTTGGACACTTGTCACATTGAATAAAGGGAAGAGTCTGATTTCTCACGTGACACCGGTCTACACGGCTGGGAACAAACAAACAAAGCCGCTTCCCATTGAATACAAACGTGACATGCTCTGTCACATCATCGGAAGCTAGAAGCATCGATGTTGATTTGTGATTTGAAGTAGGAGAGACAGAAACAAATCTGTATGGGCTGTTTTAATATTATCATACAAGGAGATGTTTTGCCCCTCGAATGTCCGCATGTGTACAACATCTTAGAAGGAACTCTACGTGTGGTTCTGTTTTACATTCGCACGAAGGGAGGGAACAGTTTACAGCATCGTTGCAAAAATGCAGCTTATGTGTCTTCAAAGAAAACACATCTCGTATCAGTCTGATTTAACAGATTTTTCGCAGTAACAGGTTGAAGCCCACACCGGCACAGTCACAGCCAAGTGGTTGATTAAAATGTAGCGTGAAATGTGAAGGGTTCTTTGATCGTTGCATTTTTAGAGCCACTTACTATTGATGAAACTGCCCTTGTTTTAAACAGGACATTGTTTAAAATCATAATGTGACAAATTTACCCATCAACAGAGCACAGCACGGTCATTGCTTACATCGTGCTCTAGGATATAATTATGTACATTATACTGACAGTTCACGCAACGGTAGATATAGAGCAAATTCTATTACAAACCAAAATCATACCGTTGGATACCTTTCCACTTCTTCTTCAGCGTTCCAGTATCTGGTAGCGTGTGCAAATCGTTTTACCCTATTGGGATCCTCACACTATACTCGAGAGTATACTCAGTTCACTCCGACTTCGTTGAGTGCAGAAAGTTGTGGAAAAGATAGATAAAAGATATGGTAGACAGAAAGGACAGTAGACGACAGTACAGCAAAGGAGGAGACAGAGTTACTGAGAGCGAAAGGAAAAGGGGACGTTACTAGCACAGAATGTCCAGAAAGAGGGGGAACTATTTGTACAAAAGATCCCCCGGTATCCCCACGGGGGAACCTTTCCACCAAAGGGAGACTTCAGTTGAAAGTCTCATCAAAGGACTAGGAAGGGTATGGAATCTGCCCAGACGTTGACAATGAAAGGAGGATCTCTTCCAGCGCGACTGTCGTGAATGGGAATAATGAACGCCAGACAGCGGATCGGAGAAACAAGCACATGGACACATCGTATTTACAGGAAACATTGTAGCGTCACTGTCTCTTCTGTAGATCAGTTTAGAGGGGATCCCACCTTTAGCATGTTACGGTGTTTTATCTCTTACCCTCTCCCCATCTCCGTATCTGCTCCCCCCTCCTCCCCCGCTTCCATCACACACATCTCACTAGCTCCCAATCCTCGTCATATTTTTCCATAATAGTGTCATATCTCACTGGTTTTTCATCTTCATGATCTATTTCAACAAACGATCCACACCTTATTAGGTCATTACCCTCATCATACATTTCAAAGATCGATCCAGACCTCAAGGGGACCCCATCATTATCATACATATCTCAACAATCGATCTGCATATCACTGGGTCCCCATCCTCATCATACATCTCTATAATCGATCCACACTTCACTGGATCCTCATTCTCGTACATCTCAATAATCGATCCATACCTCGTTAGGTCTCAATCCTCAGTATACATCATAATAATCCATCAATACTTCCTTGGGTCCCCATCCTCATCATACATCTCAATAATCGATCCACTCCTCATCGGACCATCGTCCTCGTGGTCCATTCCAATGAAGACCTACACTTCACTTTAATGACAGAGCCAATTAACTCACTGGTTCTTCATCACACTCATAATACATTTCAACGATAGAGCCACACCTCATCGGTTTCTCATCCTCATCATACATTTCAATAGCAGAGCCACACCTCATGGGGTCTTCATCCTCATCATACATTTCAATGACAGAGCCACATCTCATGGGGTCTTCATCCTCATCATACATTTCAATAACAGAGCCACACCTCATGGGGTCTTCATCCTCATCATACATTTCAATGACAGAGCCACACCTCATGGGGTCTTCATCCTCATCATACATTTCAATAGCAGAGCCACACCTCATGGGGTCTTCATCCTCATCATACATTTCAATAGCAGAGCCACACCTCATGGGGTCTTCATCCTCATCATACATTTCAGTGACAATACCATACCTCATTGGTTTATCATCCTCATCATACATTTCAGTGACAATGCCATACCTCATTGGTTTCTCATCCTTATCGAGCAATTCAATGATACAGCCACACCACGCTAGCTCCCCATTCTTATCATACGTTTCAATTATAGAGCCACACCTCACTGGGTCCTAATGATACATCTTAATAATAGAGCCGTATGGCATTGACTCTTCATATTCATGATTCATTTCAATAATAGAGCACTACCTCATTGGCTCCTTATCCTGATAAAGCCACGCCTCACTGGCTCCACATTATGACAGAGTCACACCTCACCGGGTCCTCACGGTACATCTCAACAATGGAGCCGCACCTCATCGGCTCCTCCAACTCATTATTCATTTCAATGATGAAGCACTAATTTATTGGCTCCTCATCCTGATAGAGCCATACTCACTGGCTCCTCATCATGACAGAGCCATACCTCATTGGCTTTCAACTCTTATGGTCAATGCCAGAACCAGAACCGTGCAAAACTGGCACTTTTTGACCCTGCATTTACATCATTGTTGTCTTTCTTTTACTGGCGTCTACTGTTTGTTTGTTTATTTGTTTGTTGTTTTCGTGGATCATTCTCCTGTTTGTGTTCTGGAAACTCGTTTTTATCTTTTTTACATAATGGCAATTTATGATTCCATATCGATTCTATGAGACATGTCAGTGTAAAGCCAAGTAGATATCAAAGACAAGTCCACACTTTCATTACCTGATTTCATGACACATGCCAAAGATAAACCCACAACCTCATTACCTGATTAATTTCATGAGGCATGTCAAAGATAAACCCACACCTCATTCCCTGATCGATCTCATGAGACATGCCAAAGATAAACCCATATCTCAATATCTGATCGATGTCATGAGACATGCCAAAGATAAACCCATATCTCAATATCTGATCGATCTCATGAGACATGCCAAAGATAAACCCACACCTCATTACTGATAATTTCATGAGACATGCCAAAGATAAACCCAACCTCATTACCTGATCGATCTCATGAGACATGCCAAATATAAACCCACATCTCATTACTGATTGCTTTCAAAAGACATGCCAAATATAAACCCACACCTGAATACATGATCGCTTTCATGAGACATGCCAAATACAAACCCACACTCTCATTACCTGATCGATCTCATGAGACATGCCAAAGATAAACCCACACCATCATTACCTGATCGATTTCACGAGCATGTCAAAGACATACCCACACATGAATACCTGATCGATTTCATAAGACATGCCAAAGACATACCCACACCTGAATACCTGATCGATTTCATAAGACATGCCAAAGACATACCCACACCTGAATACCTGATCGATTTCATAAGACATGCCAAAGACATACCCACACATGAATACCTGATCGATTTCATAAGACATGCCAAAGACATACCCACACTGAATACCTGATCGATTTCATAAGACATGCCAAAGACATACCCACACCTGAATACCTGATCGATTTCATAAGACATGCCAAAGACATACCCACACCTGAATACCTGATCGATTTCATGAGACAGATCAAAGAAAAACCACTCTTCATCATACCATCAGTCTAATTATACGTTTCAAAGAAACAACCGCACCTCATTACCTGACCGATCTCATGATACATGTCAAAGATAAAGACCTGTCTAGTTACCTTATTCATGTACATGTATGTAAAAAATAAACCTACAGCTCATGACCTGACCGATCCGATCAGACATGTAAAAGATACACCCGCACCTCATGACCTTATTAGTATCACATAGATGTCATCAATACGGTCACACCTTTTACGTCATCAACTTCATGATACATGTCCAATGCAAAGCCATACCTCAATACCTCATCAGCTTGTGAATTCGAACAGACTGGCGACTCACCAATCACAGGAAGTTGATGTATGGTGGTGCCATAGGGCTTTTTTTGTAGAGAGTAAAATGGCACAGAAAGACTCACCAATCCCCGAGTGTTACAATGTGAATTGGTATAGAGAGCTCCTAGAATGTTGCACTGTAAATTGGTACAGAAAGACTCACCAATCCCCGAATGTTGCACTGTAAATTGGTACAGAAAGACTCACCAATCCCCGAATGTTGCACTGTAAATTGGTACAGAAAGACTCACAAATCACAGAATGTTGCACTGTGAATTGACACAGAAAGACTCACCAATCGCAGAATGTTGCAGTGTGAATTGGTACAGAAAGACTCACCAATCCCAGAATGTTGTTGTGTGAATTGACAGAGAAGGACTCACCAATCCCCGAATGTTGCAATGTGAATTGGCACAGAAAGACTCACCAATCCCAGAATGTTGCTGCAGTGAGAATTGACACAGAAAGACTCACCAACCGCAGAATGTTGCTGTGTGAACTGACACAGAAAGACGCACCATTACCAGACTGTTACTATACAGTGCTGTGTCAAGCCTTGTTGATGGACTGTGAATTGGCACAGAAAGATTTAACAGTCCAGTGATGTTACTATACAGCGGTGTGTTATGCTGGCTTGTTGACAGAGTGCAGACTGGCTCAGAATAATTTTCCGTCTCCAGGATATTACTAGTTTTGGGACAATAATGGAGGCATATGGTGAAGAGTGCAATTTCTTTCTGACCTTCAGCCCGTCCAGACAGCATATGTCTTTGTTGTATTCAGGAGGAAGTGGACTAGCACCGGACAGAAGCTGAATCAGTGACCAGGCTGCTTAGACCTTTTCATCTATGTTTTACACACACACACACACACACACACACACACACACACACACACACACACACACACACACACACACACACACACACATGCACGCACGCACGCACACACACATACGTACATACACAGAAAGAGGCAGACTGATAGAGAGACTCTCAGCAAGAGAGAGAGAGAGAGAGGGGGAGGGGGGAGCAGTAGTGCATACCCACATATATACATACGCCAATCTCCACTCCCCCCCCCCTCACACACACATGCATACATACGTACATACATACAAACATACATACATACATACATACAAACATACAAACATACATACATACACACACACACACACACACACACATACACACATACACACACACACATACATACATACATACATACATACATACATACATGTGTTCGTCGCGCGATATAATTCACCATAATCTGTAAACTTCCACATGGTTTTTAAAAAAAATAATAAAAAACTAACAGGTCATTTCAGCCGTTACGTTTCCTTGTTTCTATTAGTTCCAAACTGGACCTGATGGCAGTGTGTAACAGATGTGACAGTAAGGCTTGGCTGGTTCCCACACATAATGTTTGGAATGGTGCCGTCATTGAATTCTTGCTGCATTCACTTTCTGATGCTGTATTGACCTCTCTGTGTCGGTGTGCACGCGCTCTCGGTTGTAACACGTTGAGAATACTGTTCTGCCGAAATCACAACCAAGGGAAGTCATCTAATGGGGTTTTGAATAGGGGGTGGAAGATCAGGCATATTCAAATCCCCACAAGATAGCTTCCCTTTGACATAGAGCTTCTTTCTGTAAGATATGAAGGTCAGAGAGAGAGAGAGAGAGAGAGAGAGAGAGAGAGAGAGAGAGAGAGAGCGTACCAGCTTAAGTGCTTATTTGGCATTTTAAAACATTAAAAGTTTTCGAAATTAAATCCACTTTGATCCTTGATGAAAACCACCACCACCAACAGTAACAGCGAGAAATCATGTTCGATTGCGACTCTGCGACACCTTGAGAATATGAGTGTGAACAGTTATTGTTGTAATTGTTGTCTTAAAATGTTTTTTTTTTCCCGATTTGTTTATAATTTGTCACCTTTTGAACTCCTGTCCCGCACAGAGATTTTGCCATCACATGTGCATGTGCATGTGCTCACGCGCACGTATATATGTAAATCGTACACGCGCGCGCAGGCGCACGCTCAAGCACACACACACGCACGCACACACACACACACACACACACACACACACACACACACACACACACACAGTTTATCGAATTTTCCTAATGCATTTTTTTTTTTAGAAATATTCTAACTTACGGAAAGGATGCAAAGGGTGTATAAAATAACACAGATACCATTTCTCTTTATTTAAATCGAAACAAGAACATTCTGCGACGACATTTCATCTCATTTTCCGATGTTTTGTTTTCTCTTATCGCTTCCATCACCCCCTCCTCCTTCCCCACGCCTTGGTTTTCATCCAGCATCATAAACATTTAATTTTGGAGAAACGAAGTTATGAAATCCCGATGTCTCTTTTCTAAATGCAATATTCAAAAGGTCCCATGGTCACGTGATCTGAATCGAGAGAGTTCACGCAGTCAGCAACAGCATCGCTGAGGAAGATGGCCGGATGGCTGTCGAAAGCTACGAGTGAGTAGTGCACTTTCTTTTGTTGGGAGACTAGGTCTAACTTCATGTAGCAATACATATTCAAAAGGTTTATCTTATTTCCGACAATAAAAATATGTCCTGCTCTGTGCGAAAGGAAACTGTTTTTTTTGGGGGGAAGTGATTTTACGGGGGAAAAAGCTTTCCAGTTTTTTTTTCCCCACCAGTGTGTGAACCCGCTCTATGGGCTAATAAAGTACGCACATGCGCACACCAATGTAATCGGTCAGATCTCGCGTTTGATCACCATGTTGTCTTTTCACGTTTTCTCTATTAAGACGGAAGTGGTGTGACAAAGGGAGCGTATCCCCCTGAGTGTGGGCCTCATTCTATCGTACACAGTTACATCGCCTGACAAGCTTTCTCGCGCATGTGCCTCTCTCTCTCTCTCTCTCTCTCTCTCTCTCTCTCTCTCTCTCTCTCTCTCTCTCTCTCTGGAGGTAGGTATACTAGGAAAAACAACTAATGAAGGTTTCTTGATGAACTATGTAGATTGTAGGTCAGTTAATCGACCAGCAAACTGTTTGAAGTGAATGTAGTAGAGAAAGGTAATGACCGTTAAAAACACGACAGGCTTTTTGCCAACGGCTTCAATGTTCCTCTTGACGCTGTCACTGTAGAGGCTCATGATGAGAGTATATCTACACTCAGACTCCAACACCTCTGAAGATGAATGGTTCAAAACAAAGCAATACGCGACATGTACTTGCGGATTCTATTTAATGTTATAAACCGTACAAACATTTCATAAGATAATAACATGTTATCGCTGTACTTCTCCATAATCAGTCCTGAAACGGCTGATAAAGATACCGAAATAATTCTCTCTCTCTCTCTCTCTCTCTCTCTCTCTCTCTCTCTCTCTCTTTTCTCTCTCTCTCTCTGTGGTGTGTGTAGCCTTATGTACATATGCGTACAGCGTGCGTACCTGCGTACGCGCTTGCTCGAGCGTGGGCGCGTTTATGGGGCATGTGTGTGTGTGTGTGTGTGTGTGTGTGTGTGCGCGCGCGCGCGCGCGTGTGTGTGTGTGTGTGTGTGTGCGCGCGCGCGCGCGTCAGCGCATGCGTGTGTGCGTGCATGCTTGATTACATGCGTATGTGTGCGCGTGTGTTTGTACGTGCACGCGTGTCTATGCGTGATCTGGCGTATGCATGCGTGTATCTGAACGTCTCAGCAATCAGTCTCTCCAACTGCGCAGTGATAAGACAGAGAATAAAAAATATAGGAGGCACTGTAATATTCCGACGTCCTACCTCTCCCCTTGCCCCCCCCCCAACCCCCCCCCAACCCCCCTTTAACCACGTGATAGCAGTCCTAATGTCCGTGGTCGAAATCTTTGTGATAACTTTACCACACCGTTTCATACAAGAACACACTCTCTGCCACATCGAAAGATGACTCGGACCTACACATCGATACTCGATACCCGTGTTATGCTCCCACGCCCAAGCACGAAGATATTGGCCGTTTTCCATCATCTAGAGCGAGCAGTTCTTCCCGTCAGGTATCAAAGTTGATGTTTTTGTTATAAAATACAAATGCGTTGTATATGCCACCCGTGTATTACCTTCTCTACTTTGTCAAACAAACGAAAACATGGTTGTTGACTGAAAGGTGAAGTTTTGATCACTGAAAGAAAATACGGAAAGGGGGAAGGGGGGAAGGGAGAAGAAATGGGGGTGGAGGTGGAGGCAAGGACTAGGGAGGGAGAAGAGGGATTAGACGAGAGGGGAACCGGAAGCAAGGAAGGAAGTCTTCATGACAGGTTATGTTCAAATTCAAAATGCATTGTTGTGGAGCCCAGTGAGGCACTATGTGTGGATTTTAATATTCGTACTCCTTTACCATACAACAGCTTCTTTCCGTCGAAGATCAGGCTCAGTTTGGTTGCCGAGATACATATAAATAATTCTATACACAACGGGGACACTCGATGCAAGGATACACAAATAACTTTTAATGTCCCACCGAAATAATATCTTGCACAAGAAGAGGGAATAAAGCAAAGCTGAATTTGATCGGGCAATGATATGAGAGATCTACTTAAAATTTGTATTGTTATTCTGTTATCGCTCTCATCAGATGACAACGACAGCCGGATAACTGACAATGAAAAGATTACTTTCAAACCCTTCTTCGGCGCAAATGATTGGGGAGGGGGGAAAAAGAGGGCGGCGGGGGGTGGGGGAGGGTCGAGGTACTGAAGGAAATTTTAGTGAGATCTCATGGCATCGTATATTTCCTTGGCACGTAACAGGAGTGCCAAATATTTGCTGCAACGAAACTTTCATTGACAAAATTTGACGGAAAGACATACGTACGGGAGAGGGTCACAAAGGGAATCTTTCTCACTTTCTCATGTAACTACAACTGGACAGAAGACGCCGTGGAATGCACAATTCAATGACCTCGATTGGCCGCAATGTTTTTTACAATTGGTGGACAAATCTGTCGGCATTCCCCTGTTGTGTAGTCGGTGTTTCTATCACGGCGACGAAAAGAGGGACAGAGGGGGAGGGGGCGGGGGGGGGGGGGGGGGGGGGGGGGGGGGGGGGGGAGAGGGAGAGAGAAAAGGAATCCTTACACAACATGCAAGGGGGAGTTTGTTGTCTACAAATTTATCTTGCACAACTGCGTTTACAAGTTCAATGTATATATCAGTCTTGTCGCAGTTTGCCCTCGATGGAAAAAGTAATATGACGTAACTGAGACAAAGAGAAGTACAGAGATGTATCTAGGCTATCGTACACACAGTATCTGGCAGAGTAATAACAGGGGTAACAATGAATCTTTCTGAATGCTACACTGACAGCACACTCAGTCATGAAATACGGACATATTAAAGTGCACTGCAAAAAAAAAGGGTTTTGACGAACACGCAAAACATTTGTACACGGGTAAAATGTCTATAAAAAATGTGTTCCTAAATATTAAAAAGAGAAGAAAAGGTACTCTCTTTCAATCCATTTCTTGTGTGTGTGTGTGTGTGTGTGTGGTGTGTGTGTGTGTGTGTGTGTGCGTGTGTGTGTGTGTGTGTGTGTGTGTGTGTGTGTGTGTGTGTGGATGCAGATGAGCATGGTTCTGTACGGAGTACTACCAACGGCACTCTGCACCGCCAGTATCCTTTCCATGTAACAACTTCTCCACCGTGTCCGTCACCTCCAGAAACATGTCATCGTCATGAATCCGTTCCGGTGTCAAAGCCTCCCCACACACCCACCACCTCTGGACGTTTCCGGTCCTGAACATGCTCGTTCTCCATCTGTAGGAGAGCCTGCAGGAAATGGTACCACTCCAATAACACCTGATAGAAAACTTCGGACACAAAGCAGAACGAAGCCAACGTGTGATTCCCGTACACTAAGGAGAAGGCGGCGTGATACTGTATGGACAAGACGATGTGGTAGTCCATCATGTTCAGCACGTTGCGCCTCGATCCGGCCAAGTGATTCAAACAGTAACTCAGCCTGTCTTCTCCAGACCTCTTCTCTTCATCATTGTCGATCTCAAATCTCAAGTAGCTCACGATCCTGTTGAAGGTCATGTCGTCCTGGACTCGCGTGACGTCATCCTGCCCACGGCTGGGTCCTCTTTCTTTGAGTCTTTTCGCCGATCGTGTGATGCGGTGCGCGGGAACGGACTGCGCCAACAGCAGGTGCATTCCAGCGAAACGGAGGTGAAACACACTGTCCACGACATCGTCCACCAAGTCTCCACGTTTGAACGGTCTTTGAGTCAGGGTTCTGGAAAGCAGCTCCTTTTCGAGCTGATCCAAGGGTAGGCATTTTCTTCCATCTGGAGGAGGTCGTCCTCGTTCTAGTTGTTTTCTTGCTCTTGAACGACGCGCGGTCGGTGTACGCTTACGCTTCATCCTGGTCAATACAACAGGTTTGTAACTCACCGCCACAGTGTAGGACTCCACATCTCAGTTTGGGAGCAATCTGTAGGGAGACAAAGATAACTCTGGAATCCGAGTCAATCCTTTTTTTTTTGTGAACAGCTAGTAAGAAACCTTCTCCGCTTTCAGAAATCAGCGACCAACTCACTCACTCCGTTGGAGGGAAAAAAATCTGGTTATTTGATCGACTGGTGGGCAGAAAGGCGAGGAAGTGAGCTAGGTTTTGGGAAGAAGAAGAACGTGTGATACGAACTGAATCTGTTTCTTTTTGTTGTTGTTGTGGAGGTGAACAGTGTTCTGTGTGTTTGATTCCCAGTGAATCTGTTGTAACTTGACCTGTGGAGAGGACTGGGGAAATGTCCCTGTGTGTGTGTGTGCCTGCGTTCCTCTAACACGCTTCACGGCGGCATTGCACATTCCTCACTGCGCGACTCGACTGGCTCTTATCCAACTTAAAAGTACCACCACTACCATCACCACCATCACCACCACCACTGCCACCACCAGTACCACCACCACCACAACCACCACCACCACCATTACTACTACTACTAATACCACTGCTACTACTATCACTACTACTACCAGTACCACTACTACCACTACTACTACTTCTACTACTACAAACTACCACTACTAATACTTCTACTGCTACTACTGCTGCTGCTGCTGCTGCTGCTGCTGCTGCTACTACTACTACTACTACTACTACTACTTCTACTACTACTACTACTACTACTACTACTACCACCACCACTAGTGCTGCCGCGCTAGCAAGCAAGAGCAGGCCTTCCGCATTGCCTGTCCAAGCTGTCACCGCACATTCCGTGCATGCATCGGCTTGATCAGCCACCTGTGTATCCACAAATGATATCATCCCCCATCCCCCTCTCCCCCTCAACCCCAAGATGACTGAAGTGGTCCTTCGTTAACTCGGCGGACGAACGAACCAACTTGCATATTTTCATACTTGCTGATGTTGTAGTTGCTTCTCTGAATCAGTGTGTACATACTCTTCACCTGGGCCCGTGCAACACGCATGTACGCTACCTCGCCAGGAACATAACCCAAGGGAAGTAATGCAGTGGGGTTTAGAATAGAGGACCCCTATTCAAAACAACACAAGATTACCTCCCTTTGAATGAAAAGACGAAGGTTGGGGTCGCTTCAAAACAGATGCGCCGAGTTGTATGTGCGTTTGCCATATTCCACCTCATTAAGTGTTTTCCAGAGACTTTTGCTTTTTCCAGAGAATTTTGCTTTAATCTTTGACGGAGAGGAAACACAATGGAGAGAAATAGTGTTCAATATCGAGTGAAGGTTAGCTCCTCCTGCTTAATTTGAGTCAGACACATTACAGATGTGAGTATGAGTTATGGAGGGGATGGTATACATTTCCACTGTACATCGCTTTTTCTCCTGTCTGTTTGCAATGTGTAACCTTTCGAACTGCCATTGCTCAGAGATTCTGTCGTCACAAGAGCATGTGCCTGCGCTCACGTGCACGTCTATATCCAAACGCGTACACGCGCACAGGTACAGGCACAAGTAGGGATACACACGCACGTACACCCCCCCCCTCCCCACCACACACACACACACAAACGCACGTACACGCACGCGCGCGCGCTCGCACGCACACACACACACAAACGCACGGACACGCACGCGCGCGCGCTCGCACGCACACACACACACACACACACACACACACACACACACACACACACACACACGCACGCACGCACACACCCATACCCGCCCACACACACTTTACCTAATGATTGAAATGAAATCACGCGCTGATTACCATTACCCCACTTCATAGTCTCCTCACAAATCGAGAATATTGGAACAACAACAACAACGACAACAACAACAACAACAACAACAACAACAACAACAGAAAGATGTCGAGCAGCTAAAGTATCGTTGCATTTTTATGTGTGTCTATTACTAATCAATGTTGATAATGCAGGTAGTGTGTGTGTGTGTGTGTGTGTGTGTGTGTGTGTGTGTGTGTGTGTGTGTGTGTGTGTGTGTGTGTGTGCGTGCGTGAGTGTGTGTGTGTGTGTGTGTGTGTGTGTGTGTGTGTGTGTGTGTTTTAACACGCCTTTTATTTATTTAATCGATCTGTGTGAGAATTATATGGAGCATATCGGAGGGTCCTTTGATATCAAGTCCTTAGTGCAATGGCTTGAGATCACCACCGTATGCGACAGAAATTGGAAAAACACCGGCAGTTACCAGTAGGGGTAAAAAGAAAATGTCCACGCTTGCACGTGACCGTCATATTGTTTTTCCCACAGCGCTTTTCAAAGCAGTGCGAACGCCAATAAATTGGCAACCAAACGACAGAGAAAGGGAGCCTAACCCTTTATGTTCGAGCCGCGTCATATGCTACGCAGTTACCTCCCTTGGCTGGCTTTTCAACTTGCTCTCTGGTTTGTGATCGAATGGGGGTTAGTGCCGCAAAGTTTGCGTGCACACACACACACACACACACACACACACACACACACACACACACACACACACACAGAGGGTTCTAATACATGAAATAATAGAACTCATCAATAATATTGACTGTTTCTTACACACAATGAAAATTGACCAGAATTAACAGTTGGAAGGAAAGAAAATGTTAATATGGAAACAATGCATACACACGAGAGATCTTTCTTCGACTGTTTAATTCTTCCTGATAATGTCTGGATATGTTTCTCAATGGGCTATTGTTACATATGGAAGCCCCAAATCCGGAACAGGAATTTTTTTTTTAAAACAAAAGCACCACAGAACATATTCCGGCAGTTTCTGGTTAGTCTGTTGACATTAAAATCACATCACAGGACATCACCTGTTCTTATTACGGTACTTGTCATGGCTAAATTGGTTAATAAATGAACATGACGTGGTTTTGCGCGTGCTTGCATGCACATGCATGGTTGTCACAGCTGTCAATTTTTTCCAGTCCTCTCTGACAAAACGTACAACCAGAGAGAGAGAGAGAGAGAGAGAGAGAGAGAGAGAGAGAGAGAGAGAGAGAAGAGAAGAATTTTGTAAAAAGAAAAGAGAGATAAATTTTGTAAAAAGAAATTAAAAAAAAGACACGCATGTGGGTTAGAGGCAGTCATAATCACGTGTCGGACTAAAAAGCTTCAATTCATTGTGATTACAATATCAAGTCATCATTCTGCCACATTGTCATCTTCGCAAAGTTTGAAACGCTGACGCACACCAAGACAGATAAAATGAACATTTAAAAGACCAGGTGTTATGTATTCGTTTATTGAAAGATTTGCTTTCGCATCTCCCTACTATACTAGGGATTCTTTCCGTCAAAGATCCAGATCCGTTTGGTTGCGGAAATGACATGGGGAACGCTTAAAACATGCCACAGCGACAAATTGGTTCCCATCGAGCACTGTCCTTCTGGTTTATTCTTAAACTGTTCCTTTGTACACGTTCACGCACGCACACACATACACACACACGCACGCACGCACACACACACACACACGCCCGCACACACACACACACACACACACACACACAAGCGCGCGCACGCGCTGGCCCGCACAGACATCCTGACAGAGAGAGAGAGAGAGAGAGAGAGAGAGAGAGAGAGAGAGAGAGAGAGAGAGAGGGGGGGGGGGGACCTTGTAAATGCAAACGAAAGGGACGGTGTTCCATCGAAATATACCTCAAGAATCGGTGGAACGAGTCTCCTGAATAGAAAGGGAAATAACCTGATTTCATAATGTTAATGTAGCTGTGATTATTACTTTAAAAAAAAAGAAAAAAAAAACCTCTGCCATCAAGGAAAGCCAGATAAGTCAATCAAGGAAAGATGCATCCTCAGGCCTGATTCGTCATGACAATTTAACACAAGTTTCCCGTCAGATTTCCTTTCCACCCCCCCCTTATGCTCAAACGATTTTTTGGGGGTGTCAAATTATTGAAGCTTATTTCATGAAAACAAAACAAAACTGAATGGCGCTGTGTGTTCCTTTGTCGTGTTGCGAAATGATTGCATCTACCAAACTTCCTCCGACTAATTGAACGAAAAGAAGCATGCATAGGGAGATGGGGTTGCAATCGACAGACGACGAAGAGGACGCCATGGATCAGGCAGGTCATTGAAGGTGACCGATCATCGCATGTCACTGTTCGTCCTTTGACCACGTAATACAATACGACTGCTGACTGAACAATTGTTTCCTCCACGCATAATTTCTGATAGTCATTTGCAGAGAGTCTTCTTCTTCTTCTCCTTCTGCTATTCTACGACGATTGGATTCTACGTTGTAGTTTGAGACAGGGGGTTCCGGTATCCAAGAAACGTGGCCATACTATTTTTAAAGGCCTCACCAATTGTGATGTAGTGATGGTAGTGGTGGTAGTGGTGGTGGTGGTGGTGGTGGTGGTGGTAGAAGTGGTAGCAGTAGTTGTGGTAATAGTACAAGTGGTGGTGGTGGTGATAGTGGTAACAGTAGCAGCAGTAGTAGTAGTAGTCGTGGTGGTGGCGACAGTAGTAGTAGTAGTAGTAGTAGCAGTAGTAGTAGTAGTAGTAGCAGCAGCAGCAGCAGTAGTAGTAGCAGCAGCAGTATGTAGTTGTAGTAGAAGAATATGTAGCAGCAGCAACAGCAGCAGCAGCGGCAGCAGTAGTAGTAGTAGTACTAGTAGTAGTAGTAGTAGTAGTAGCTGTAGTAGTAGCCGTGTTCGTCGTCGTCGTGGTCGTCGTCGTGGTCGTAGTAGTAGTAGTAGTAGTAGTAATAAGAGGAGGAGGGGGAGTAGGAGGAGGAGGAGTAGCAGCAACAGCAGCAGAAGCAATGGTAAAAGTAGTAAAGGAACTGGCTATATCTCATCCTAGGCCTTGCGGCGTTTAAAACGTTGCCTTCACTATTACAATCAACAGGTCAGTTTGCTTGAGCCTGCGGATCAAAAAGATAATAATCAATAACAAACAAACAAACCAGACAAAACAAAAAACACGAAAAAAAAACCCCGCGAACTTCTGGATCGTTATGGGTATTTTGTTTTAATGAATTAGTAATTGGTGCGTAATAAGAAGAGCATTCCATACGTGAACAATTCTCCAGCAAAGTGACTTCTTTTGGTCTTTAAGACGCATTAATGTATCTCATTAGAATTCTCCTTTATTGCTTCCTGAACTATCAGAATTTTTCAGCTGAGAAAAAATATGGTGTTAGTAATTGTCACCTAGACCGACTAAGATCTTGATTAAATGGTCCCTTAGTCCTCTGCATTCCAATCAATGTAGGCAAAGACACGCGAGTCTTTAGTTACAATTGACCCCATCATATTCATCCAGCAGTCTCTAAGCTCTTCTTTGGACGTTTGCAGTGGCCACAGATTTCATTCTCAGACAAGCATGCTCTGTACAATTTGTATATTCCTGTAAAAATAAAAGGAAACATTTTCCAGAACCCCGTTATTCCTTCCTTTCCGGGCATCTTCTGCCAGCGTCAGGCTGATGCAGGTCAAGGAAATATCCATCAACTTTGAAGCTAGTTTCCGAGCTCGACAGCGTTCCAATAGATCACTAACATGATTTCATCTGGACTTGGAAGCAAAAGAAAAAGTTAAGTAGGACAGATTCCCCCACAGAGAGCAAGTCCAACTCTGATGATTAACAACAGGACGGCAATCATTTAGGTTGACAGGTTCCATATCAGAGAAGATTACCTACTGATAGAGAGGAACTCCATGAATAATACAGAAATCTGTCAGTCAACAGATTAACTTCTCTTGAGGGGGTAAGCGTGGACACGGAATGAATAACGCCACCGGCTTTCCGTACCTATTAGCGGTCGTTACTATTTTTTTATTTATTTATTTATTTTTTTTTAGCATACGTAGAAATGAAATAGATGAAAATGATTAGGAGAGATTTCCATTCTGACCCCCACCTCCTACACAAAACAATTACAATAGATGAAAAAGGTTACAAGAGACTTCCATCCTGGCCCCCACCTGCTAAAGAAAAGAGTTATAAAAGACGAAAATGGTTGTAAGAGATTTCCATTCCTTCCCCCATCCGCTAAAGAAAAGAGTTATGCAAAGACGAAAATGGTTGTAAGAGATTTCCATTCCGACCCCCACCCGCTAAAGAAAAGAGTGAGAAAAGATGAAAATGGTTATAAGAGATTTCCACACCGACCCCCACCGCTACAGAAAGCAACTATCCTGTTCGTAGTGAGGATAAAATGAGGTATAAGCAGAATGAAGCTCAGATTACAAACCAAACTGTTTAAACTGAGTCTTTGCTGTCCACCTGTCTCTTTCATTTATACAGATTAATAGAGATATAGATCGGACGACAGGGTTCGCCAAAGTTTATACACAGTCTTGCGATTGGTAGAATGCGTGCTCGGCATACATGAATTGCACAGTCAACGCCTCTATCACCGTGAAGAAGAGTTCGACTGGGAGGGAAGAAAGGAAATCCTTACACAAACTGCAGAGCGCGTTTGTTATCATCAAACGTGTTTTGTAGTGCGAGATTTAAAAGTACTTCGCAAATGTCAGTTGTCTCATAGTTTTCCCTCAACGAAAAGCAAAATGATCCAATTCAGAGACAAAGTGAAACACAGAGAAAGACATACCTAACCCAGTTAAACGACGAGACACTGATTGGTAAAATAACAGCTCTATAAGTGGTGAGATAACAACTCTCTCACTTGTGAAATAAAACCCCACTGAATTGTGTACTAACTCACTAAATGGACATTGAAGTCTATTACGAGCACGCAGACAATCCTAGATGGTGAAAATGTACATTACAATGTTTTTTCTAGAATAGACACACTGACGAACAATTAAAAAATAAAACATGTAGTGCCTCTCTCTTCCTGGGGGGGGGGGGGGGGGAGGAGAGAGAGAGAGAGAGAGGAGAGAGAGAGAGAGAGAGAGAGAGAGAGAGAGAGAGTTATTGTTGTCGTGGTTATTGTGTGCGTGCGTTCATATGTGTGAGCGTAAATGTGTGCGAGTATGCGCGCACGTGCACTCGCGTCTGTGTGTGCATATGTGTATGTGTGTGTGCGCGCGCATGCTTACGTGCGCGCACGCGCATGTGTGTATGTGTTTGTGTGTGCGTATGTGTGTTTATCTGTGTGTGTGTGTGTGTGTGTGTGTGTGTGTGTGTGTGTGTTGTGTGTGTGTGTTGCTCATGAGCGTGCTAATAGACGGACCTCTACTGGAGCACACACTTCCCAGTCAATTTACTCGCCCAGGTCGCTATGATATGAAAGCAGTCATCGTTAGGGCAAGGTTCCCGCAGATCCACAACATCACACCAGAGCATCCTTTGGGCGTGCCGCTTCCGAACCTTTTCGTCCTCCGTCTCCAGGAACACGTTCAGCAAAGGGCACTCTGCGCTTGTCCGGAACACCCGAAACAAAATTCCGCAAGTGAACCAGAAGGTGCTCAACGGGAGTGTCTTGCGTGCCATCCAGCAGGCGCTGTGATACTCCAGGGCCGTGATCACGTAGTAAACCGTGTCCTCCATGATGTCATCGAACCAGGTCGCCAGGCTATAGAAAGGGTACTTCAGCCTGGCATCTCGAGGATCCTGCTCTTCATCCCCACTAATCTCTCCACACAGACTAGCCACGGCCTGGGCAAAAATCGAGTCGTAGTGGGAGCCAGTGGCGTCAACCTGCCTGGTATTTGGCGCTCTTCTTCGTTTGAGTCTGTCCGCCGACTGTGTGATGCGATGGGTGGGAACAGACAGCCTGAGCAGCAGGTCCATTTCATGACCACGGAAATCCCGCATCTGGATCATGGCATTTCCCACGACGTCTCGCATCACCTGCCTAGGGATCAGGAGCCTGGACTGCAGCTGCTCTTCCAATCGTTCCACTGGCAGGTCGTGTCCATCTTGAGGTTTTCCAGGCTCAGGTCCTCTCCTCGCGCTTGGTCCACGCATGACTAGTCTGCGGTTCACCCTGTCAAGAACAGTGTCCCAGGAGCTCTCCTCAGGAGCCCAGGATTCCACACTCTTTAGTTCAGAGGACCTCAGGAGCCCAGGATTCCACTCTTTAGTTCAGAGGACCTCAGGAGCCCAGGATTCCAACGTTCAGTTCAAAGTACTTCAGGAGCCGAGGATTCCCCTCTTCAGCTCAAAGGCGATCTGCAAAAAAGAGGATTGCGTCGAACTGTTCTGTGTACTGTAGCAAGAAGTAGCATTCACCTTCAACATTTCAATGAGGGAGTGGAATAGAGTGGTCTGATTGATTCCCAGGTTGAAAGTCGAGGTTGGGGGGGAAAGCAGGATGAGAAAGGTGGGGGTGGAAGGGGGGATGGGTGGTGGCGTGACACGAAATGAATGTGGTTTTCGAGGTGAGCAGTGTTCTGTGTGTTATATCCCGGACAGATCAGTCGACAAACCAGTCGGTAAAGAAAGATTGCATATAAACATTCCAATCCGTGTGCACACATCTAACATGCTCGCACATGCCGTTTTACATAATTATGTAACAGTCCAGTTTGACGGACGGATTCTCTTTCGACATGACATGACTACTACTACTACTACTACTACTACTACTACCGCTGTTGTTGTTGCTGCTGCTGCTACAACTACCACTACTTCTACCACTGCTGCTTCTACAACTATTACTACCACTACTGCTGTCGATGCTGTTGCTACTGCTGTCACAACTATTACTACTACTACTGCTGCTACTGTTGCTGCTGTTGCTACTGCTTTTACTAATACTACTACTGCTACTACTGCTGCTACTGCTGCTGCTATTATTATTATTATTACTACTACTACTACTACTACTACCTCTACTGCTGCCACTGCTGTTACTACTCCTACTACCACCACTACTACCACCACCACCACAACCACCACTACTACTACTTTCATCAAATAAAAGCTACACATCAACAACACATTCTAACATTTCAATTCTATTATCACAGTCGAACATTTGATAGTACGGCGCATGTTCAAGGTTTGCATAAATACATGCAAGCAACATATATCCGAAGCACACCCCCCTCCTCCCCCCCCCCCCCCCCCCCCCGAAAGAAAGAAATCTTTGTTGGTTTTGAATCAAACAAAATAATCCCTGTCACACTCAACCTGAAGCGCATACGGAATCCAAGATTTACAAATAAAACAAAATATTTTCGCTCAACCTGTCCCCTGAAGAGTGGGTTTAACCGCAGACTTCATAAATGACCTATGACTTTTTATCAAAAACGGTCCGAATTTTTTGCAGGAAATGTTTCTTTAACCAGACAGACAAAATTCAAATGAAAAAAAAAGCTAATTAAATCTGTAAGATCCAGATTTGAAAACAAGCCACACGCATCCCAATAAAGAACAAAAAAACATAGCTACATAGAATTAGACCTTGTCTCCCAACAGAAGAAAAATACACTACTCACTCGTAGCTTTCGACAGCCAACCGGCCATCTTCCTCAGCGATGCTGTTGCTGACTGAGTGAACTCGATTCAGGTCACGCGACCATGGGACATACCCAGCTCACGTGATCGAATCAGTGACGCGTACACCGGGGACAAGGTGTAGGGCCCCGGTCCCTGTTGAGCGGGAGGTTGGTGGCTGCGATGTAGATGGCCTCCTTGACTCCTCGCTGGAACCACTTGTTTTCTCTGTCCAGGATGTTGTGTAAATGTATGTGAAAAATTCATCTCCTGATCCGGTTGTCTCTTCGTCACCATTCTCGTCTTACTCTAAAGTCTTACGGTGATCTCTGTCCTCATCGCACTAATTTTATAGAGTAGCTCTGAAGACACCACCGCTCATACCGTCACCTACACTTTCCCCCTGTCACCTTCCCCAACATCTGCACTCACGATGTGACATTGTCACCGTCTCTCATACCACTGTCACAGTTAGGTCTGCACACTGTTCGTTTCCAGCGACACTTCACACCCTATTGTTGATTTGCAATCACTCTGTACACCCTACTGTTCATTTCCACTCACACTGTACACCACACTGTTCATTTCCACTGACACTTTACACCACACTGTTCATTTCCACTGACACTTTACACCACACTGTTCATTTCCACTCACACTTTACACCACACTGTTCATTTCCACTCACACTTTACACCACACTGTTCACTTCCAATCACACTGCACACCACACTGTTCACTTCCAATCACACTGCACACCACACTGTTCACTTCCAATCACACTGTGCACCACACTGTTCACTTCCAATCACACTGTGCACCACACTGTTCATTTTCACTCACTGCACACCACACTGTTCATTTCCACTCACACTGTACACCACAATGTTCATTTCCACTCACACTGCACCACCAGCTGTTCATTTCCACTACACTGTACACCACACTGTTCATTTCCACTCACACTGTACACTAAACTGTTCATTCCCACTCACACTGCACACCACACTGTTCATTTCCACTCACTGTACACCACACTGCTCATTTCCACTCACTGCACACCACACTGTTCATTTCCACTCACACTGCACACCACACTGTTCATTTCCACTCACACTGCACACCACACTGTTCATTTCCACTCACTGCACACCACACTGTTCATTTTCACTCACACTGCACACCCACACTGTTCATTTTCACTCACACTGCACACCACACTGTTCATTTTCACTCACACAGTACACCACACTGTTCATTTCCACTCACTGCACACCACACTGTTCACTTCCAATCACACAGTACACCACACTGTTCATTTCCACTCACTGCACACCACACTGTTCATTTCCACTCACACTGCACACCACACTGTTCATTTCCACTCACACTGTACACCACACTGTTCATTTCCACTCACACAGTACACCACACTGTTCATTTCCACTCACACAGTACACCACACTGTTCATTTCCACTCACTGTACTCCACACTGTTCATTTTCACTCACACTGTACAGCACACTGTTCATTTCCACTCACTGTACACCACACTGTTCATTTCCACTCAGACTGTACACCGCACTGTTCATTTCCACTCACACAGTACACCACACTGTTCATTTCCACTCACACTGTACACCACACTGTTCATTTCCACTGACACTTTACACCACACTGTTCATTTCCACTGACACTTTACACCACACTGTTCATTTCCACTCACACTTTACACCACACTGTTCATTTCCACTCACACTTTACACCACACTGTTCACTTCCAATCACACTGCACACCACACTGTTCACTTCCAATCACACTGCACACCACACTGTTCACTTCCAATCACACTGTGCACCACACTGTTCACTTCCAATCACACAGTACACCACACTGTTCATTTCCACTCACACAGTACACCACACTGCTCATTTCCACTCACTGTACTCCACACTGTTCATTTTCACTCACACTGTACAGCACACTGTTCATTTCCACTCACTGCACACCACACTGTTCACTTCCAATCACACTGCACACCACACTGTTCACTTCCAATCACACTGTGCACCACACTGTTCATTTCCACTCACTGCACACCACACTGTTCATATCCACTCACTGCACACCACACTGTTCATTTCCAATCAATTGTACCTCACACTGTTCATTCCCACTCACACTGCACACCACACTGTTCATTTCCACTCACACTGTACACCACACTATTCATTTCCTCTCACTGCACACCACGCTGTTCATTTCCACTCACTGCACACCACACTGTTCATTTCCACTCACTGCACACCACGCTGTTCATTTCCACTCACTGCACACCACACTGATCATTTCCACTCAGTGCACACCACACTGTTCATTTCCAATCACATTGTACCCCACACTGTTCATTCCCACTCACTGTACACCACACTGTTCATTTTCACTTACACTGTACACCACACTATTAATTTCCTCTCACTGCACACCACACTGTTCATTCCCACTCACTGTACACCACACTGTTCATTTTCACTCACACTGTACACCACACTATTCATTTCCTCTCACTGTACCCCACACTGTTCATTTCCACTCACTGCACACCACACTGTTCATTTCCACTCACTGCACACCACACTGTTCATTTTTACTCACACTGTACACCACACTCTTCATTTTCAATTACACTGTACAACACACTGTTCATTTTTATTAACACTGTACACAATACTGTTTATTTCTACACACTGTGTACACCACATTGTTCATGTGAATTCACAGTGTACACCACCCTGTTCATTTTCACTTAGCCTATACACCACACAGTTCATTTTCACCCACACTGTACACCACACAGTTCATTTTCATTCACATTGTACACCACACTGTTCATTTTCACCCACACTGTACACCACACTGTTCATTTTCACCCACACTGTACACCACACTGTTCATTTTCACCCACACTGTACACCACACTGTTCATTTTCACCCACACTGTACACCACACTGTTCATTTTCATTCACACTGTACACCACACTGTTCATTTTCACCCACACTGTACACCACACTGTTCATTTTCACCCACACTGTACACTACACAGTTCATTTTCACCCACACTGTACACCACATGTTCATTTTCACCCACACTGTACACCACACAGTTCATTTTCACCCACACTGTACACCACACAGTTCATTTTCACCCACACTGTACACCACACTGTTCATTTTCATTCACACTGTACACCACACAGTTCATTTTCACCCACACTGTACACCACACTGTTCATTTTCAACCACACTGTACACCACAGTGTTGATTTTCACCCACACTGTACACCACAGTGTTCATTTTCACCCACACTGTACACCACACAGTTCATTTTCACCCACACTGTACACCACACTGTTCATTTTCACCCACACTGTACACCACACAGTTCATTTTCACCCACACTGTACACCACAGTGTTCATTTTCACCCACACTGTACACCACACTGTTCATTTTCACCCACACTGTACACCACACTGTTCATTTTCACCCACACTGTACACCACAGTGTTCATTGTCACCCACACTGTACACCACACTGTTCATTTTCATTCACACTGTACACCACACTGTTCATTTTCACCCACACTGTACACCACACAGTTCATGTCCACTCACACTGTACACCACACTGTTCATTTCCACTCACACTGTACACCACATTGTTCATTTCCACTCACACTGTACACCACATTGTTCATTTGCGATCACACTGTACACCACACTGTTCATTTCCACTCACACTGTACACCACACTGTTCATGTCCACTCACACTGTACACCAAAGTGTTCATTTCCACTCACACTGTACACCACACTCTTCATTTCCACTCACACTGTACATCACACTGTTCATTTTATCTCACATAGTACACCACACTGTTCATTTCCGCTCACACTGTACACCACAGTATTCATTGTCGCTCACACTGTACACCACACTGTTCATTTTCACTCACACTGTACACCACACTGTTCATTTCCACTTACACTGTACACCACAGTGTTCATTTTCACTAACACTGTACAGCACACTGTTCTTTTCCGCTGACACTGTACACCACACTGTTCATTTCCACTAACACTGTACAGCACAGCGAGTGAGTAACACTCCTGTGGTGACACCGTACACGCCTGTTTCCAGCCTTAAAATGGCGATTCTCCATGTGGGTTTCAATTTGACTCTCTCTACCCTGAATGAAATGAATGCTGCCACGAAGTGGCCACAAACCACCTGCGTTGGCACCGTGTCAGACGGCATGATTTTTCAGGCGCATGCTGGTAACTAACTATCAAGGACCAACTTTGTGTAGAAGGTGGACGTACGCAGCAAAATAGAGACACCCCCCCCCCCCCCCCCCCGCAAAAAAAAAAAAAAAAAGTGAATGCAATGCCCTGCAACATCCAAAGCACTTTACTAAACAACGAAGGATCAAACGATTTTTTTCTTTTTTAATGACATCTAGAAATGAGCACAAGGACAGCGCTTTTCTTTTGAACAATTGTCTATGCCCTTAACGAAAGGAAAAATTAAAGTAAAAGATTGCAAACGTCAGTGAGCAGTCTAACAGTACAATAAGTACTAAATTACGACACGAGAGGGAATACGAAAGGTATCCTGACAAACATCGAAAAAGTACAGACCTTCAAAATACATAAAGTGAGTAAAAAGAACATGCGATCAGATATGGGAGGAAAGTGAGTAAAAAGAACATGCGATCAGACAGGGGAGGAAAGAGGACAAGAGTGAAGAGGGAGGACGGACATTAGAGGGGTGGAGGGGGTAAGAAAAAATATGCAACATCAACACACAATACGCTGATACAGATTATATGCAGTATACATAGCACCCTCTTTCCATGAGCCATTATCTTATTCACTCGATGAGAGAGAGAGAGAGAGAGAGAGAGAGAGAGAGAGAGAGAGAGAGAGAGAGAGAGAGAGAGAGAGAGAGAGAGAGAGAGAGAGAGAATCGTTATCATGAAAGAATAGAAGGCGACTTGTATTATTAACGATGTACACTATTAATACAGTTTTGCGTAAGATAAGAGTGATAATATTAGTTGAACACATTTAAATGATGTCTGAAATTGATAAGATATTTCACTGGCTTCCAGCAGGGTGAATAAGGCCAGATTTAAAAAGATCAATTCTCGGTGGGGATATCTTGATCTTGCTGACAATGCAGATCAGGTTTAACGACTACCCGATTTACACAGGTCACTCAGCTAGGAATAGCACTTACTTGGAGCTTTCGACAGACCGCCGTCAGTCTTCTTCAGCGGTGGTGTGGCTACTGGGTGAACAATTACTTTGCAAAGATGGACAGGCGCGATCGGACATTATTTGAAACATGAACATTGCTTTATTGTAATTGAATTTTAATTTTAGAGACGGTGTGTTCTGAAAATTTAAGAGCAGCATAGGATAGTGTTGAAGACATGAGTATTAATTCTGTTAATCTAAAAGCGGTTTCAGTGAGTGATCACTAACCGAGTCGCATACCGTGGAAGCACAATTACAATAGGATTCAACTACGAAGTAAACAATAGCGTACGTCAATGTCAGTCTAGAAACAGTTTTAGTTTATAAAGCTTGTGAATCTTTTGAGATAACAGATTACAGATCTTCATAACAATGTGTCCATGACAACAATTACATCAAATATTTTGCGATGATCAACTTGCTCGATCACTCACGCTATCCAGAGACAGAAGTTCATGAAAGATTATGAGTTTGCTGAATGAGATAACATTAGTTCGTAGGACATTTGTGTGAAGAGTTCGGACCAATCAATTAACATACTAATACTTTTTGTAAGGCTATATTTTTTTTCTCACTTTCTTTTACGACAAGATATAATGGCGTCGTTTGCGAATGTTTCAGAGAGAGCCAACAAACAGGGAGAAATCATTTATCATTTATGTCTGTGGTAAATAACCTCGGACCTAGTGCTTATCTCGAAGGAAACCGTGACTAGTAGATAATACATGAGATACAGGTCCGTACACTGAAACTGTTTGCTTTCTATCTGAAAGAAATGAAGAAGCAGTTCTAACGAATAGTCAGAGAAACTATGTATCTATATGAATGAAGATAAGTGACAGCTCGTTCATTTTCGTTGTCCTGAGTGTTTTGTATCTTGCCTGAAGAAGACCTAAGAGGTCGAAACGCGTCGTGTTTTGTCTTGTGATTCGTTTGTCAACGTTTTCTTGGCGGTATGCTATTAATTACATTTAAAATTCATATATTTTAAGTTTTTTAAGAAGGCTATGACCAATAACATCAAAAGCTTTCATAAAATCGTCCATGGCAGCACCAGTAATTTGATCATTGTTTACATGGGTAAGCCTTATGAAATGAATGATTAGCATTAAACCAGGCTGGTTTTGATTAAATGAAGTGAAAGAACTGAAATGATCAATAAAATGTTCTTTCAAATCATCTTCCTAGACACTGTGGATAAAATAGAAATGGGTCCATACTTTGAGGGTCAGTATGCTTACCCATTATAAAATAGAAATGGGTCCATCGCTTGAGGGGTTCAGTATGGTTACCCATTACATAATGGAAATGGGTCCATGGTTTGAGGGGTCAGTATGGTTACCCATTTTGTAAACTGATACTTCTTTAGAACCTTTAAAAGCCTTAGGGAAATGGTATTGATTATGCAGAGATTGTAAAGATAAGTGTTTCGGCAATTATAGGACGATAATTTGAGAATTTTCCAATGGATACCATCATGGCTAGTAGCGCTGATTTGTTTCCAGTGAAGGCCATGATACACTTTATGGTGGCACGCGTAGATTCGTGATTTTTCTTGACCGACAGAAATTCTTATCAATATCTAAATTGTTTTGTGAATTCAGCTGCGTTCCAGAGATGAGAGTTCTTATCTTTAACTGATATATTTTAAGTGATGTAATATGGGCGTTAGTATTTTTGTTATTTAGCCTTTTATGGCGTTCCAAACTGATCGGTTATCTGCTTTTGAAAAGAGGAGACCTTTGAATTTCTTTTTCCTAGCTGACCGTCTTGGTCGGTTACCAAGACTTCTTCTTTTTTTCGAATTCTACTGGCTTCATGATGCCAGAAGTGAGTCTCTTAGTTGTAGGGCTTTATCAGTATCTTAAGGTATCTAAGGCTTTGGAGGTAGTTTTGACACCAATTATGGAGCGCGTTTATTATAAACACTGATAAAACAGTATAACAAATTTCTAGAACTTCATGGGGATTTGTAAATTGATAGACACAGGAAAGAAAATTCATGAAATCGAATGAGAGAAGAAGCCCTCGTCAAAGCATGAAACATCTTAGTGCGTTGAACACGATTCTGGGGAAAATTAACACCTCGTTTAGACCACGTAAAACAGACAGGAGAGTGGTCACTGCATCCAGAGAGAGAGAGAGAGAGAGAGAGAGAGAGAGGAGGAGGGAGAGGAGGGAGAGAGAGGGCGCATTGGAGATACATAAAATGAGAGAAAACATTTATGGAAGTTGCTTGTTTTCAAGAGGTGTGTTAATATATCATCCCAAATAGGTGGAAGTAAATGATAAGGAAACGCAAACAACGGGAGCTCTTTTCCAGCTTTTTAATTTTTCCTCATGACAAATGTCCCAATGCTTGGAGAGACTGCTGTAAACATAAGTGTCATAAAGCTTGTGCAGTGGTCTAGTTTGAACCAAAGCATCACGGAACATACTGACAATTTCTGGTTAATCTAGAAATCGTTAAAACATTAATATATGATATCACTTGCGTTTGCTTCTGTACTTCTCCTAATCAATCCTAAAACAGTTAACAAATTAATGTAATTTTCTCTCTCTCTCTCTCTCTCTCTCTCTCTCTCTCTCTCTCTCTCTCTCTCTCTCTCTCTCTCTCTCTCTCTCCTCTGGAATAGCAGCCTGAATTGTTCCCAAGAGAAATCGTTTCTAACAATCAAGCCATACAATTGTACACTATAAAATACTCTTGTTCTCTTTAAGAATTCAAAATCTACAGATGCTCGATGCAGGTCTTAAGTTCACGCGGCAGAGGATAACAATACTAAACATAGTAAAAAGAAAAGCGCTTCTTTTTGTCAGATTTCAAAATTGGTCCAGTCAGGTTAAATGCATTGCATTTGTCATCGGCAGTTTTGGTGGGTATGCTGGATTAAAAAAAAACTGACCTTGATCTTTGACTGAATGAAGCGTTAGTATTGAATGCGAAGAATAGAAGGGGAAAATGGGGGTGGTGGGGGAGAGGTGAGAGACGGGGTGGGGAACTGTGGAAGGAGGAGAGGGGTTAATGGAGGGGGGGGGGGGGAGGGGGTATCAAAGTGAAATTTAAAATCCAAATACAATGCACATTGACTGGTGTATTATGGATGGCAGTGGCGTGTGCAGTCGGTGAGTGGGGGGAGTGGGTTTGTGTTTCTTTTAAAGTTTGCTTTTTTGTTTGTTTTTACAGATTTCAATATAATCTAATAGTTTAAAAATACACCAGGAATTGTTTTCTTCTCCCCCAATCCCCTCTCCCTCCCCTTCTACCTTCTTCTCACTCATCACCCTCCTCCCCCCCTCCCCCCTACGTCTTTACACTCACACCCCCATACTCACTGAAAGAAATCCACGATTCTGTCGTACAGCTGAAGATCATAATGGAAACAGTGCATTACAACAACGGCTACAAATGAGCAATAAGCACGTAAAAAAAAAATAGTAAAGGAGAATAAGGGACTTCGGAATCATTTCTTTCCGCTCTTCTTCTAGTTCAACGAATGAGGTCGTGTTAGCTCATTGCACAAGATATTCTAGTCAATAAAGGGAACGTTCCAAACAAGAAGAGAGAGGAGAGAGAGAGAGAGAGAGAGAGAGAGAGAGAGAGAGAGAGAGAGAGAGAGAGCCTTTCATACCCCCTCTATCCTGTAAGTCATCTTTTTTATACCAGAATATATTGAGCAGTTGAAATATGTTTTCCATTATTGCGTTATACAGTTATTTCCACAACGAGATTGTTTTTGATATGTAGCAGAAAGAAGCGCGGGAATGGAAAAGCATACGAAACGAAATATAACCAGAGAGAGAGAGAGAGAGAGAGAGAGAGAGAGAGAAAAGAGAGAGAGAGAGAGAGAGAGAGAGAGAGAGAGAGAGCGAAGTTAGTGAACACCCACACTGATGAGATCATGACTTAGGACCAGCAGTTATTTGTTAAAAAGTGAAAGATTTCCTTCCGTCCTTCTATCATTCAAGGGTTTCTTTCCTTCAAATCCGAGACCAGTCTGGTTTCAGAAACAGACTGGAGTTGCTTCGCACTGCCGAGGGCATGCAATGCCATCTGATTTCGATAAATCTACTTTAACATTTGCCGGAAAGGATCTCACGTACAGGGAGGGGCGTAAAGGAGTATATTTTCTTTCATGGCATATGACATTTCATCGCTCGAATATCTGTGATCTAAATGTGTACCATAACCCTTTCATCACTCTCATCTGAGGACAACGAAAGTCAGCTGAGTGAGTCTACACAGATTTTCTTCCGAATCTCATTCTGCGCTAACGCATTGTTTTGGTGTCAAAACATCAAAGGTAATTCATTGAAATCTTCTGGCATCATGTATTTCCTTGGTATGTAAAAAAGGTGAGAAATCATTGCTACGTCCGAATTGCTATTGACAATTTGAGCAGAGGGAGGCACGAAGTAGTAGTAGTAGTAGTAGTATGTAGTAGTAGTATAGTAGTAGTAGCATCAGCAGCAACAGTAGTAGCAGCAGCATGGATAGTAGTAGTAGTAGTAGTAGTAGTAGTAGTAGTAGTAGTAGTAGGAGGAGGAGGAGGAGGAGGAGGAGAAACAGCAGCGGTATAGATAGTAGTAGTAGTAGTAGTAGTGAGTAGTAGTAGTAGTAGTAGTGGTAGCAGTAGCAGCAGCAATAATTGTAGTGGTGGTGGTAGTGGTGGTGGTGATGGTGGTGGTGGAAGTAGTAGTAGTAATAGTTGTAGCAGCTGAAGCAGCAGAAGCAGTAGCATAGCTGCAGCAACAGCAGCAGCAGCAGCAGCGGTAGTAGTGGTTGTAGAAGTGGTAGCCATAGCAGTAGTAGTAGTTAGTAGTAGTAGTAGTAGGAGGAGGAGGAGGAGGAGGAGGAGCAGCAGCAGCAGCAGCAGCAGCAGCAGCAGCAACAACAGCATCAGCATCAGCAGCAGCAGCAGCTGAAAAAAAGAAAAGAGTAGTGAAATTGTGTAAAGGAGATTGGCTGTTTCTTCTTTTAGGTCTTGCGGTCATTAAAAAGCATTCCTCTCATTCTTTTCATCAATGTTACCGTTTTGTAGAACTTAATCAAACTAATTCTCGTCGATTGCAAATTGAAAACAAACAAACAAACAAAAAACAACTCTTCACATTTCGGATCTTAGTCTGGAACAGCTTTCAATGTAACAGGTAATGGCAATTGATGCATCTTTAAGCTGAACAGGAAGGGCATTCCATAGATGTGTGATTTCGTCGTCAGAAGTTCTTTTAATTCATAATTAAACGTAACTGATTGCTATGAGAAATGCTCTCATTACTTGTTTTATCAATTTTGTTGATTGAAAAATGTATCTTCTTTTCATATAGATCGTTAACATTTTCAAAGATCCAATTCAATCACCTTTTAGTCTTTTGCATTTGAGTGTATGTCGGTTTAAGTATTTTAGTCTTTCGTTATAAAGTATTCTACTGCATTCCTCTAGCTATATTCGGACTCTCCATCGAACTGTACAATGTCCACCGATTGTCTTCCTGGATAAGGACGTCAAAGAACATTTGTATCATCCATACGAAGAGGACAGGTGTCCTATCAGCCCTTGATGCCTTCCCAGACCCCATCTTCTCTCAGTCACAGGCCAAGTTTAGTCAAGGACAGTATCCATAGATTTGAGGTTCGTTTCCGCGCTCGACAGTATTTTCCACAGTTTATAAGAACTATTTTTTACTTTCAAAAGAAAGATGCTCCCTTAGTAGCGAGCAAAGGGGTACGGTAGGAAATCTTCCCTCAGACAGAAAAGAAAGTTTGATTAACAAAAGAACCACTATCGGCGCATGCTAAAAAGTTAAACAATGACCATGGAAGATGTCTCACGACGAAGAATCTCAGCGAATATTGCAGAAAGCTTCCACCCATCAACAGATATGTCAAAGATACATGTAGATATGGCAGCAAAAATCCTGATGGCCCTTCCAACCAATCACAGACGGTCTGTTACTACGTTTGATGCTTGGCGAAAAAGTAATGGCTGAACCTAATTGGGGAGATGTAGAGCGAATATAATCAGCATCGTTCTTTTCATTTGTTGGAGTTCCACCACACACTGAAATATTTGTACCTTCCTGCTGATCTAGAGGCAACCTTTATCTTACGCATATTTAAAAACGATGCGAATTTTAACGGGAAAGAAGCTATGTTAAAAATCACATTACTGAAAAATTGTTCATCTGTCTGCCTGTATGTCTATTTGTCTATCTGTCTGTCTCTCGTTTAAGTTCAGAAATCGATCTATCTATCTATCTATCTATCTTCTATCTATCTTCTATCTATCTCTCTCTCTCTCTCTCTCTCTCTCTCTCTCTATATATATATATATATATATATATATGACGACTATTCGATTTTGTGAAATTCCTTCCGACTGGTATGATGAACTAAGTGAATTAACTTCTTGTATAGCAGATGTCTCCTATCACTGAGAGGAAACGAAGCCAGAGGCAGAAGGAAGGGAATCCTATTGCACCAAGCAAGACAAGTCTGAATGAAGCTGTTGTGTAGTCTGAATGAAGCTGTTGTGTAGTCTGAATGAAGCTGTTGTGTAGTCTGAATGAAGCTGTTGTGTGGTCTATGGCCCTGGCACTGGGAAGAAAAGACGGCCAGAGGTGGAAGAAAGGGAATCCTAACACAGCACCAAGAG
>CM065728.1:69252294-69269794 GCA_033310375.1 Conus canariensis | reverse complement strand
TACAACAACAGCAACAACAACAATTACTACAACTACTGCTGCTGCTGTGCTGCTACTGCTGCTGCTTCAACTGGTATTACTGCTTCTGCTGTTGTTGCTGCTGCTTACTCTGGGGCCAGAGTTCTGTAAGATGTGATGCTAATACGGGAGCCTTGATTCCTCCATTCGGAGCCGATGAGCATGCAGTGTGCTGGGGGTGGGTCTAACCTCACCGTGGGTGGCTCTGGCCAAGTGGACTACTATACACAGCCATGGAATTGCCTCTTGTCTCACATTGAACTTGACTTGGCCTTTTAATGTGGACAGGTGGAACCATCTCATTGCATTGCCTTACACATCAGTGCTAACCGGGGCTGTTATTTCCAGAAATCACTAGAATATGTTTCATCGTTAGACTAACAGGTCACACACGCAAGAACGAGTCCATTTTCATTCCGCTATATAAATGTAATACGTATAATAATGCCAACAAAATAGTGACAAACAAATTTACCTCCACGTCCTTCCCGCAGTCTTATCGTTTGCACAAAAAAAATATTATTACTGAGTTCACCAAACAGCCGGCACGAACAAACAACGAGGCAAAACACAACGCGTTTCGTTCTCTAAGGTCTTCTGCGGGTAAGATAAACACCATTCACGGCAATATAAACGAAGAACGAGCAGTCACTTATCTTCTCAATGTCGGAGCAAGATGGGACATTTCCGTGAGCTCGGGAAGCAGAACATCCAGGATGATTCATGACCGTAAATCTACAATCTCAAGTCAAATTGTCAAAAGCCATCGCAAAATCAGTATGTGCAATGGAAGATACTGAGCGTGTTCCTTAGTCCACATGTTTTTTTTTATGAGAGACTGGCACGATGATCACACTGTGTCCATCACTTGTGGTGCCTTTATCACAGCGGCGTACATTTCGTAAGAGAGAGAGAGAGAGAGAGAGAGAGAGAGAGAGAGAGAGAGAGAGAGAGAGACAGAGAGAGAGAGAGAGAGAGAGCACGCGCGTGCGACGTTGCGTGTTTGTGAGCTTCTATGTAACTATATACTTCGAACATGGTGTGTGTGTGTGTGTGTGTGTGTGTGTGTGTGTGTGTGGTGTGTGTGTGTGTCTGTGTCTGTGTCTGTGTCTGTGTGTCTGTGTCTGTGTGTATACGTGTATGCATACATGTATGAGCGCGCACTTGCACATGTATGCATAGGCGCGAGTGTGTGTGCGTGCCCGTGCGCGTGAGTATGTATGCCTGTGGATGTATGTGTGTGTGTGTGTGTGTGTGTGTGTGTGTGTGTGTGTGTGTGTGTGTGTGTGTGTGTGTGGAATGCGCAAACGTGCGTGCACGATTATCTCAATGCGGAAGCACATTATATACCTCCACGACTGTGAGAAACAAAGGCCAAACGTCGGTGTTGTAACTGATATCAGTGATTACCTCATCGCGTTCAGGTACTCCACCCTCCACCGCACACCCTAACAGCCCTGTTTTCCACCATACGATCCTGCCCATGGCTTCATCTTCCCCACCTCACCTCTCCTGTGGCTTTGTAACCTGAATCTCAATGGTCTCATTCTCGTCTATTCTTGACGAAACTTTCATTTTTATTCTGTGTTTCCAGTCAACTTGCATTGATGTTGTCTCAGGTTATTGCCTCGAAACTGATTTCATGTAGGTAGCTCTCTGTCTGTCTGTCTGTCTGTCTGTCTGTCTGTCTGCCCCTCCTGTGCCTTTCTGTCTGTATGTGTATCTCTTTCACTCTCTCACCTTCTTTCTTTCTTTCTTTCTTTCTCTCTGTCTCTATCTATCTATCTATCTATCTACCTATCTATCTGTCTATCTGTATATCTGTCTGTCTGTCTGTCTGTCTGTCTGTCTATCTATCTATCTATCTATGTATATCAGTCTGTCTGTCTGTCCGTCTGTCTAAAGATATAGATATGTATGCATGTGTTTGTACTTGAGTGAGTGGTTTGCGACAAGGTGGTGTGTGTGTGTGTGTGTGTGTGTGTGTGTGTGTGTGTGTGTGTGTGTGTGTGTGTGTGTGTGTGTGTGTGTATGCGCGTGCGCGTGCGTGCGTGCGTACGTTCGTGTGTGCGTGCGTGCGTGCGTGCGTGCGCGCACGCGCGCGCGCGCCCGTGTGTGTGTGTGTGTGTGTGTGTGTGTGTGTGTGTGAATGCCTGCACACACACACACACACACACACACACACACACACACACACACACACACACACACACACACACCTAGCACTCTGGTGCATTCCCACGGGGACTTGCTCGGAAGCGTTTACCGCTGCGATTTGAACCCTCTGTTGAGCCGTTGTCTCTTCTCATGTGTCTGACTGTCTCCTTTGGCCCGCATTGAAACCAGAACGCTGTCCCGATGGCTTCCTGCCATCCTCCATGGATCTGTCTCTCTGTCCGTCTGTCTCCTGCCTGCCTGTCTGTCTGTCAATCTGTTCGTCTGTCTGTCTGTCTGTCAGACTGTCTGTTTGTCTGTCTCTCCCTCACCGCACTCGCATTCACACCCACCCATCCACCCCTCTTTTCACACACACACACACACACACACACACACACACACACACACACACACACACACACACACACACACACACACACACACCACATCTCTCTCTCTCTCTCTCTCTCTCTATATATATATATATATATGTGTGTGTGTGTGTGTGGTGTGTGTGTGTGTGTGTGTGTGTGTGTGTGTGTGTGTGTGTGTGTGTGTGTGTGTGTGTGTACACAGCCAGACAGACACAGAAACTCACACAGACATATGAACACCCATACTCACATACCCAACCACACACTCGTGTGTGTGTGTGTGTGTGTGTGTGTGTGTGTGTGTGTGTGTGTGTGTGTGTGTGTGTGTGGTGTGTGCGTGCGTGCTGCGTGGCGTGCCCGCGTGCGTGCGTGCGTCCGTGCGTGCGTGCGTGCATGCGTGCGTGTGTGTGTGTGTGTGTGTGTGTGTGTGTGTGGTCTGTCTGTCTGTCTGTCTGTCTGTCTGTGTCTGTGTGTGTTTGCGCGCGCGCGACTCTCCGTTCGTGCTTTTCTGTTCGTTCGTTTCAGCTCAATGCCGTCATCTCTGGAGACAGAAACAAAAGACCCTCATCACGGGGCTAAAATGGCCCGGCACTTTGTGCGGGAGGGTTGTGCCGGTGCCAGTGCAGGCATGAGGAGGAGGGGTGAGGATTGTGCCGGTGCCAGTGCAGGCATGAGGAGGAGGGGTGAGGATTGTGCCGGTGCCAGTGCAGGCATGAGGAGGAGGGGTGAGGGTTGTGCCGGTGCCAGTGCAGGCATGAGGAGGAGGGGTGAGGGTTGTGCCGGTGCCAGTGCAGGCATGAAGAGGAGGGGTGAGGGTTGTGCCGGTGCCAGTGCAGGCATGAAGAGGAGGGGTGAGGGTTCTGCCGGTGCCAGTGCAGGCATGAGGAGGAGGGGTGAGGATTGTGCCGGTGCCGGTGCAGGCATAAAGAGGAGGGATGAGGATTGTGCCAGTGCAGACATGAAGAGGAGGGGTGAGGATTGTGCCGGTGTCGGTGCGGGCATGAAGAGGAGGGATGAGGATTGTGCCAGTGCAGACATGAAGAGGAGGGGTGAGGATTGTGCCAGTGCAGGCATGAAGAGGAGGGATGAGGATTGTGCCAGTGCAGACATGAAGAGGAGGGATGAGGATTGTGCCAGTGCAGACATGAAGAGGAGGGATGAGGATTGTGCCAGTGCAGGCATGAAGAGGAGGGGTGAGGATTGTGCCAGTGCAGGCATAAAGAGGAGGGATGAGGATTGTGCCAGTGCAGACATGAAGAGGAGGGGTGAGGATTGTGCCAGTGCAGGCATGAAGAGGAGGGATGAGGATTGTGCCAGTGCAGGCATGAAGAGGAGGGGTGAGGATTGTGCCAGTGCAGGCATAAAGAGGAGGGATGAGGATTGTGCCAGTGCAGACATGAAGAGGAGGGGTGAGGATTGTGCCAGTGCAGGCATGAAGAGGAGGGATGAGGATTGTGCCAGTGCAGGCATGAAGAGGAGGGGTGAGGATTGTGCCAGTGCAGGCATGAAGAGGAGGGGTGAGGATTGTGCCAGTGCAGACATGAAGAGGAGGGGTGAGGATTGTGCCGGTGCAGGCATGAAGAGGAGGGGTGAGGATTGTGCCAGTGCAGACATGAAGAGGAGGGGTGAGGATTGTGCCGGTGCAGGCATGAAGAGGAGGGTGAGGATTGTGCCAGTGCAGGCATGAAGAGGAGGGGTGAGGATTGTGCCAGTGCAGACATGAAGAGGAGGGGTGAGGATTGTGCCGGTGCAGGCATGAAGAGGAGGCTGAGGATTGTGCCAGTGCAGACATGAAGAGGAGGGGTGAGGATTGTGGCGGTGCCAGTGCAGCATGAAGAGGAGGGTGAGGATTGTGCGGTCCCAGTGCATGAAGAGGAGGGATGAGGATTGTGCCAGTGCAGACATGAAGAGGAGGGGTGAGGATTGTGGCCGGTGCAGGCATGGAGAGGAGGGTGAGGATTGTGCCGGTGCAGACATGAAGAGGAGGGGTGAGGATTGTGCCGGTGCGAGGCATGAAGAGGAGGGATGAGGATTGTGCGGTGCCGTGCAGGCATGAAGAGGAGGGTGAGGATTGTGCGCCGGTGCAGGCATGAAGAGGAGGGGTGAGGATTGTGGCCGGTCAGGCATGAAGAGGAGGGGTGAGGATTGTGCCGGTGCAGGCATGAAGAGGAGGGTGAGGATTGTGCCGGTGCCAGTGCAGGCATGAAGAGGAGGGGTGAGGATTGTGCCGGTGCAGGCATGGAGAGGAGGGTGAGGATTGTGCCGTGCAGGCATGAAGAGGAGGGGTGAGGATTGTGCCAGTGCAGGCATGAAGAGGAGGGTGAGGATTGTGCCAGTGCAGACATGAAGAGGAGGGTGAGGATTGTGCCGGTGCAGGCATGAGAGGAGTGGTGAGGATTGTGCCGGTGCAGACATGAAGAGGAGGGGTGAGGATTGTGCCGGTGCGGGCATGAAGAGGAGGGGTGAGGATTGTGGGGTGCCAGGTGCGGGCATGAAGAGGAGGGGTGAGGATTGTGCGTGCCGGTGCGGCATGAAGAGGAGGGTGAGGATTGTGGCGGTGCAGGCATGAAGAGGAGGGGTGAGGATTGTGCCCGTGCAGGCATGAAGAGGAGGGTGAGGATTGTGCGGTGCAGCATGAAGAGGAGGGGTGAGGATTGTGCCGGTGCAGGCATGAAGAGGAGTGGTGAGGATTGTGCCGTGCAGACATGAAGAGGAGGGGTGAGGATTGTGCCGGTGCAGGCATGAAGAGGAGGGGTGAGGATTGTGGGGTCCGTGCGGGCATGAAGAGGAGGGGGTGAGGATTGTGGCGGTGCCGTGCGGCATGAAGAGGAGGGGTGAGGATTGTGGCGGTGCAGGCATGAAGAGGAGGGGTGAGGATTGTGCCGGTGCAGACATGAAGAGGAGGGTGAGGATTGTGCCGATGCAGGCATGAAGAGGAGGGGTGAGGATTGTGCCGAGTGCAGGCATGAAGAGGAGGGGTGAGGATTGTGCCGTGCAGGCATGAAGAGGAGGGTGAGGATTGTGCCAGTGCAGGCATGAAGAGGAGGGGTGAGGATTGTGCCGGTGCGGTGCATGAAGAGGAGGGTGTGAGGATTGTGGCGGTGCGGGCATGAAGAGGAGGGGTGAGGATTGTGCCGGTGCAGACATGAAGAGGAGGGGTGAGGATTGTGGCCGGTCGCGGTAGCAGAATGAGGGAGGTGGTGAGGATTGTGGCGGTGTCAGCATGAAGGAGGGTGAGGATTGTGCCGGTGCAGAGCATGAAGAGGAGGGTGTGAGGATTGTGGCGGTGCCGGTGCAGGCATGAAGAGGAGGGGTGAGGATTGTGGCGGTGCAGGCATGAAGAGGAGGGGTGAGGATTGTGGCGGTGCAGTGCAGCATGAAGAGGAGGGTGAGGATTGTGGGTGCCAGGTGCAGGCATGAAGAGGAGGGTGAGGATTGTGGCGGTGCAGGCATGAAGAGGAAGGGTGAGGATTGTGGCGGTGCAGGCATGAAGAGGATGGGTGAGGATTGTGCGGTGCCGGTGCAGGCATGAAGAGGAGGGTGAGGATTGTGCGGTGCAGACATGAAGAGGAGGGGTGAGGATTGTGGCGGTGCCGGTGCAGGCATGAAGAGGAGGGGTGAGGATTGTGCGTGCCGGTGCAGGCATGAAGAGGAGGGGTGAGGATTGTGGCGGTGCAGCATGAAGAGGAGGGGTGAGGATTGTGCCGGTGCAGGCATGAAGAGGAGGGGTGAGGATTGTGCCGTGCAGGCATGAAGAGGAGGGGTGAGGATTGTGGGGTGCCGGTGCAGACATGAAGAGGAGGGTGAGGATTGTGCCGGTGCAGGCAATGAAGAGGAGGGGTGAGGATTGTGGCGTGCCGGTGCAGCATGAAGAGGAGGGGTGAGGATTGTGCGGTGCCGGTGCAGACATGAAGAGGAGGGGTGAGGATTGTGGTGCCGGTGCAGACATGAAGAGGAGGGGTGAGGATTGTGGGTGCCGTGCAGACATGAAGAGGAGGGTGAGGATTGTGCCGTGCCGGCGACATGAAGAGGAGGGGTGAGGATTGGTGCCGTGCAGGCATGAAGAGGAGGGTGAGGATTGTGCCGGATGCGGCAGTGAAGAGGAGGGGTGAGGATTGTGCCGGTGCGGGCATGAAGAGGAGGGGTGAGGATTGTGGCCGGTGCCGGTGCGACATGAAGAGGAGGGGTGAGGATTGTGCCGGTGCAGGCATGAAGAGGAGGGGTGAGGATTGTGGCGGCGGTGCAGGCATGAAGAGGAGGGGTGAGGATTGTGCCAGTGCAGGCATGAAGAGGAGGGGTGAGGATTGTGGCCCGGTGCAGGCATGAAGAGGAGGGGTGAGGATTGTGGCGGTGCGGGCATGAAGAGGAGGGGTGAGGATTGTGGCGGTGTGGGTGGATTGCGGCAATGAAGAGGAGGGGTGAGGATTGTGCCAGTGCAGGCATGAAGAGGAGGGGTGAGGATTGTGCCAGTGCAGGCATGAAGAGGAGGGGTGAGGATTGTGCCGGTGCAGGCATGAAGAGGAGGGGTGAGGATTGTGCCGGTGCGGGCATGAAGAGGAGGGGTGAGGATTGTGGCGGTGCGGTGCGGGCATGAAGAGGAGGGGTGAGGATTGTGCCAGTGCAGGCATGAAGAGGAGGGGTGGAAGCCAAACATGAACACCAGCTGTTGGAAAGTGTGTCAGGAAGGTTCGGATTGTCGCTACTTTGATTCTGTAAGCCCTTTGTACAGTACAGCTACAGTGACTTTATACTCTGTCTCCGCAAACGGATTCAAAGATGTAGTTGCAATCAAAAAGAACGACAACAAGAGCAACGAGCAACAACGCTTGAACAACAACAAAAACAAGAAGAACAACAACAACAACAACGAAAACAACGACAATGACTACTACTACTACTACTACTACTACTACTACACTACTAACTACTACTACTACTGGAAAGCGGAAAGTCGGTCGACCAAAACAGACTTGGCGCAGGAGTGTCGACGCTGAGGTGAAGGCCGCCGGAATGACGTGGGCCGAGCTAAGGAGGACCTGCCAGAATCGCGTGCGTTGGAGGGGTGTCGTCGCTGCCCTATGTTCCTCAAGGAATCAAGAGGCATAAGTCAAGTAAGACTACTACTACTCTTACTACTACTACTCTGACTACTACTGCTTGTAATAATGATAATAATAATGATTAAGATGATGATGATGATGATGATGATGATGATGATGATGATGATGATGATGAAGACGACGACGACGAAGACGACGACGATGATGATGGTGATGATGATGATAGATGATGATGATGATGATGATATGATGATGATGATAAAAACAAAAAAGAAGTAAAACAAGAAAAAGAAGAAAACAATGATTATGTAGAAGAATATGATTACTACTGGTACTACAACTACAACAGCAACAACTGCTGCTGCTACTACTACTACTACTACTGCTGCTGCTGGAAATACTTATGAGATGATCTCTGTCTGTCTGTGTGTCTGTCTGTCTGTCTGTCTTCGTGTATCTGTGTGTCTCTCTGCCGCCGTATTCTTATTTTTCTCCCATCGAATCTTTGCCACGTCAGTAATATAATGATGGAGGAATTGTTAGCCTGCGCTTGTTTTCCCCCCAACTAAATTGTTCAAAACACACACACACACACACACACACACACACACACACACACACACACACACACACACACACATATATATATATATATATATATATATATATATATGGGGGGTGGGGGTGGGTAAGAACACACTTTGTGTTGAACAATTATATCAATATCTATTTGTCGTGAGAGAGAGAGAGAGAGAGGGGAGAGAGAGAGAGAGAGAGAGAGAGAGGAGAGAGAGAGAGAGAGAGGAGGGAGGGAGAGGGAGAAGTCCTGTGTGCGCTTGCCATCTGAAAATTCACGGTAGAGAGTCTGTTAGGAAGATGTGTATCAGGCATGCGTTCAAGATGACTAGTCGTTAAGACTTGTGTTCTTCGTAGATCAGCCGGTTCTGAATTTTGTCTTTCCAAGTGATCTTCATCTGTTTTTTTTTTTTTTTTACCAGGCAGTTCCTATGGAAGCGTTTAAGACTTTTAGCGTGCTCATAGTCTCACAGACTGGACGTGTCTTATAAGCGCTCAATAGTGCGCGCTGTACATCGACGTTGTCCACCTCCAGTTTTGTGACCAGCTTAATACCTCTCTTGACCCACACGGTTTCTGGTTGGCCCCCGAAAGCCTGACTTGCTTCAGCAATGCGTGAATGCGTTGACCTCGTCACTACTAATGTTCAGAGATTGTGCGGGGGAAATGTAATAAGTCGTCAACTGCCTTTTCGGTTTTCCTCTGGAGTTTTGGTTCCACGCATTCTCTTCGCTGCGCAGGCTGGCTTGAGACATTTGTCTTCTAGGTACTCATCGTGAGGACGAGAGAGAGAGAGAGAGAGAGAGAGGAGAGAGGAGAGAGAGGAGAGAGAGAGAGAGAGAGAGAGAGAGAGAGAGAACCTTGAAGGCCAACCTCAGAAGCTGCTGGAAGATGTCGCCCTTGACAGAAAACAGTGTCCGTCTGTCTGTCTGTCTGTCTGTCTCTCCCTCACCGCATCCGCACCCGCCCCCACCACCCACCCCCGTCCACACATACACAAAGACATTCGAGCACAACACAGTGGCTGCCATCCAGGAAAAGAGGAATCGGAGAAAACTGGGCCCATCCTTGCAGGTCTCCATTCCATGCAGCGTCTGTGGACGACTTTGTGCCTCAGGAATTGGTCGTCATTCTCACATGTGGATCCACATACACGACGGGAGAATCCATCGTCATCACTGATCGTGAGCGAAAAGCTGACACAAGCAGAGGCAAAGTAGTTCATGCTCTGCGACATTACAACCTCTGTGGCAGACTTTAGTGCACAATTATTATTATTATTATTGTTATGATGATGATGATGATTATTATTATTATTATTATTATGAATATTTAGATAGCGACTGTCCTCGGCTAGAGACCAAGCTCAAAGCGCTTTACAAACCACACTCGTTTTCCAGGGTAGTGCGGTCTGAAGAGCTGCCAGCTGGCGTTTGATTCAGTCGTTTCCCGTGCCATCTAGCCAGTATCGTTCAACATCGTTCACTCCATTCCCTTACGTCATTCATTCTTTCAATTTCTCAAGCTGCGTGCATGCTATGCGTAACGTGTCATCCATACCAACGGCCAAACTGGCCTTCTCTTCCGAAAGTTGGTGATGGGATTTTACGTGTGTGCAAGATGTTATGCGTGCGTTCACACACGGAACCTCGGTTTATGGTCTCATTCGAAGGACTGTATAGGAAAAGGAGTCAGAACCAATGTTAACTCCCAGGAAAAATCCCCCTGTTCCGAAACGGCCCAGTGGAGATTCGAACCCCAGGATCACCAAGATTACGAGTCCGGCGCTCTACCACAAGGGTATTCCGGCCACCATAGGCAAGTAAGACATCGCGGTGATTTCGTTTTCATCACTGCACTAGGGTGAGACAGGATGGTGAGACAGGATGGTGAGACAGGATGGTGAGACAGGATGGCTGTAAGCATGCCGTGCCTCTCTGACCAGTCCGATCCAGCGGAAGAGGGACCTCGGAACAGGCGATATGAATGGTTCTGTCTTCAGGATGGATTTCAATGGTCCCCACATGCTGCTAGTAAAGGATTTTGTATTCACATTGTCCCGATTTTTTATTCTCATTTTCTTTCTTTCATCCGTCCCCTCCCTCTTTCCCGTGAAAAAAAAAGACACAACTTTGCCAAGACATTCATGTAATGACGTAGGAATGCAAAGCTTGCAATTGGTTTCTCTCACTATAAAATTGTTCAACATAATTATCTATAAATGCACGTTGATGTACATAGATACAGTCGTTTATCCGTTTCCCTACCTACCTACCTGCCCACGAACCTACCTACCTACCTATCTATGTCTCTGTCTCCGTCTCTGTCTCTGTCTCTCTGTCTGTGTCTGTGTGTGTCTCTCTCTCTGTCCGTGCGTGCGTGCGCGCGCGCGCGCGCGCGCGCGAGTGTGTGTGTGTGTGTATGTGTGTGTGTGTGTGTGTGTGTGTGTGTGTGTGTGTGTGTGTGTGTGTGTGTGTTGTGTGTGTGCACTCGCACGCGCATGCACAACAGTCTCTGCAGGAGCAAAACGTTGCCACAAACATACTGAAATACACCCACACTGCAGAAGACATAATGAGAGACGCCTCATCTTCCACAACACAAATCACAAACCCTGTCCCTGTGACTTCTGGAGCCGGTGGCAGCACGGAGGGGCCTGGCTGCGGTGAAATAGTCTGTGAAACAGAGGAGCGGACCTACCAGATCAACGCCTCGCTTTGCCGGGGATGGTCCACGCTTTTCAACGTGCTGCCCTCGCCACCCAATTCCACGGTAAGCATCTGGATAGACAAGGGAGAGAAGAGACGATCCTTCCTCTGCCTCTGGCAAATCAGCGCGCCCAAAGGCTGGATGACCACAGCGCGTCACGCCTACCCTCTGCTCTTCTTTCTGGTCAGGAGAGGACACGATGTCAAGGCCACCAAAACTCGCCCGGGTCAGAAGATCGGTCAGTCGTTACTGAAGGCCCGGCTTCTCAGTCTCTACTGGTTTGAACAGACCTACGTTTTTTCTTACTGCGGTACACGACCCATTCTTTGGTTTTCGAAGACCCTTCTCCGTCTCCGTACAGAACAGCCATCCAGCTGCCCTCGGGGGCACTCTCCGAGACAGCGTTCTTCGTCACGTCCCCTAACTTTGGCGTCAGTGTGTATCCTGATAATTATTACGGCGAACTTTTTATCGACGTTCCTGATCTCTTTTCAGTTCTGATTAAGGTGACCCAGTTCCATTTACAAGATCTGACAAATTGCAGGACATGTTACAAAAGCAGCTGTCGTGACGAGTTTGTGCTGATAGAACTGGACCAAGGCACCACCACCTCAGGTCGAACGTGGAGCGGATGCGGCAGTCTTTTCGTCCCTTTGCAAATCTTGAGAAATTCTGTGGTTATGCAGTTGAGTTCTGATGATCATTTTGCTTCCACCGGTTTTAACCTGAGCTACGCAGTAATACCCGCTGATGACGACCTAACACAGAACGAAGGCGAACTCAACTGCTCCTCATCGTTTTTCAGCCAGGTAGAAGTCCTTTTTCGCTGTGACTTGATACTGGAATGTCAGGATTCTGAGGACGAGGCAGACTGTGATATGTACGGCGATGCGTGTGATGCCGGGGGAGTGGAACTGGGTCAGAAATGTGTTTACGTCTACGCAACGACAAGGGACATCACGTGGCACGAAGCACAAATCGAATGCTCCAAGAGAACCCAACATCTTGTCACATTCACCACCTCAGAATATGGAGAAACATTACAGTGGATGAAATCAAAGCTCAACATTCTTCGATTCTTTGTGGGCCTGCAGCTGACTAAGAAGCACTTTTCGATTCCATTGTCCATCCTGTACAAAGACATCTGGCAGTGGACTGACGGTAGAACGGCCTTCATTGCTATTGCATCGGACGGCGACGTTCAACACATTCCGATATGCGCCTACTTCACTGAAGGTGCAATTCGTGCATACCCCTGCGACGAATCCAGTAACGTCCGTCTCCTCTGTGAGATCGATAAACCTAGCAGAACTATCGCTTCTCCACCTGTTTTTTCAAAATTCGTCTGTGGAAATGTTTCATGGTGTCATTAGTAATCTAAGCCTAACATGCTGTCCACTCGGTCATTTTACAAGGGACTTCCTGTCATGCAACGGGCAAAACCAGTATGTGTCGGACACTGACCAAATGAGCCACCACACAGACGAACATTTGTTAATGTTTACGTGTGATTATGGTACAACTGTTCCATACAGCTTGCTTTGTGACTACATTAGCCATTGCAAAGACAGTTCAGATGAAGACTTCTGTCAATTCAGACCTTGTCCAGTTAACCTCTTCCGATGTAGAAACAGTCAATGTGTGGAAAATAAACAGGTTTGTGATAATAAGTTGGACTGTTTTGACAGATCTGACGAGGACACATGTAACTTACCCAATAACTATGTTTCACAAAAGATCATTCTGCCAGCTGTATTCAGATTAGACGGGAAAGGTGAGTTTATTGCAAACCAGTCAAACATCTGTCCCCCGACCCATTTTCGCTGTCCACACGGCTACTGTTTCCCGGTCTATCTTCGCTGCAATGACATTGACGACTGTCCAGGGCGTGAAGATGAGGCAGCGTGTGACAGCCATACGTGTGTCGGTTTCTATCGTTGTAGAGAGTCTGCTGTCTGCTTGCACGTGGATCATGTGTGTGACGGGGTGTCCCAGTGTCCGCAGTTTGACGATGAACTGTTGTGCGAGAAGAGGGCGTGTCCTGACGCCTGTCATTGTCAGGGCTGGGCCTTTGTCTGCAAGGGTCCCTTTGGGGTCGGTATCCACTCCGAGATACGTTATCTAGACATCAGTGGTACCAGCATGACGTCAGAACGACTTGAGCAGCATCGGTATTTAATCACTCTTCTTCTGTCAAACACAGGACTAACTCAAGTTCCCAAGCTGGCCTTGCCAAATCTCCGGTATCTAGATCTCAGCTACAACGGAATTAATCATTGTAATATGCAGCTGTTTCGGTTTCTGAAGAATTTGAGAGTTCTCATTTTAAAAGAGAATCCACTTCAAGAGATTTTGAACACTGTGCTGTCTAGTGCAGAGTTAAAGAAATTACAGAATATGTATTTTTCTTTCCAATCTTTTGGATTCCTTGGAGATCTTCCATTGAGCAAGATAGACTTGTCATACACACATTTGAAACACTACGATGCTAGCAAATTTACTATTGCTCCTCACCTGAAGACACTGAACCTCTCATGGACAAGTGTGCATTCAATTACAGAGTTAGGATTCAGGTCCACTCGTAGACTAGAGATCATTGATGTGAGAGGTTCCGCCTTAAAAAGCTTCCCCAAAGACGTTCTAAGAAGTATGCCTTTTCTACAAAATGTGTTCGCCAACAGCTTTAAGTTCTGTTGTGCAGCCATGTTACCAGAAGATTTCAACACCAACAACTGCCATGCGGATGAGGATGCTTTGGCATCTTGTGAAGACTTACTGAGGTCCCACATGTACCGTGCCTTCATGTGGATGTTCCTCTTGCTGTCTTTGGTGGGCAATGGTGGAAGCTTTGTGGCCAGGCTCTATCTGGGTAGCACAGAGACCAGCACGAGCAGCTTTGGTGTCTTCGTCACTCATCTCTGTGTCTGTGACTTTTTGATGGGTGTATATCTATTGATAATAGGTGCCGCTGACCTGTTTCACCTTGGGGAATACCTCTGGAATGATGACCAGTGGAAGCTGAGTCCAGTCTGCAAGCTGGCGGGTTTTGTGTCCTTTATGTCCAATGAGGTGTCAGCGTTCATCATCTGCTTGATTTACCATTGACCGACTGATCGTGCTGAGTTTTCCTTTCAGCACCTATCGTTTTGGCCAACGCTCCTCCCTGGCCGCCTGTCTGCTGATCTGGACCACTGGCATCAGTCTGGCCGGCTTTCCTCTTCTGCCCGTGGCATCGCACTGGAACTACTACAGCCAGACAAGCATCTGCATTCCGCTACCCTTCGCCACAGGAGACCAATTTGAAGGTCGACGTTACTCCATGGGCGTCATGATCATCATCAATTTTCTCCTTTTTCTGCTGATTGCTTTGGGCCAGGTTCTGATCTACCGCTCCGTGCAGAGAAACTCCATGCCATCGCTGAAGTACCAAGGCTCCAAAGACATCATCATTGCCAGGCGGCTGATGACTGTGGTCGTGTCGGACTTTCTCTGCTGGTTCCCTGTTGGTCTGCTGGGACTGCTATCCTCGGCAGGGGTGTCCATCGCCAGGGAACTGAACGTGGGAGTCGCCGTCTTCGTCCTGCCATTCAACTCCGCCATGAACCCCTTCCTCTACACCCTCAACCTGCTGATGGAGAAACGACAGAAACGACAGGAAGACCGCCTCATAAAACGTCTTCAGGCCCAAAAGTTACAATGCTAACCAAGATAGTGCTGACAAACCGAAATTCACGATTCAAGACCGAGCTGCATATTACGATAATGAGCAAAAGTGTGTCAACATTCCATGTTAGATTCAACCACGACAAGACAATGTTTTCAACCGTAGCAAAGAAAGGTGGACAAGGTTCCTTCAAGGAGCTGTTGTTCGTTTACCATTTCCCTATTAATTAGTGATTTTTCTCTGGTTCCTGTTGCTGCATGGTGTTGGATTTTATTTATCACTCATCATTTAATGGCATATACTATGTTGCTCCCTTACATGGTATGCTGGTATGTTTTTTCGTTTATCTCCTCATACGTTCTCTGTTGAATTTTGTATCGTTGTAGAAATAAATTAAAAAAAACTGAAAGCCTGACCAAGGAAACAATAAAAGCACTGGGTTCATGAAGATTATCCGAAAGGATGGAGAAAGGGCTTAAAGGAAAACAGAACTCCGAAAACAGAGTTCTTCAGATCATCACTAAAGGTTTATTATACACATATGACAATCGCCATCACTATTGTTATCTCAACGAGTTCCAACCACACAGGAAATAAGGCTTTGCATTTCAGTGAGTTCAGAGGATACAGCCAGGGAAAAAGCAATGAGAATGCATACAGTAACCAGACGGAGTTTAGGCAGGTATGTTATCGACACGTTTTAAACATTTTGTACAAGATTAGGTTTCTTAGACGAAATCGCTCGGGAAATCATGTCCGACATCGTGTTCTAGCGATTATTTAAAAAAAAATTCTCTCAAGCATTTACACGCATTTGATATTTCTTATCTAAAGGTTCAACTCAGGGCTTGTGTGTGTGTGTGTGTGTGTGTGTGTGTGTGTGTGTGTGTGTGTTGTGTGTGGCGCGCGTGTGTGTGCGAGTGTGCGTGCGTGCGTGCGTCGTGTGTGTGTGTGTGTGTGTGTGTGTGTGTGTGTGTGTGTGTGTGTGTGTGGTGTGGAGTGTGTGTGTGTGTGTGTGTGTGTGTGTGTGTGTGTGTGTGTGTGTTGTTGTTGTTGTTGTTGTTGTTTGTGCTGCTGCCGCTGCGTCTGCTGCTGCTCCTGTTGTTGCTGCTGCTGCTGCTGCTGTCGATACAGACATTGTTGTTGATGGCAATGCTTTTCGTGACAGGACTCTTGTCACTTATTTTAAAATGGCCCCGCGTGGTCTGCCGGTTTTAAGCAATCAAAACAACAACCGCAACAACAACAACAACAGCAAAACAACAACCGCAACAACAACAACAGCAACAACAACAACAACAACAACAACAACCACTGGAACACATGAAAAGAGTTCTTCTCCCATCGACGAGCTGCTAAACACACACACGCGTACACACGAGCGAACACACATTCTTCCCGCCCCCATCCCTGATGATAACCACCACAGCAACAAACTGATCGCCATCCAGCTAAACCCACCACTGGCAACCACAGAATAAGACAAGGAGCGCTTAGTTTTAAAAATACAAACGTCATTTAAAAAAAAAAAAAAAAAAAAAAAAAAAGCCAGGGGGGTTTTACCAGTCAGGATTTCCTTTCTGGCCCCCTGAGCGTGTATATACGCAAGGAAAGATCAGCTCGGTTGCAATGTCTCGTACACTGAAGGATATGCACGAAACACCGACGACTTTCACTGACTCTTCCATTATAGGACGGTAATAGTCTAAATGTGTCAAGTTTCAAGGTCGTAACTCTCCCTCCCTCTTTCTCTGTGTGTGTGTGTGTGTGTGTGTGTGTGTGGTGTGTGTGTGTGTGTGTGTGTGTGTGTGTGTGTGTGTGAGTGCGTGCGTGCGTGCATGCGTGCGTGCGTGCATGCGTGCGTGTGTGAGCGCGGTGTGTGTATGCGTGCGTGCGTGCGTGCGTGCGTGCGTGTGTGTGTGTGTGTGTGTGTGTGTGTGTGTGTGTGTGTGTGTGTGTGTGTGTGTGTACGTGTGTGTGTGCGCGCGCGTTTGTGTGTGTGCGCGCGCGCTCGTCTCTGTTGCTGCGCCTCTGTCTCTGTCTCTCTGCCTATGTCTCTGTCTTGCTGTCTCCCTGTCTCTTTGTCTCCCTCTCTGCCTGTGTCTGCCTGTCTGTGTTTGTCTGTCTGTGTCTGTCTGTCTGTCTGCTTGTCCTCAGCGGAGCTCAAAAGGTTCAAACCAAACCACCCGAACAATTGTGATGTTGTCAGCATCTACATTCTGAGGATCAGCCGATTGAGATGAAGTGGTGTGGAGGAGGGCAAAAGGGTGGAGTGGGGAGGGCAGAGTAGCAAGGAAGCAGGGTAGGGGGGGGGGGGCGTGGAGGGCACAATTAGGTACAGGGAGGGTAGGTGTGGGGTGTGGGACACTGGTCGTTTTTTCTTTCTAAATGTAAGCCAGTTCTAAGACGAAAGGATCTGTCAACCAGAACACAATTAAGATTTGGCCTTTCATCTTAAAAAGGAAGGCGCGCGCGCGCGCGCGCGCCCACACACACACACACACACACACACACACACACACACACACAACGCGCGCACACACACATACACAAACACAAACAAACACACGCGCGCGCACCCCCCCCCCCTTTTTTTTTCCCTTCGCTTTACATCAGGCCAAGAATCATGCGCACAATTCTGACGGCAGTACCTTAATCTCTCTTGCTTTTTTGACGCAGTTCAGTCAGAGATAAGACGAAACATTCCACAAAATCCAGCTCATAACATAGGTCAAAACCACACTCCCCCTCAACTGTCGCTCGTTTTTCATTGTTCCGTATCTCCAAGAAGTCGTTTACCGTTTCGAAAAATTCCCCCTTTCCGAATCGTCCACATATGCATAAGCGACAACTTTCAACAACAATTCCGAGCGATGCAGCAGTCCACCATACTTAACCAAAGAGTGAACGCAGTAATGGTCCAGAGTCCTGACCAGCGCTAT
>CM065728.1:69217294-69247294 GCA_033310375.1 Conus canariensis | reverse complement strand
CGGATATGATCATTTTCTGCGACACAATGGAATATTATACTGATTTTTAACTTTCATCGGACCACAAGAATAAAACACTCGAATTATAATCTTAAAAAATGAAACACACACACACACAATCCGTCTTCACACACACAATGACAGATACACACATAAACGCATACACACACATACACGCAAACACACACACACATGCACGCACGCGCGCTCACGCGCGCGCGCACACACACACACCATAACACACACGCTCACAAACATACAGACACATACGCGCGCGCGTGCGCGCGCGGCGCGCACACACAACACACACACACACGATCTGATGCTCTTGACATATCAGACGATGGATCATCTACACAGCAGTTTAAGACAAACAGCCCTTAATCCTTCTAGCGTGGGCAACTCCTACCACTCCGGGCTAATTAAAATCGGTCAAAGCGTCCAGCTGACAGGCCGAGCCGTCGCCCTCCTCTCTTTGTCCCGATGCTCTCTGAAGGTTTTGAGCGCTCGGAAAAAATCGGCCACGTCCATGTTATTCAGGTAGGCACAAACCACAATGTTCAAAACCGTCTCCAAGCCATGCAGCGTTACACCCAGTGCGGTGAAGATGTGCGCGCAGTAGTCTTCCAGTGTCATGACGACGCACATTATCGCCAGAGTATCCACCGATTCGATCTCAAAGGCCACATTGTGGAAACACTTTGACAAGGCTCTGTCGCCTTGGAATGGAACGTAGGGGTCCACCTGGCGGCAGATCTCCTCAGCGATGGCTTTCATGCTCTTGCACTCTCGCTGACCCTCAGGTCTCTTGCGCACGGGATGTTTGAGGTGGTCAGTCGCTTTTTTGATTCTGGACTCAGGGACGCGTATGTGGAGCAGGATGTATAACATGTTTGCACGAGCGTCGAACAATCCACCAGCGAGGGACTGTAGTCTTCTGTTCTTTTGAAATGGCTGACTGGAAAGCCTGTCAGAGAGAGCCCTCTGCAGCTGATCGACTTCCCTACAGTGCCTGTCTGGCATCATGTCTGACTTCTCCAGTTTCTTTCGCTGTAGACTAAATCTGTTGTACATACACGGGGCGCCTTGCTTTGCTGTCTGTCTCCGCGAAAATGTCCAGATTACAATGTGTCAGACACGAAACTGGTATTTTTCTTGTTTTTCAAAAATGGTGATTGCAGAACACACTGCAAGTGAACACAGGCTGCTTTCGTCGGATCGGTTTTCAATAAGATCTTGGTGAACAGAACTCTGTTGGACTTGAAGCAGGAGCTGTCTATTCACTGAGCGCTCAGCCACTGGAGAACCTTCATCCTGCACCACCACAGCTGTCGTGTTATCCTGCACTGTGAACTGTGAACTGTGACCTGGTTACTTGAGATTTCCCCTAAAGGCCTGCGATGACGAGAAGTGAGTGAGTGGGTCTTCTCTCGAGCGTGCTGTCGATGAGTGAACACAGTTCTTGCCAACATAGCCCTCTAACACATACAACGTGTCTACCAGCTTTGATCGCACTCACATTTGCAGGACACACACACACACACACACGCACACACCAATACATGCACATGAAGACCATGACGGCAGTGAAACTTTCATATACAAACTGACACGTCGAATTCTGAATGATTAAAGGACATTTTTAATGAGGAGCCTATTATGAAGAAATAGCGCAATCAATGATTATCAAAAGATTTGCTTTCGGATCTCTGGCCCACAAAGACCACATTTGTCACGTCTGTGTGGAAAATGAACTGACTCATAAGGGGAAAGAAGTGGTGTCAGAGAAAGAGTTGTTGAACCTCCCTTTGACCTTTTCCCTTCTTCTTTGTCACTAATTGATCTTATTGATGCACATACATATTACTGTCATTGATCATATTGATGCACAAACATATTACTGTCATTGATCTTATTGATGCACATACATATTACTGTCATTGATCTTATTGATGCACATACATATTACTGTCATTGATCTTACTAATGCACATACATATTACTGTCATTGATCTTATTGATGCACATACATATTACTGTAATTGATCTTATTGATGCACATACACATTACTTACTGCACTTCTCCACTGGCCGATATATGACAACTTTATCGCCTTTGGTGTCAATTCTGACAGCTGTTTTGCTATCGCAAGGAGCGTAGACAATACCAATTATACCTGTGATGGCCTGTCAAGCTTTAAGATTGATTTGACTGCAATTTAACCGACTCCATGATACCTTAAGCAACTCCATGGCAGCCAATGAAAATATTAACCTGTAGAAAAAAAGCAAATGCTGTGAAAAAATGTTCCGAGAACATTTATTCTCCCTATTGACAGACCAGTGGTAGACCCTATACAGATATGGATTAGTTTTACCGAAGCCAGATGTATCCAAATTTACTTGATCTTAGAAAAGAGTTTTCAAAATATGCATCTGACCCATACGTCATCATCATAGATTTGACTTAAATGTAAGACACACAAATATTGTTGTTTAATGGTTTTTTTGGTGTTAATTCCCAGACAGATACGGCTGGTTATGTTGGTACTCCCCTAGCATCAAATGGAAATGAGATATGCCACACAGTCTATAATTTTGTTTTCTCCCTACCAAGGGTTACAAAACAGAATCCAACGGTACTGCAAAGCAGCCAGTGAAGGACTGAAAACTAAAACGAAAAGAACGCGCTTTAAGGAAGTAAGTTACTGTATCTACTTTGGGATACAAGGGAGGTCAGAAGGTGAGAACAGTCAGAGTGGTCAGCTCTTCTGTTTGATAACCCGAGCACTGTCGGTCACATCAGTGCTGACGGCAGCTAAGAACGGTGCAGAACAGTCTCCACTTACCTTTCCTAGGAGTGCTGTCTCTCACTGATTGACCAAACAATATGCGTTTAACAAATCAGCTGTAGGGGGAAATAAATTCAGGATAACAATGAAATAACTTCAGGATAACAATGAAATAAGTTCAGGATAACAATGCCTCCGTCATTAAAACAATGGCTTGACGAAGATGAAAAGAGAAAGAAAACAAAGAGGGAGTGGTGGTGTTGGGATGGAGGTGTGATGTATCAAGGAAAAGTGGAATGAAGAATTAGGGCGTTGTATTCTGAAGTTTTAAAAAATCCTTCACTATAAGCGTTTAGGGAGCACCGTAGTCCACTTTGAAAACACAATCATTCGTATGGCTTGCGCAGAGGTCTTTCGTTCGCTGATTCGGATTCCTCACTGAGATATGGCTGACTGTGTCGGTGCTCCTTTGGCATCAAACGGAGATGTTCCCAAATGTGTAATTATCAACATAAGGGGTTTAAAAACAGAATCCAACGGCACCTCAAAGCAGCCAGGGCAGGATGAAAAGAGTAAAACGAGAAGAAAGCACTGTGAAGACATAAACTGCTGTAAAACTAATATTGCTACGTAAAAAATATTAAATGTGGGGGTAAATCTTTGAGCCTATGCTTGAAGATCCATTTTAAGACACAAGGGAGGTTAAAAAGTGTCATCAGTCAGCGGATCGCTCTACTGTTTAATAAGCTACTTACTGTTCATTGCTGACGACAGCTAACACGTGTGTGTGTGTGTGTGTGTGTGTGTGTGTGTGTGTGTGTGTGTGTGTGTGTGTGTGTGTGTTGCAAAAGTATGAGAAAATGTTTTCAGACATGATCCCAAAACTAGGATTGGTAAATATCTGGAGAGAACGGAATCGCCAAGTTCTCAGATATACACGGAGAAGACCCAATCGCACGCTGCAAAGTCAATGAAAGTTCCATCAGAACCTCTTACTGATAATACTTCATACACAGAAATCCTTTGGCGCCACAGAACTGACTATGCGCTAATCGCATTACATTTAAATTTGAACACACAGCAGATAAAACGCCCCTTTACTTAGGGATCTCAAACAAGTAGATGTAATGAAATGGACCGCATATAACGCCATGGAAATGCACGGTGTGACAACTCAATCGAGATATTCAGCTATGTAATGTAGCACACAATAGATAAAAGAGTATGCTCAAAAGTTTTCATTGTGCAAGAAAGGTTAAGAAAGGTATGTGTCAGAAGAAACAAAACATCAGACAAACATAGGAGAGTGCTCAGGAAAAGAAAATAAGGCCTGTAAAATGAAAACCCTACTCAGTTTAAAAGTAAAACCAGCTTGCACTGAACGAAAAAAACAAAGGTGATGGAATTTTTCTTTGACAGCAATAAAAGCCTTTTTGCAATCTGAGAAAATGACATTTCGCGTGTAGACACATGTCAAAATCAAAGGCAACCGAGCACAGGTGTTGTCAGAAAGAGATGAAATGTTTGAACAGACAACAGCATATTACGGATATTTTTTCCCACTAGAAAGAGACATAAAAGATAGTATTACTGACATTAGCAGGTACATGTTAAATCTACCATAACTTAGTAAACATGAATCAGAGGAGGTAGAAGGATGGAATGTCATTGAAGAAGTATCAGTAACTTTAATGAATATGCGAATCGTAAAATGCCCCAATACAGATGGAATGACCGTCAGTTTATGAATTCTTTGAAAAGGGAAGGAATATCACTAGTCAGACAATTAAAGATAGATTTTATAAAGAAAAATATGTTGGTATCTCAAAGAGAATGGATATACTGTATCTACAAAAAGAAGACAAATCAAAGCCAGTCTAAGAAACTGATATCTGAGTCCATTATTAAATGCATCCCACTACACAAGTGCCATGTGTGTTGCGAACTGAAGATAGGTCTACCCAAACTAATCAATAAAGACCCGATAGGCTTGTTTCTGGTCGATACATTGAAGAGGATTTCAGAACCATGCACTTCAATGCATTACCTTAAAAACGCGCCTACCTGGCTTACTTCTATCATTTAACTATGAGAAGGACTTTGAGGCAATAATTTGGATATATATGATTGTATTACAGAAGGCATTTTGACTTCGAGAAGATATCAAGATGTACATAACATATTTGTGAATAGGAAAGTCTGTTGAAATTTTGAAAGGCAGAGACGATTCCATCAGAGTGCTCTACTAATTTGTTTTGTGTTTAGCAATTTTTGCCTGCAAAATCAGCGAAGATGAGAAAATCAAATGCGTTACATAACTCGACACGATGTTTAAATTACTGCGTCCTTAATACACGCTTTACATCAGAAAGGAATAGGGAATCGCATTAAAAAGCTGATTGAAATTCTTCAAGAGATTGAAGATTGCTTACAGCTTATACTCAGTTCCGGAAAAAAAAAATCTTTAAACTTACGATTGAGAAAACTGAAGAACTGAAAAAAAAACCTAACCGGAAAAGAAAACACCCCCTTCCCTCGACTTACCATTACCAATATAAGTTCTTAGGTATTTAATTCACAGAAGACTCATTACAAATGACGAAAATAGTCACATTCAATGAAGCTGAAAATCTGTTCTTGATCTGGTCAAAGCCAGTATGCACACACCTAGGAGGGAGCGCAGGACGAAGGTTCATGTTTCATGACCCCTAGGAGGGAGCGCAGGACGAAGGTCCATGTTTCATGACCCCTAGGAGGGAGCGCAGGACGAAGGTCCATGTTTCATGACCCCTAGGAGGGAGCGCAGGACGAAGGTCCATGTTTCATGACCCCTAGGAGGGAGCGCAGGACGAAGGTCCATGTTTCATGACCCCTAGGAGGGAGCGCAGGACGAAGGTCCATGTTTCATGATAGGAGGGAGTACAGGACGAAGGTCCATGTTTCAAACCCTCCAAACTACAAAATTGACGAACTTCAGAAAAATATGAATGAATGTGCAGCAATAACTACAAGATCAAAATGAGATATGCAGTAAAGATGATCGAAAATAAAGGTAAAGGTACGCCGCATTTAGGAAAGTACATGCAAGCACACCCCCCCCCCCCCAAAAAAAAAAAAAAAAAAAAAAAATGACCTGGACCAGGGATATTCATAGTAAATGTACAATGGAGAGAAGTGTTATGTGCCCTCGGATCTTGAAAAAAGAATTCTTACTTAAAAATGCATTTTGGAAGGAGGTTTTACTTCTTGTATTAGATCTGCAGATCAGGTGATGTTAAATCGCTTGCATGAGGCATTAGCCGAGTCGTTTTGTAAAGAATGTTTAAAAGTTTGCAATGGTGTCAATTCATTTTGAAAACTGCGTAGCAAAGCTGATTTATCTAATTAAAGATGTCACTGACGAAAATGGGTGTTTTCTAAATTACATAACGTTTTCTTAAAAGTATGATATTGCAATGAATTCTCCGGAATACCGTGGGATGGGTACTGAATTCTCCGGAATACCGTGGGATGGGTACTGAATTCTCCGGAATACCGTGGGATGGGTACTGAATTCTCCGGAATACCGTGGGATGGGTACTGAATTCTCCGGAATACCGTGGGATGGGTACTGAATTCTCCGGAATACCGTGGGATGGGTACTGAATTCTCCGGAATACCGTGGGATGGGTACTGAATTCTCCGGAATACCGTGGGATGGGTACTGGATTCTCCGGAATACCGTGGGATGGGTACTGGCAATAAAGAAATGAAAAAGAACCGCTGACATTAAATACACAGCAGTAAGGGGAATTTCACAACAAAAGCACTGCACATGATATTAAGCGTCGAAAGGTTCAAAATCAACACACATTTAGAAAAACAAATAGAAATCGTAGTCGAAATCAAGTCCTTGATTATTAAATATGAATATAAACTGAATGCTAAACAGGTGGAACACATTAACAGAATGGAAAAATTAAAGGAATTAAAATGTTATTAATGACTTTAAATGAGAACATGTAATACTATTCTGGTTATAAATTGTATTAAAAATCGTAGGTATACATTGTGGTTTCAGCCAAGTAAGCCTTAGTCTCTCTTACTTGTGCGGATCATGCAAAATCGGTTTAAAAGCTGGGCCACAACATCCATCTTACAACACGCGTCAAGACCACACTCGCCGTCGGCTGTTCACTGTCTTTCATTCTTCCTCATCTCCATGAACTCGTTGGCCTTGCCGAAAAATTCTACCTTTTGCCTGTCAGGCACATAGCAATAGGCGACAACTTTGAGCACGATGTCCCAGGCGTTCAGTGTCTCCCCACGTGCAGCCAGAACGTGCAGGCAGTGATGTTCCAGAGCTCTGATGACCGCAGTGACTGCCAGGCTGACCTGCAGCTCGGTGCTAAGGGCCAGGTCCAGCATGGAAGCGGTCAAGGCTTCGTCAGGTCGAAGCGCAGTGTCCGTACCCATTTGGACACCGATTTCTTTGGCGATGGCATCCAGGGTCTTGCACGGTCTCCCAGCCTGGATTCCACTGCGTATTCGGTGTTTGATGTTGTCAACCGTTTCTTCGATTCGAAACTTCGGAATACGCAGGGGGAGGAGGATTCTGAGCCATCTTTCACGAACGTTGAATAGGCTGCTGCCGAACGACCACGGCTGTCTATGCCATTGGAGGGGTCGGTTCAGAAGCCCTTCGCTCAGTTGATTCTCCAGCTCACTGATGTCCATGAAGTGCTTGCCCTAGACTCCTTTCTGACTCTTTCTTTCCGTTGATTCTTTCTACACAGGTTGCATCTCGCGTTGCTGTTGTTGCCGGCCACTGTAACTATGCTCACTTTAAAAACAAAGTAAAGGTGCTTCGTTTCTACGACCCTTGGTATATTTCTGAAACAGTCTTGGTATTTCGATTTGGTTTTCTTAGAGAAATCACTGCAAAAAGATACAGCGTGTCACTGTCGTCAGATCATCCGTAAATGTCTAATGACGGATACTCGTTGAACAGCAGGCTGTTTGACTTTTACAGGCGCTGTCTGTTCACCAAGCAGAGCGTCAGTGGAGGTGTGTCTTCAGGTTGCACCACAACGAATTGTCTTGACATGCGCTGAGACACGGATCCTGTTGAAATCAGAATTCAAGCACAGGCCTGACCTACGATGACAATGGCAGGGCGAGCAGTCGCCTTCTCGAACGTGCAACACGTGCACGAAAACGTAGACCACTGAATCACAGAACGAGTATGTGAACTTTAAGCAAACGCGTGCGCACGCGCTAACACACACACACGCACGCACTCTCTCTCTATTTGTGTATATATATATATATATATATATATGTGTGTGTGTGTGTGTGTGTGTGTGTGTGTGTGTGTGTGTGTGTGTGCGCGCGCGCGCGCGCGCATGTGTGTATGCGTGTGTGTGTGTGTGTGTGTGTGTGTGTGTGTGCGCGCGCGCGCGCGTGTGTGTTTGTGTGTGCGCGCGCGCGTGTATGTGTGTGTGTGCGCGCGCGCATGTGTGTGTGTCTGTGTGTGCACGTGAGTGTATGTTAGTGAGTGTGTGTCTGCTCGCGCGCGCGCGCGCGTGTGTGTATGTATGCGCGTGCGCGCGACTTTCTTTATGTATGTGCGTGCTTGAGACAGTGCATGCATGCGCACACCAATGCGCGCGTGTGTGTATATAATATGCGTGTGCAATAGAAATTGATACCTTTGTTTTGTTAGTTAGCGTCCTATGTCTTAGCATATAACGACCATGGAGAAGTAGACGCAAACGTGCATAGGAACACGCCCACACAGGCAAAGAAGGCGAGCAGGAACCTGAGTGTTTCTGTGCACGGTGGGTAGAAGAAAAACAGAGCAACCTGTTTTGAAAAACGGTTTATCTTCATGTTTTACCCCCAAGCCCTATTAGACCGTAGTTTACCCTGTCTGTATGAAAGATGACGCGAATTAGAATGGAAATGAGGCTGAACCACAGAACTGGCCCGAACAAACTTGGTTTTTAATCCTTGTCTCTTCGATTGATGATGACGTATGTATTGAGCCACTTGATTATAATGTCAACCTTCTAGTCTTTGGCAATCACTTTTTTGCCTGTTGTAGAAACGCGTAATTTCAAGTTTGAAGTACTAGTAGGCTCTGTGTGGAACACTAGGTATGCAGCATTAGACATTAACATTATGGTCAGTGATCAGATGCAGCTTGTCTGATTCTAGTCAGTCGCAGTTGAAATCAGGTGTGTAAACGCTTCGGATATAGCCTGTCTAGCTATAACACGATTTTCGAAAAAAAAAATTAGAAATGCATTACCTTCCTTATTTTCTATCTAAGTGTTTCATACTTTCTACACTTAGTTAAGAACTAGGTGATTGGGAAGTTCTAACTTAGTTAAGAACTAGGTGATTGGGAAGTTCTAAATATCTTTCTAAAGCCATATGATAGACAGAAAATGCGAATTGGAATTTCTCGAAAATCGTGGTTGCTACAGTTAGACAGGCTACTCTGAAGTGTTTACTCATATACATGCTCACACAGACACATAAACACACACACACACACACACACACACACACACACACACACACACACAGAGGCGCGCGCGCGCACGCACGCACACACGCACACACACACCACACACACACACACACACACACACGCACGCACCCCCTCCTCCTTCCCTACACGCACACACACGTACCCACCCACCCCCCTCCTCCCACACACACCAGAAAAAAGGAAAATCAATAGATACTGACGCGGACAGTAGTGGACAACAGAAGACGGATTGCCAAAAAGATGAAGCGTCTATGAAGATACCAGTCAGAACATGATTTTTATTTAAAGAAACATGAACAAAATGTACAAAGTAATACTTGGAACAAAAGGCCAAATGAATTTATTTTGTAAGAGCGATCTAACACTATCAATCAATGAATTTATTTTGTAAGAGCGATCTAACACTATCAATCAATGAATTTATTTTGTAAGAGCGATCTAACACTATCAATCAATGAATTTATTTTGTAAGAGCGATCTAACACTATCAGTCAATGAATTTATTTTGTAAGAGCGATCTAACACTATCAATCAATGAATTTATTTTGTAAGAGCGATCTAACACTATCAATCAATGAATTTATTTTGTAAGAGCGATCTAACACTATCAGTCAATGAATTTATTTTGTAAGAGCGATCTAACACTATCAATCAATGAATTTATTTTGTAAGAGCGATCTAACACTATCAGTCAATGAATTTATTTTGTAAGAGCGATCTAACACTATCAATCAATGAATTTATTTTGTAAGAGCGATCTAACACTATCAATCAATGAATTTATTTTGTAAGAGCGATCTAACACTATCAATCAATGAATTTATTTTGTAAGAGCGATCTAACACTATCAATCAATGAATTTATTTTGTAAGAGCGATCTAACACTATCAATCAATGAATTTATTTTGTAAGAGCGATCTAACACTATCAATCAATGAATTTATTTTGTAAGAGCGATCTAACACTATCAATCAATAGATATTCATTCTGAGAAAAAGTAAAAGCAGTTACAGTCATAAAAGAACATGTTTCCTTCTCAGATCAGATAAAGGGTTTAGCAGACTTGCAGAAAAAATGTGAACCCCTTTTGTTGATTTTTGTTTTCTTCGGAATAGTCGGTCATCAATATTAGGGCATATTAACAAACAAACATAGTTGAACTGAAGACGAACAAAAAGACAAATGCTTGGCTATCTCTGCCAATAGTGGTCACTCTGTTGATGTTCTTGTTCAGCCTGCCGAACTGACCGAAGCTTTAGGTTTGATTTTGCACCAGATGTCAGCAGCAGGCCTGGGTAGAATTCCTTATTAACTACGTTGTCGCATACTTCTGCCCTGGAAAGTTTTACAATTTTTTTTTTTTTTTTTTTTTTTTGCTGTCCCAACCTCTGCGCCACCTCAGAGGCAGTGCACCTACGCCGCTCATTCCGACACCCCGTCCATAGCCACAGCCCGGTCGGCTCTGCCGCAGCCCCGGCACCGGCAATCCACAGGGAGCAGTCAATGTCAAGTCGTCAAGAGGCAACCCACCGGAGGAGACACTGCACTGCTACCGAGTCACTTCGGTGGTGTTCAGTGGCGCCTGTTCTGATCTAACATACGCAGGACACCACCTACTAAGCCCCCTACTGACGACAATAATTGCTTAGTCGCGGAGCCGGCGTGAGCGAGCTCTCCCTCCAGAGGGCGCCACCACGTCCGTCCAACGACAGCCCCCATAGACTCACCGATACTGGTGACCCCGGCGGAACCAAACCAAGGCCACAGACGTGGAGAGGACATCGAAACTGAGGTCACCATGAGAGCAGGGTATGAAGGGCCACAGAATTTGAGACTTTTTTTTTTTTTTGATGCTGGTCGATGAGAATGAGGATGATTAAGATGATGCTACGGATTTCCATTTCGGTCTGAGACTACATGACAGGGCTGTACTCTACGCTTCCTTTCATAATATATCCCGGCGTCAACCAGGCCCGAGAGATACAGGCACCTGCAGTGTTGGTCAGGAAATTTGAGCAACACTCTCAGAAACGCATCCATTAAGTGGATGAAACTCGACTGTGTGGTCCCAGTCTTCCCAACTGAGTCCGCAGCAAACTCAACTCTGGATAGGAGCCGGTCAGGGCAGAAAAACCCACATGACTCTGATGGGATTCGAATCCACGACCTCCCAGCCGGGAGTCCGCGACGCTAACCACTTCGCCACGGCGGCTGGTGTTTTACAAAATTCTTATTCAAGAATACGATACTGGAAAAATTATGGTACTCCTCAAATCTGATTTTTTTTAAAAGAATTGGTACCAGTTTTGAAGTCAGTTTAAAGGCTTCAATAATAATTGAAAAACAAAACAAAACAAAACCTTCAGTCCCATTGCTATAACATATCATGTCGGCAGACTTCTACTCTGTGTGTGTGTGTGTGTGTGTGTGTGTGTGTGGTGTGTGTGTGTGTGTGTGTGTGTGTGCTCGCGCGTGTGCGTTTTTGCGCGTGTTTGTGTATGTGTGTGAATTTGTCTGTGTGTGTGCGCACGCGCGTGCGTGCATATGTGTGCGTGCGCGTACTTGCGGGCGCGCGGGCGCGCGCGTGTGTGTGTGTGTGCGTGCGTGTGCGCACGAATTGCTGCCATTGCCGCTGCTGTAATCCTTAGTCGTGACAGGACTCTTGTGTCATGTTCAGAAACGGTTCAAATGTTGCTGAAATTGCCATGGTTATTTCGCAGTCACAGGTTGCAAGACGTTTTTTTTTTTTTATATAAAGATCAACAATTTTGTGTACCACTAGGGTATTTCACTCATGTAAATATGCATATATCAGACGTGGGTTGAAAGTACTAACATGGATGATAAGTTGAGCGTGCATGGTTTTTCTTTTTTTTTTTTTTAATTTAAAAAGTGTCCAATATGATCTGGCGATGAAAAGACAGTAAACAAACCACTGAACTGAACTGAACTGATCAGAAACGGCCCTGTGGGGTCCGATGGCCGTCACGCAAGGACAGGAAAGGCAACAGGACAAGGTGGAGAGGTTTCATTTTTTTCTTAGGCCTATCAATGATTGAAAACACCACAAACACACACACACGCACGCACGCACGCACGACGCACGCGCGCGCGCGCGCGCGCGCGCGCACACACACACACACACACACGCGTGCGCGCACGCACACACACACACACACGCGCGCGCGCGCGCACACACACACACACACGCACGCGCACACACCACACACACACACACACACACACACAAAGAGATACAAATGCACCCATAATGTGATGCACCCATACAAACACGGGCACAAATGACCGTCTTTCAACGAACACCACTGGTGTCTATGGAAGAAAATTCTCCCTCCCTCTCTCTCTCTGAGTAAGAAAACAATTCTCTCTCTCTCTGAGTAAGAAAACAATTCTCTCTCTCTCTCTCGCTCTCTCTTTCTCTGTACGAAAACAATTATATATATATATGTGTGTGTGTGTGTGTGTGTGTGTGTGTGTGTGTGTGTGTGTGTGTGTGTGTGTGTGTGCGCGCGCGCGCGCGCGCGCGCAAGAAATAAATTCTCTCTCTCTGTGAGTAACAACTCTCTCTCTCTCTCTCTCTCTCTGTAAGAAAATTTTCTCTCTGTCTCTCTCTGTAAGAAAACAATTCTCTCTCTCTCTGTCAGAAAATAATTCTCTCTCTCTCTTTCTCTCTCTCTCTCTCTGTCTCTCTCTCTCTCTCTCTCAAACTCTGTGTAAGAAAACAACTCTCTCTCTGTATGTAAGAAAACAGATCTCTCTCTCTCTCTCTCTCTCTCTCTCTCTCTCTGCCCCCCCCCCTCTCTCTCTCCCTCTCTCTCTCTCTCTGTTATCTCTCTTAACTTTACAGCTGATTTTAATGACAAAAGACGAAAACTGATCACCTTCATCTCTGTGGATTATCGCCACCAGACTACAGTTCTGACAAGTTCAGTGTGATATCACATTACTGGAACCAAGTGAACGCGCATCTCTCCTTGCCCGCGTCAAGCCGGTCCCAATGTGGACAAAATCGGTAAAAACACCCAGCGGATAACAAGTGTCATGGCCACACTCCCCCTCAGCCGTCGTCTGCCATTTGTGGTTCCGTGTCCCCATCAACTGGCCCACCACTGCCACTAATGCGTCCTTTTCCTGATCAGCAAAACAGATTTAAAAAAAGGAGCTTCAAAAGAAATTGGTTTGCCCTCTTTTCAGTCAACATGTGAACATGGTGTTGTTCCAGGGTGCGGACGACCACTAGTAGTTGTGGTAGGATTTCCACCAACGTGCGGTCAAAGGTCATACCCTGTAGGGACGCTGTCAGTGGTTGATCAGGTTGAAGTGTGGTCGTGGAGCACATTTCTGAGGGAACGTTTTCAGCGGTGGCCTTCATGGTCTTGTGCTTTTGCTGAAGCGGAATTCTGTCATGCAGGCGGTGTTTCATAGTACCTACGAATTCTTTGATTTCAACCTCAGGGATGCGCAGGAGCAGGAGGATTCTTAACACTGTTTTACGACTGTCTAACAGGACAATGTGCAGAGGTTTCTCCAGGGGCCGGAATAGCTCAGTTGGTAGAGCACCGGACTCGTAATCTTGGGGTTGCAGGTTCGCACCTCCGCCGGACCGTTTCGGTACAGGGGGATTTTCCCCTCGAAGTTAACATTGGTTCTGACTCCATCCCCCATACAGTCCTTCGAATGAGACTATAAGCCGAAGTTCTATTCGTGTGTGAACGCACGCACAACGTCTTGCACATACGCAAAATCCCATCACCAACTTTCGGAAGAGAAGGCCAGTTTGGCCTTTGGTATGGATGACACGTTACGCATAGCATGCACCTTCCCCGAAGCTGGAGTATGGCTGCCTTCATGGCGGGATAAAAAAAAAGGGCATACACACGCAAGTGTCAGAATAATCAACTTGATGATTGTGGATACTCTACGGAGAAGAAAAGAAGAAAGAACACTACTGATGAGGGACCATGCTTGCACATGCTTGTGAAGGAGTCGGCTGGACAACCTGTTGCATACATCCTTCTCCAGTTGGTCCACGTCCCTGAAGTGCCGGTCTGGCATCATTGCTGGCATCCTGCATTTCTCTCTGTGGATCAAGTCTGTTTGCATGGATAGCACCTTTTCTTTCCTCTGAAACAATGTTCGCCGTAGCATACGATGAAGTTGTTTAGCCTAAAAATCACTGGTAGCTTTCAGACACAGCTGTTATTTTACTTCTCTACCTCAAAGAAGCAGCTAGGAGAAAAACGGCAGGTGTGCACGTACAACTATTGTCAGATTAATCGTCTGTGCTCAGTAGGAAATACCTGTTGAACATCACTCCTTTGGACCTCAGCTTTCACGCAGTACAGACAGACCCACAGGAGGAACTTTAACCTGTCGCACGGCTGTCTTGTTAGCACGCACTGTGAAATGTGACCCGATAAATACAGAATTCACGTGCAGGATTGACCCACAACGATGAACACGAGGTCAGCAGGCTTTTTCATCTACGTGCAACAGACGAGTAAAAACAGTTCTTGTTAGAACAGGTAAGGGAGCGATAACAGAACGAAACTTTCAATTTTGATCTGTCTGTCCTGTCTGTCTGTCTATTACACACACAAAACACACACACACACACACACACACCACGCACGCACGCACGCACGCACGTACACACACACACACACACACACACACACACACACGCGCACGCACGCACGCACGCACGTACACACACACACACACACACACACACACACACACACACACGCACGCATACACGCACGCACACACCTCTGAAAGCACACAGACATGTACACGCCAAATAGGCAGCGACACGTCTTCAACATCGCTCGAAGATTTACCCCTAACCCAAAGATATTTCTATACTGTGCAATATACAACAATCAGCAATGAAAAAAGACTTCCTTTCTGTCCGCGTGCCCTTAAAGACGGCATGCATAACGTCTCTATGGAAGATTTCAGTGATTTATCAACGTTACCAAGCGGTATTGGTGGAGTAGTTGTTGAAACTTTCTGTTCTTTTCTGTCTCTTTGATCGATGATATATGAACAGGCGACTCAACCGGTAGATGTCCGTCAAAGTCCCCCTACCCCCACCCCCCATTTATACCAACTTGGCCACCGTTTGCTGATGTGTGTGATTTTAAGTTCGATTCAGGCAGTGAGCTCAATGGTATCTGTATGTCTTGAGCGTGCTTGACGCCAGGAATATAAGCGTAGAGTACAGCCCTGTCATACAGTCTCAGACCAGAATGAATGGCCATAGCATCCTCCTCCTCCTCCTCGCTCAGCCTTGAAAAAGGCTCAAATTCTGTGGTCCTTCATACCTTGCTCTCTCTTATGTTGACCTCGGTTTTGATGTCATGTCCTCGTCTATTCCCGTGTTGAAAGCCTCCGGTATTGGTGAGTTCCTGAGGACTGTGGTGAGACGGACGTGGTGGCTTCGCCGCAAAGCGATCATTGTCATCAGTAATCAGCCGCCGTGGCGAGTGCTAAGCATTACAGATTTCCTCGGAGCCATGTATTCGTGAGAGTTTTCTGCCCTGACCGGCTCTTACCCAGAGTTCAGTTTGCTGTGGGGTCAGTTGGGAGGACTGGAACCACACAGCCGAGTTTCACCCACTGAAAAAAAAATGCATCTCTGAAAGTTGCTCAAATATCTCGCTCAGCACTGCAGGTGTCTCTGTTTCTGGGGCCTGGTTCCACGACTAAACCATTATTGTTGTTAGTAGCGGGCTTAGCAGGTGGTGTTTTGCGTATTTTAGATAGGAAAAACACCACTGAACACCACTGAAGTGAGCAGTGGCTTTTTTTTGCTGGGCTGCCTCACAAGGACTTGAATTTGAATTTGGCTGCTCCTTGTGGATTGGTGGTACCTGGGCTGTATTGGGACAAGTCGGGATGTGGCTGTGGATGGGGAGTCATAATGAACAGCGTGCGTGGGAGTAAAACCACTGAGGTGGCACAGAAAATACACCAGAGAGAGAGAGAGAGAGAGAGAGAGAGAGAGAGAGAGAGAGAGAGAGAGAGAGAGAAACTAATAAAAGTCGTTGCCGTCAGTGGGAGCTCAGTAAGTGGTGTCCTGCATATGTTGGATCAGAATGGGCACTACTGCCACGTCGCCGAAATGACTTGGCAGCAGTGCAGTGTCTCCTCTGGTGGGTTTTCTCATGGTGATTGTTACCTTGACTCTCCCTGTGGATGGCCGATACCGTGGGGTTGTCACGGGAGAAGTCGGGGAGTGACTGTAGACGGGAGCACGGAATGAGCGGCGTAGGGGTTATGTCATGGACTGGCACAGCAGAGGAGAGAGCAAAAAGAATTTTTGTTATCTTGGCACCATCGGATGCCGAAGTGATGCAACACACACACACACACACACACACACACACACACACACACACACACACACACACACACACACACACACGCACGCGCATGCACGCACGCACGCACACACATTTTTTTGTGTTTGTTCCTGTCTGCCTGTCAGTGTGTCGGTCTGTACGTCTGTCTGTCGGTCAGTCTGCCTACCTGTCTCTCTTTGAAGTCACTTCAGACAGGGCAACAGAAAAGAACATGCGTCTCATCTTCTCCTGTTTTAATTTGGAGAGTAAATCAGATTCATCTAAGCATGTCAACTGCAATGGTAATTATTGCACGCTGCTTGGTCTAAATCCATTCTCAAACACGTTTTGACATCGTAGTCAGAGTGAAATATCCTGTATACGTCAAGATCTCTTTTTTTTGTTTTACAAGAAATGCCAGGCTTCTCGATTACGTAAAAGTTGTCTGCTGAAATTAACAGCGAATGGACATTTTGGTTTTCATGCTTAATTAAAGTTTACAAATAAACTGAAAATTTCCACCGTGTTTACCGAGTATTGGCTTCTTTTACTACGCGAAGTTAAACTTATAAAACTATTTGACAAAAATTTCAAGATCAAGAAATATACCGACACGATATAAAATGATCTTAAAACGTTGGATTAAATATGCATTGAGCTTCGAGAAGAGTAACAGTGGCAAGACCAAAAAAATCGATGTATTTATCCTCAGTTGCTAGCAATAAATACATCATGACGTGATCAATCTCCGTGATCTTCGATCTTGTAAATAGTACTGCGCGCTACATTTGGTACATCTAACTTTATATCAGAAGCGGCTTCCTTAAATTGACCAGGGGAAAAAAATCATGAAAATCGTACATTACTCTCGTCATCATCATCGTCGTCATCATTATCATCTTCACCACCTTCACCATCATCATAACCAAAGCTCTCTCTCTCTCTCTCTCTCTCTCTCTCTCTCTCTCTCTCTCTCTCTCTCCGCTTTCTAGATGTCACAGAAAGAACTGCTAATGCGATGACTTATGGAGATACTGGTAGATTCCCATTGTATGTGAATGCATACACTATATCAATTGAATACTGGATCAAAATGACACGGATGAATGTAAATCGCCTCCCGTACAAAGCTTACCTGATGCTACTTAATTTGGATGAGAAAGCTAAAAAGAACTGGGTAACCAACATTCCATTAGTTTTGTTTCAGTTTGGATTTGGATATGTGTGGGAAAATCAAGGTGTAGAATCAGTTGACCATTTCATAAATTGTTTTAGACAAAGACTGATAGATTGTTACTGGCCGGATTGGGACAGTCGAATTTGTTCAAGTGAAAGGTTTACAATGTACAGATCATTCAAAACGAATCATACCCAAGAACTGTATTTTGCAATTGACACAAACAGACTTGTAAAGCAAGCGCTTGTTAAATTCAGGTTTGGAGTGAGTAATATCAAATCGCACTCACTTCGATACAAAAATTATAGTGATGTAGAATTAATTTGTCCCATGTGTAATAATAACCAAGAAGATGAAATCCATTTTAGTTTGTGTTGCCCGCTCCTCAGTGACCTTCGACGTGATCTCATACCACTCAAATACTATAGAGAGCCAAATGCTTTCAGGTATACATTGTTAATGTCTTCAAAGAATCTAAAAATAGTAAAACAGTTTGAGATATTTCTTTACCTAGCTTTTAGATATACATTGTTAATGTCTTCAAAGAATCCAAAAAATAGTAAAAAAAAGTTTGCAATATTTCTTTAGCTAGCTTTTAGATATACATTGTTAATGTCTTCAAAGAATCCAAAAAATAGTAAAAACAGTTTGCAATATTTCTTTAGCTAGCTTTTAAACGTAGGGATGCAACTGTGAACAAGTAGACATGCTGGAATGAACACGACTGACAAATGATGGCAGGATACCCGAGGTATAATTTATAACTTTGTATGCCCTTGTTCTGAGCTGGTTTATGTTGTCTGCCTCTTTTGTAATGTAAGAGTGTACGATTGTTTCTTTTCTATTTCTTCTTTAAATGTCTTTGACTAATTCATATTATTGTTCAGCCATTTGTTGAGGCCTAGATGCTAAACGAATAAACCATTTATGTCTTATGTCTTATGTCTCTCTCTCTCTCTCTCTCTCTCTTTCTTTCTTTCTCTCTCTCGCTCACTCCCCATTGGTGACATTTATCGTTCCTCTCTCTCTCTCTCTCTCTCTCTCTCTCTCTCTTCTCCCCCCCCCCCCCCCCCTTCTCGGTTTCCCCTTCTCGCTATACAGTTGACGTTCATGGACAAATGATGTCATTGATCACCTTTGAGTCACCTCATCTGAATATTTCCACAAAAAGCACAGTTCTGACGAGTTCATGGCTTCTCTGTCTTGCTTGCTGGAATCAGGTGACGGGTCAAGACAAAACAGGCGAAATCGACCAGTTCATAGCAGTCGTCACCAGCACACCCGCCCTCAGCCTTCGCCTCTCTGTCTTCGTTCCTTTTCCCCATCAAGAGATTAGCATCTGCAAAAAACTCTTCCTTTTCTGAAGCAGACACATAGATGTAAGAAACGTATTTAAAAGCAATTTCAAAGTGAATCATCGTTTCATCACGCTTCGTCAAGATGTGGACCAAGTGTTGCTCCAAAGCTCTGATCACATCGATGTATAGAAAGATTTCCATCCTGTCACTGCTATGGGTCAGAGTCTTCAAGGACAGGGTCAAGGGTTCCTCGCTTATGGGGATGGCGGTGGTCATACTCATGTGGGAGCGTATGTCCTCCGTGATGGCCTCCAAAGACTTGGGCTTGTCCTTCGTCTGAAGATGGTGGAGCCTTCGGTGTTTGATCCTACTGATGGATTCTTTGATTCTAGTCTCAGGAATGTGTAGGTGGAGGAGGATTCCCAGCATGCAGTCACGAACTCTGTACACACAGCTGATGGGGGTGCACACTTTTTCATGGTCTGGAAGGGGCCGGCTGGACAGCCTGCTGCGCAGCTTCCTCTCCAGGTGCTCCACGTCCCCGAGGTGCCCGTCTGGCATCGTTGCTGACTTCGCTTTCTGTTTCTGTAGATGTCTGTTTTACGTGGGTAGCGCCTTTTTTTGCTGTCTTCCTCTGAGACAATGCTGTCCTTACGTTACTTTGGTAATCTGTTGAATCTCTAAGTTCGTCTGTAGTGTTCAGACACAGAACTGACATGCTGAATTTTGTGTCCAGAGAAGCAAATGTAAACGACAGAACAGGTGTGCACGAGCCACTGACGTCAGATCGGTTTTCAACGTTCACAAACAAATCTCTGTGGAGTTTGGTGGGCGCTTTCTGTTCATCGAGCACTTGGCCTTTGAAAACACTTTAGCTCCCGCAACAACCGTTCTGTCATGTCTGGCGAAAAGTGACCCAAAAGATTAGAGTTGACGAATTAGATTGACCCGGAATGACGAGAACAAGTCAAGCAGGTTTTCTCTTGAACATGAAACAGGTGAGCGAAAACAATTGTTAGAAGAATTCACTGGATACTAAGAGACAGAAAAGCACTGTTAACTTTGATCACACACACACACACACACACACACACACACACACACACACACACACACACAGAGACACAGACACACACACACACACACACACACACACACACACACACACACACACACACACACACACACACACACACACACCTTTGAATGTACCCACAAACGTACACATGAACACGCTGAAATAGGCACGCATACGTCTAGTATTTGTACGTAGAATTTCAAGTCATTGATGAGTTATTCCCATCTACATTGTATAGGGGAAAAGAGGTGCTAACGATTAGAAACGATTCGACACAGGCCTACAGACCTAAGCGACAACAGTTATATTGTCTGTAGACAACACGAAGTGATTGAAGAACGGACAGAAGCTGAATCAGAGAATCGGTTCCTGAAACTTTATAGTTATTGTTTTTCTAACCGCTCTCTTTTTTATTTATATCAATGAAACACAATGATTTAGATACTGAGCCTCTTATGTGGTCGATTTCCGTCAACGAGACTGTTTCTTGACGTACATTTGGCGAGTTATTTGCCCCTGGCATTGACAGGAAAATGAAACTGGGTTTGCTATTACAGAGCAGTTAGCCGAGTGGCAGAACGCCGACTTCGCAGGCAGAATTTAGGGTCCGGCTCCCTCTTGGCATTCGGTATAAAACTGCTATTTCTGCAGTTCCAGTGTCGTTTTTAAAAGGCCAGAGACATTCCTGAGCGCTTCAACCGCCAGTCACTGTCGTTACTATTCCTGGTGCATGGGAACGAAACAAACGACTGAACACATTAAGAAAAGATTTCCTTTTTGACCCTCGGCTGTTGAAAGCTGCATTTAACTTGTTTGTTTTGAAGAGAAAGCGTTTATTTTTTTCAAACGGAAAGAGGTTGCATTATGAATTAAACTGTGAACATTTGTCTCTGTTTGTCATCTCTCTGCGTTTTCAATATTGACACAAAGAAAAAAAAAACCGCTGATTGCGGGACACAAAGATATAGACGCTGAATGCATGATTCGCCAAACTCTTTAAACTTCCTTACGACCGGTGGAAAAAGCGAATGGAATTCATCTGTTGAGGTTTCGTTTCTGCTCTTTCCGAAGGGAGCAGGAAGATTAGATAATCTGGAAATGTTCATGTCTTCAGACTAAGATCCAATCCCAGTATGCATTAGTACCTATTATTCCTAAAAGCAAAGAGACTCATAGTATTACATGAGGTGAAAAAAGAGGATGCCAAGAGAATCCATAACGCATTACAGCATACCCAACAGGGGTGATGGACCACATGGGCAAACACACTCCAAAGAAACGTTCCATATTTCCCCATTTTGGGATCATCTTCTTTCTCAAATCTGTATATGCCCCTCAGCTCTGGAATTCAAAGCAGGTGAAATGGGGTGGGGGGTGGGGGGGGGGGGAATCAGATGACCTTGCTTGTCCACTCTGTCAGGATGTATGTCTCGCGATCATGTAAACGAGCAGTTACCCCGGAAAGGAACACATAGCGACACAACCAAGTGCTTCAGCAGAATGTACATATGTTAGCTCTGCCAGAGAATACACTAGGCTACCAGAAGTCCCTGCAACATTCTACACGGGAGGAGGCCACGTAAGGAACAGCTGTAACATCTAGAGCATGGACGCGGTACTTACTGCGAGGAATAAATAACTCAGAGTACACAGCAGACTCTCCAGAATGGGAAAACCATGCAGAAATCACCAGGAAGAGTTAAACTGAATGCAACCAGTGAAAAGTCGTCCACTCAGTTTCATCCAAGCGAAAGATTCTGGCTGAACACACCACGCCATATGAAAGCAAAACAGAGGAAGCTCAAATCTTTTTGGAGAATGTGTTAGTGTTACAAGCACCTTGAGGGAATCTGGCCTCCGAGGCAAGTGCTCGCCACTGAGTTCTAATAAGAGGGATATGGCGGGTAAGACATCTGTCACACGGCAACGCAGCCTTGAGAGATCCTTACTGTCCAGAACAAGCTGGTTCGAATCCCAGCGGCGCCAAATGCTTCTTACTGCAGAAGGGCATCTAAGCGTCACTGCGGTCTGGCCCGGCCTGCTCACAGCGTAAGAACTTGGGACAGACATCTGCTGAGAAGTGCTTGTTTTTGTTACAACTTTTCTTCTTTTCAGCTCTCCCCAGAGTTTCTTCAACTCTCTCTCTTTACACACACACACATACGCATCTCTCTCTCTCTCTCTCTCTCTCTCTATATATATAGTTATGCGACTGTGCATGCGTGTGTGTGTGTGTGTGTGTGTGTGTGTGTGTGTGTGTGTGTGTGTGTGTGTGTGTGGTTAACAAACTCAAGGAAATGTTGATGTTGCTGATCTCTTGATTTTGTTTTCCATACTCTCCCCCATTCTCCTACATGAACAACAACAACAACAACAACAGCAACAACAACCGACTTTAAGTGTCCTAAAAGAGGCAGCAGCGCGAATCCACCCAACAACGGATTGTGACGGAAGGAGATCCCACTTTTGAGAAATCGATGACGTTCGAACCCTTAATCTCACAGCTGCTGGTTTCGGACACTGACCACGGGGGTCTGTGCTGTGATGCTATATATGCTAGGTCACAAACGTAGCCACAGAGCTGTTAGGTCACAAACGTAGCCACAGAGCTGTTAGGTCACAAACGTAGCCACAGAGCTGTTAGGTCACAAACGTAGCCACAGAGCTGTTACAATAATCCGGCCCTCCTCCGAGGAGGCACCAGAAGAAGACTGAAGGTGGTGCAGGTGTTGAGGCCTGCTAGTATTCCCTGGTGTGCCTGTCCAGCTCTCTCTCTCTCTGACTGTTCTCCAGATGGTGAAGACCTACTTTCCCCAAGTCTTCCCAGTCATCGGTTTCACTTGAGGCGATATCAGACTATCCTTTGATTCAATTCTTGAATCGCTTTTTTTTTTTAGTAGCACCCTATCTTCTTTTGGCCCTGAGCAAGTACACCGACGAGAATCTACGTGTGGCATGCGGATGCTATCCATGACCCCTTCCTCTCAGCTGGGTCATCAGGACCGTAGCCCCAGAGTCTTCAAGCTGGCCACCCTGCCCCGGCACCTGAGGTGGAAGTTTCAGTTTTAGTTTCAGTTTAATTCAAGGAGGTGACACTGCACTGCGTGTGGACTAATCTATATACACTTCACCACATCCGCTAAGTTTTGAGACCACACTGCGCATGATTTAAAGCTGATGATAAATGAATTAAGGACTAAGATAAGAGAATTTAAGAAGACGGTCTCGTGGGTATGACCTAGCAGATGTCAAATCTACGCATTAGCCCAACGCGCTGGTTAGAACTTGAGTACCTACCTAACATTGGCTGTGCCATTATTATCATTGTACATGTGTGTGTTGTGTGTGTGTGTGTGTGTGTGTGTGTGTGTGTGTGTGTGTGTGTGTGTGTAACAAAGCGGTGGAAGATTAAGCGTGGAGTTTCCATAATGAACCGCTCTAACTTCTCGATGCGCTTTCTGTGAACTACGCAGGTAGCAAGTTCTATGATGCTTTCCGGGACCCGCCAGTACATCCATCAGACGGCAATATGCATCAAAGCTGACGCCAAAGGCTTCGTGTCGATTCACTCGATATAGATGTTAAAGGGGGAGGGGTGGGTAGTTGGGGTGGAGTATATATTGTAACCGACGTTGTTGTGATGACAGGACCATCAACGTCATGAGAAACGTCCTCTCTCTCTCTCTCTCTCTCTCTCTGTGCATGTATGTGTGCGCGCGCCTCTCTCTCTCTCTCTCTCTCTCTCGGTATGTGCATGAGTGTAGGTGCGCGTGCGCCTGGTTTTCTTTGTCTCTCTCCCTCTCATTCCCCCTCCCACTCTCTCTCTTTCTCTCTCCCCCTCCCCTCATTACTCTCTCTCTTTCTCTCCCCCTATCTCTCACTAGCCTGTCTCATCCCCTCTCTCTCTTAAATTCTGTTCTATAACGTTTAGTCACAATGAGGATGATAGTGATACCACCATGGAGGTTTTCTTCAGGGGGCTGATATAACACTGCAGAACTGGCTCTTCACTTTCATAACACATCCTGAAGTCAACCAGGTCCGAAAGAAGTAGATGCTTACAACTGGTCAGAATGTCTGGACTATTAAAGTGAAACAAATACGACTCTGTAGTTCTGTCTTCGTATCTGAACTTACGTCACACATTCCACAACTGTGGTTAATAGCTGACCGGGCGATGAAACCTTTCACAAGGCTGCTTGAACTCAGGACCCGTCAGATTGCAGTCTATGGAACTAACCCCTTAGCCTCGATGCCCGGTTATTCATGTTTCCTTTCTTGATTGTTTAGACCCGCTGTGGTCCCAAACTAAGTTTTCGTGTGTTGGTATGTAGAAACAGAAACATGTGGGTAGAGTTGTAAAGTTGAAGACTATCAGCACAAAAGACCCTTGCATCTTTCACTACACATGCACAAGCACGGATTCAGGCGCACGGACACGTGCACACACATACACACGCGCGCTCAGAGAGAGAGAGAGAGAGAGAGAGAGAGAGAGAGAGAAGAGAACACACAGTTTGTCACACACACACACACAGAGGCACTCACGCACTCACGCACGCACGCACCACACACACACACACACACACACACACACACACACACACACACACACACACACACTCAGAATCAGGTATTTGATCGAATTGACTTCAAGGACTTTTACCCAGGCTTATTATCGTTTCTTCTTATACCACATAGAGCTTTTAAATGAATTTTACGGACAACAGCAGCACCTTTCATATTTTCTGAGGCGGTTTAATATTTACAAAAGAAACGACCGTGATCACTCATATATGACTTTGTATGCCATCAAACAGACCATCGTTATTATGATGAAACATTAATTTTTTTTTTCATTTCTTTGTTTTTACATGGTACTTCAATGGCACAGAGAGAGAGAGAGAGAGAGAGAGAGAGAGAGAGAGAGAGAGAGAGAGAGAAGGCAAGCATCCACAGATATTATCTGCTGATTTAATGTTGCCAAGAAGTTGCCAAAAAGAACTTAGCAATCACCGCACTATCGCTCAAGTTTGTCGACGAGCGATGATGCTGAATAGCTGTCACTGTGACGTGCTATTTAGCAAAGATTTTTTTTCTAACCCTCTCTGCCCCGTTAGCAAAGGTTTCTTATGTGACGCTTCCTTCACTGTCCCGTTTGACGGTTTTTGAAAAGAATTTTTTTTTCATCCCCTCCCTGTCCACTAAAAGGTTTTCTCCTGTCATGGTTGAGTTTTCCGTTTTGGCTCTCTCTTCCCTGTCATCTAAGAGGGTTGCCTTCAGTTATAGGTGAGGATCTCTTTTCAGAATCTTTCTTCGTTGTTACACGCTTTCCATGGTAAGGATTTCCTTACTGACCCTTCCGTTCCTTGTCTGTGAAAGACAGCTCTTGTCAGTCATGGTTCTAATCCTTCTTCCCTTCCCTGTGATATAAGATGGGTTCCAATCATCACCAGATTTGTTTTTCATTTTTGATCCCCCCCCCCCCCCTTTCCGATAAAACGACTTTCTTCTTTCATGGAAAGGATTTCCGTTATGGCCCCTCCTCCATTAGTTTCCTTTCTGAACTTTCCTTTGTTCCTTGACCTACAAGACATCTTCCTTCTGCCATGGCATGGATTTCCTTTGTGAGCCTTCCTTCCCCATCTTGTAAGATGGCTTCTGTCTAGGTGAGCATTTTCTTTCTAGCCCCCCCCCCCCCCCCTTGTCCCGTAAAATGGCTTCTTCTGTCGTGTAAGATTTTTTAAAACCTCGTTTCCCTGCCTTTTAAGATGGCTTCCTTCTTTAATGGCAAGGATGATCTCTCTGACCCTTCCTTCCCTGCCCTATAAGATAGCTTTATTATATCATGATAAGGAATTCTTTCTGACCCCTTTCCCTGTCCTGTGAGACGGCCTTTGTGTTTTGTGGTAAGGATTCCTTTTCCTCACCCTCCCTTCCCTGCTCCATGAGCTAGCTTTGATAAGGATTTCTTTTCTGGTCTTTCCTTCCCTATCCTGAGAGAACGCATTCTTTTCTATCATGGTAAGCATTTCCTTTTTGACCCGTCCTTTCTTTCCTGTCGCGTAAGACGACTACTCATGGCCATGGTGAGGATTTCCTCTCCGACCCTCCCTTCTTTGTACCGTAAGACGGTTTGTTTCTGTCATGGTAATGGTTCCCTTTCTGACCACGTCTTTCCTTCTCTCGAGGCATTTCACATCTTTCAAAAACTTAAGATCATTTTTGTGACCGTAACAAATGCAAGTGGGTACACAGCTCTGCGTATTCTCCAAATTGGCACTGACGTTGCTGATTCTCCAAATTGGCACTGACGTTGCTGATTCTCCAAATTGGCACTGACGTTGCTGGGAAGAATCCAAGCTATGGAAGAAGCCAGAAGAGTACAGACGGGGGAGAGGGTCGGAAGTCAGCGAGGATATTCTGCTAATCCCATTCCTTCCCCGACCCACCCAGTCTGTCCGTCTTTGGGACTTTTTTTAAAATTTTTTTTTTTTTTACATAATTTGCAAATTTCCGTCATGTGTGCACACCTTAGCAGCGAAAAACAAATTTCGTCTATCATGGTGTCCGATGTGACGTCACCACCGTCTTACTGCCTTGCTGAGGTAAGGCGCCAGTAAAGTATAATCAAAACATGTTTCAAGTTGGCAAATCCCCAGACATTCTATCTCCCTGTCCGTTTTCCTCAGTTCTACCATCACATCGACCGTTTCAAAAAAGTCTGGCCTCTCAATATCGACGACATACACGTAACACATGCTTTTAAAGATCAGTTCAAACCGGCCTAAACTTTCCCCGTCTGTTAACAAAACGTCCACGCAGTGCATTTCTAAGCTTCTGATGATGGTGACCAGTACATGAAAAGTCATATCTTGCACTGCCAGCGCCAGACTTTGTAGAGGACGGGGAATGGAGGAATCAGTGCCCTCAAAGGATTCATCCGGCTTCACCGTCATACAAAGGTCATGGATGAGACTTTCAACTTTTTTGCAGGAACATGGATACCTTAACCTGTCGTCTGTCCACTTTCTCTGGTGATGTCCGTCCTGGTTTCTTCGGTGGACGTTGGTCTTGAGACGATTCAAAACCAACACTGTTCTCATCCATTCTTGGCGGGCATAGTGCACACGTCTCATGACGAAACTCGCTTTGTCTCGCACTTTTGCAGCTTGGATCAGAAGCGTGGTGGACAGCCATTCCCTCGGCTTATGTTGTTGGTCAAATGCGTGTGACAAACACGAATGACTCTGTGACGCATATGAGTTCATCTCTTGAACTTTTTCCGTAGCAAAATAGTTCTTGTGTATGCTGTGACTGGTTTAACCAGTAATGCCTTTCAATGATCCCGCTGGTTTCAGTCACTGTTTTTTTCCTTTTTCTGGTAGCATTTCTTTTCACGTTAACTTGACATATCAGGTTTACATGGATTATAACTTTTCCTCATGCGTTTAGTAAGTGTTGAAATCTGTGCATTTGGAACTTCAGCAGGAAAACAGCGAAGAAAGAACTGGCTTTAATTTTCTTTCAGTCACTTCTTCGCAACGCCTTGCTGATGTGCACTGCGAAGATACCCAGTTTGTTCATTCAGATCACTTGCTAAGGGTATGTGTTAAAAACACCGCGACAATCTGCTGAGTATAAATCACGAACAACAAACATCACGTCTTCAAACGAAGGAAGCTTTTTTTTTTTTTTTTTTTTTTTTTTTTTGCACGCGAAGCACGCATGCTGCACAAACCACGCAAAAGGAGTTGGCCTGATGGCTTTGTTAGACAACGCTTGTAAAACACTTGAGACTAAAAGCGGAAAAACAGAGGCCGACTCATAAAATACCTAACGCGCGCATTTTGTCGGCGCGCGCGCACGTGTGTGTGTGTGTGTGTGTGTGTGTGTGTGTGTGTGTGTGTGTGTGTGTGTGCGCGCGCGGCGTGCGTGCGTGTGTGTGTGTGTGTGTGTGTGTGTGTGTGTGTGGGGAGAGAGAGAGAGAGAGAGAGAGAGAGAGAAAAGAGAGCTGGACTTGTAATAAATTATCTATTTCAATATGATGCATCTGAAAGGTATGATCTTCGACATTTACAAGAAAGTTTTAACGATCGACTTAAATCCATTGTAGAAGAGAAACCCTTGTCGAAAGTCCAGTTTGTGAGAACTGGTGAGTTCCTGGTCAGCAATGGCCGTGTGATCACTGTCCACTCGGGCTGAACAGTGAAGGTAACTCAGCAACAGGTGAACTGTCTCATTACCACTTTAACCCTTGCACCCAGTTGTTTGAAGAGAATGAGCCGTAAAACTGTTCCATTACCATTTTAACCCTTACACTTAGTTGTTTGAAGTGAATGAGCCTCAAGGTTGTACCTTTATTTTAATCTTTACTCCGAGTTGTTCAAAGTGAACACCCAGAAAAAAAAAAAAAAAAAAAAAAAAAAAACTTGAACGAAAACGGGAAGAGAAAAGCAATTACAACCATGCTGAAAAGAGGACAGAAATCCTGTGAAGCGACACGGTGCCAGGATTTCCATGACACACCCTCAGAAGGCGTGGAAGACATCCTGAACGACTTGTGGCTACCCAAAGCTTTGCGTGAGCCTGAGTGGGCATCAACAACGTCGGTCATTAAATGTATTCACCGCCTTCGGTCCACGGGCATGATCGCCATGTTGAAGATCAACATCCGTTACGTTGACTACATTGACGACACACTAAAGATGACTGGTCATGACGTCACGCGAAGACTTCACCCCAGGGAAGGGACCCACGCTAGAACTTGGACAGAGCTGGAGGACAGAATTCGCCGTGATGTCCAGATAGTGTCCAGTGATCCACACTACAGGTGTTGTCTTCAGCACATCGTCCGCCGCTTGGACAGTCTACACGAGCACCTGTTACACGCCATTGTCCTGTCCATGGAACTGCATCTGGCTCACAGTCTATTACTGGATACGACAATGACCGCCTTTGGCTCACTGCTAGCGATCGTCTTCTGTGACCACCTTGACAATATAGATTCTGATGGCCTGAGTGACGTTTGGCTCGATCGATCAATAACGCGGTTCAGGGCATGGCGTGCTGCCGCTGACTCTTAGAAAATGGCACGTGGGATTCCGGTAATTAGTGTCCTGTTGCAGCCGCTACCTTTACTTTTATACCGCTGGCCCAACTGACTTATTGTCTTATCATTGAAAAAGATCCAAATGAACCTCACATAGTATTGCGTGCCGATTAGAAACAGCGTATGATGTGGACCTCAAAGCCTACTGTTGGCACACAATAAGAAAGAATGAGCGGCCTAAAAAGATAAGACAGTGATGAAATCATATAATTCATCTTTTACATTTTCTTTTGCGGCGTCTAGAAAAGTCTGTGAATCTGGAGTATTTTTTACCGTTGGTTCATATCTTGATTCAGTTTTTTCTTCGTAGAATGTAGTACTTCATTCATTTCGACTTGAATCAACTGGAGTCTCCTTGGAACCACCACTATCCCAGAGTCGTCTTTAATTTGCATGAAATATTTAATTAATGCCATAAAACGCGAACAGCACGCTTAAGTATAGGAACATTTTTTAGCGAAAATTATGTCCATAGCATATGTCTTACCGTGAGACGGGACATTCGGATAGCTTCCAGCATGAAATAATGAAATTACTGGAAAAAGAATTTACAGACGACGGAATAAATTCGTTAATTTATTGTAGAAAATGAAATTGTGATTTAACCCCCAAACAAGGAACTTTGAAAGAAAACT
>CM065728.1:69207294-69212294 GCA_033310375.1 Conus canariensis | reverse complement strand
TATGACCACAGCATGCAAACCATGGTCATGGGCACCCAGGGTGCTGGTCAAGGGGAGAGGGACACACAGACTGGTTTGATGGTGTAACGTCCAAGGAAAAAGATGCAGTAAGGTGGAAAGAGTAAAACCTACTCCCCAACACAGGATGCTGGAGGTCACCACCTGTCTTCTGCCCCATACCTGTAGGTCTGGCATGGCCAGGTGAGCACAGTGACCCATTGTCAGACACACCAAGATCAAGGCAGACACCTGGACACAGAACAGGTACAGTAAGCTGCACAGGGAACACCAGGGACTGTACCTCCACCACCTGTCTACCCACACATACTCCCCCCAGTACACCTGGTCAGCCCCACACACTGCAAACATATACATCCCCATTAGTAACTTGGACAAAGAAAGTTGGGACATTAAGGCTGTACATCCATTTCCCTTCTCTTCATGATGGAGGAAAACTAAGTTCAACACATTGCCCAGTAAGGTAACACTGGCAAAGATAGCAGTCACAGCACGCACAGCAGGTGATCCCAATATCCTGCGACAAGAAAGAAGACAAAGGAAGGGGAGTGACAGTTTTTGAGGTCGAAGCCTGCAGGTAAGTTCTGGGGACAACACAGCGTAGGAACATCTGAATGCACAGAACGTAACAGGGTATGGTGGGTGAGCCAGTGACGGGGGAGATAGTGCAGGTCACATCCTGTCACGTCCAGTGTCTGTAGCTGTGGTGTGGGCAAACTGCCGGTCACCCGCTGCAGGCCACTCTGTGACAGGTTGAGGACGGTCAGTGAGGAAACTGCATTGAACTCCTGGACTTGGTGTTGGGTTGGCGACTCTGATGATCTGTTGCCTTCAAACACTTCAGTCAGTGGGTTACCTGTCAACAGCAGCACCTTGAGATGATTCACATATCTTAATATGTCTATGGTTAGCGTGGAGATGTGGTTGTGACTGGCGTCAAAAATGACCAGGTTGGACAATGGTGGAAGAGAGATAGTGGTGAGATCACAACGTTCAAGAGCCAGAAACACCAGCATGGTGTTCTTCCACAGACTTTGAGGCTTCAGTCTGCTGTCGCTGGCGTCTAAATAACGTATGCCAGGAAATTTCTCGGCACTGAACTCTGTCTTGCAATGAAAAGAAAGACCCTGGCACGTGCAGTTCGTGGGACACAGGTGATTACAGAACCGTTCATCATCCAGCTGCTTACAATGCAGAAACCCATCACACACGTGGTCAGGATGCAGACAGACATGGGAACCCCGGCACCGGTAGAACCCTGGACATGTGAACTGCTCACAGTGCATCTCGTCCTCACGACCCGGACAGTCGTTCATGTCATTGCAGAGGACAAAGACAGGCAGACAGTAACCATCACCAGGACACTGGAAATGGGTCTGTGGACACACTGTGGTCTCATCCCTAACGCCACTGTCAGCTGCAAGAGGCAGCGGTTCAAAGAAAATTTTGCCAAAGATCTTCTCATTAAAGACTACCACAGCAGGGGGTGGAAGATGATGGTCATGATCAACGTAATAAGTGTCATTCAATAACTGCAAGGCTAAACTTCTGATTTGGTGTATGGTTATGACTTCATAATCTAAAGATTTTGCACAGCCTTCTTCATCTGCAAAATTCAGGCATTCTTGCTTCATGTTGCACCACTGACCGTGAAAAAAGCACTGAATATAAAGACAGCAGCGACAGTGTCAATCTTGAATAAAGCTATCAAATGACAGAGTTATATTTGGTCTCTCTCTCTCTCTCTCTCTCTCTCTCTCTCTCTCTCTCTCTCTCTCTCATCTGACGGAATTATCTGACTTAAACAGGGATGAAAGGGAGATGCTTTATCTATTGAAGCAAACGTCTGTCTCTACCTACTTAAACCACCTGTCGAACGACGTATATCTTGCCCTCCGCCAATTAGATTGTGACCCCACAGCATGACTCGTTGTTATTGCCAGGGAAAACAAATACTATTACTTTCATTATGAGTGGGTTAGTATTGACTCTGTTAATAAGCACAACTCCTGAGACAGTATCAGACGTGATCCTATATTGCCAAGGAATTCATGCGAAAGAGACTGAATTAGGGGCCTGAACAAAATTATAGGGAAGATTGTAGGATTCTTTACTACGGCTTTAATTTACTGGGAACTGGAGAAAAACTAAAAGCTATACTGGTGCAGAATGCAGGGACAATGATGGGTCATTGTCTGTGACGTCAATCTTAAAAAAAGTAAGTATTATGACGTCAATGTAAAATTAGATAGCATGATGACGTAAAAAAAAAACCGGGCGCGATAGAGAAAGAAAAACGGGGAGGCCAGAGTCCGGCCTGGGACTGTATTTGTTTTTGTTCTTCGCTGTCTCTGTCAAGTAACGTGGAGAGGCTGACCGCTTGGTCGGTAGTGCGTCATAGTTTGCTGTACCCTTTGGTATCACAATTCAAGTGTGTTCGTTGATAGTTCCACGTAGTTTGCTGTATCCTGTGACCCTTCGCTTCAACTGTGTTCGTGGGCGGCTCTGCTTGCCGTGTGGGTACCCTGGTTGGTGCTATAGACTACTTGGGCTCAGTGCAGCCAAGTGTGTGGACTGTGTCTGTTGGGACACTACTGACGGTGCCAGCGAGGTCTATGTCAATGAGGTTATACTAAAAGAAATGTGTATGTGAAGTATTGATCTGCAGGCTGTGTGGTAGTGTGTATTGATATCTGACGGTTAAAGCTCCCTGTGAATTGCAACCTTCGATTATGTGAAACATTGATCTGCATACTGTGTGGTGGAGTGTATTGATATCTGACGGTTAAGTTCCCTGTGTATTGACATTTTAGTTAATGTAAAATATTGATCTGCTCGCTGTGTGGTGGTGTGTATTGATTTGTGCCTATCAATTTATACTAATGATTTATGGTGATACGTGTTTATAATGTTTTGAAATTCGCATGGTGTGGGTGTGGGTGTAAGGAATAATCGTTACACGCATCCAAACTTATGAAAGTAAGAGTCAGACAGTCATACATACAGCACTACACCCATCCGTATTATCTGTGGAGAGAGAGAGAGAGAGAGAGAGAGAGAGAGAGAGAGAGAGAGAGAGAGAGAGAGAGAGAAATCAGAACTCAGAACATTTAATGAACTAGGCCACGTGCCCATGTCATGGAGGTGGCATAACTTCAAAATAAGGGAAATGCAACTAACTAGAAAAAAGAAATATCAATACATTCGTATATGGACTTGACCGTTGCTCACCGAACAGGTCGGACGTGTGGCGAAATTGCTCTGTCATGCAGCTCTACCTTCTTTTTTTTCCGAAGTTGTCCATCATTGTACAACACTGAAGCTATTGTACTTCATGATTGAGGAGCTGGACTTTGTTTTTGAAACGTATATAAAAAAAATCCGAGTGTATTGTGAATTTATTATAAACAGAGAATTCAACGTGTCGTAATACACGGGTGACCTATGACCTGATTCAACTTCGAAAATGTGAGCAGAGAGCGACAGTGTCTTTTGTGTACGCGCATCTGAACAAATGTCTTCTTTTTTATACAAAAAGTCAATATGATATGTTTTCTGTATGCGCTGTGGATTATGTATTGAGTAAGCAGTGAGGGAGCACTGTGTTTGTATTTATGTTGGATACGTTCTGCTGGATACGATTACCACTTGGATTCCCTTCTGTGACAGTGACAGTGTGCCTTATCTGGAATAACTGTCGTATACAATGTTAGGTTCAAAACTCTCTGTATTATGACCAGTACAATATCCAAATACTTTGCGAACAGAACGACCGGCAAACGAAAACCATCATCAACATCGTCGGCAAGTGACGTGTGTGATAGTCCGGAATCTGACAGAGTGAAACAAGACAGCAAGAAACAGAGGCAGGAAGCGGAGGACAATATGGCCATGCAGGAAACACTCCACGAAATGCAGGCAACCATCAGCAAACTTGCAACAAAGGAAGATTTAGTCACCTTGGCGACAAAAGAAGACATACAGCAACTTAGGGGAGAAATGGAGAGGCTGGCTGCGACTTTGACAACAAGACTGGAAAAACTGGAGGGGACAGTGTTTGAACTGCAAAATGAGAAGGACAACCTGAAGGCCGAGGTCAGCAAGCTACGAGGGGAAAAGGCCGATCTGCAGGGTCAGCTGGCGCAGCAAACCAGGGAGACTACCGGACTGCGACGGGCTCTCAACGACCAGGAGCAGCACGGACGCCTGTGGAACCTCCGAGTATACGGTGTCCGGGAAACTCCAGACGAGACGGTGGAGAGCTGTGTGTCAAGGTGTGTGGACATCTTCTCTCAAAAATTGGGTGTCCCTATCTCCAAGAGTGACGTGGAGACTGCCCATCGATCAGGGAGGATGCCACAGGGGGGTGGTAGACCACGCCCCATTATTGTGCGCTTCTACTCTCGCAGGCAAAGAGGACTCGTTCTCACAAACAGAAAAAAACTGAAACAATCAGGAACTTCAGTGGGCGAGGACCTAACCCAAATTAACTATAAACTCCTAAAAAAAGCAAACGACCATTCTGCCACAATGGCCGCCTGGTCATCCAACGGCAAAATTCACCAAACTGAAGAACGGAAAGACAGTGAAGCTGGAGATTGACATGGATGTTGACAATGTGCTTTCCAAGGGGATGGCGTAGCTGGGTGACAGGTACGATTCTGTTCTTGTGCGTGCTCTTTTGCGGGGGGTGGGGTTGGGACTGGGGATGGGTCGGATGGGGAAGATTGACAAATGATGATTGACATTTACGATCATCAGAGAATTGAAAACAGATGTGTGGCGTGAAGCTTTATACTATTATTCATATCTTTAGACTGATGTATGTTGTATTAAATATTTAAGTTATTTTGAAATTTTGAAACAATTTTGAATTCCACAGACAATTTCAACGGTAAGCCAGACTTGTAATTTATGTTGGTGTGCGCTTCAGTGCGCCCCCCTCCTGTGTTTGGTGTGTGTTGATGTTCATAGTGATCAGT
>CM065728.1:69157294-69202294 GCA_033310375.1 Conus canariensis | reverse complement strand
GCTTGAAATTTGGTAAAAGTGAAAAATTCAAAGGATTCTGGAAATTTAATGTATCTCTATTAAAGGATAAGCAATATGTAGACGAAATTAATAAGTTAATTCTGGATGTTATAAAAGAATACGCAGTTGATCAATCAGCGATACAAGATCAGTCAGTATTGTCTGAGTTAATAAAATCTGGACTCAGATTCAAGATTTCAGATAAAATTTTTTTGGATTTTCTGTTGATGAAAATTCGAGGGAAATCAATAGCTTACGCCACAATGAAAAAGAAAACAGCAACAGAAAAAGAGAACAAGATTTTAAAACGCATTGAAAGTCTTGAAAATCTTGAGAATAAAACAGAAATTGAAATAAGAATGATTGAAGAAAAAAAACCAAGAACTAAGAGCAATCAGGGAACAAAAAATGGAAGGTGTATTATTAAGATCAAAAGCGAGATGGATTGCAGATGGTGAAAAAATATTAAAATACTTTTGCAACCTTGAAAAGAGAAACTATATTAGTAAACAAATGACTAAACTAGTGACTAAAGATGATGAAATAATAAACGAACAAAAAGATATTTTGAAGGAGGTTAAAACATTTTACGAAAATTTATACAAGAAAAAGATAACTGAAAAGTGTGAAATAAGAAAACTTGTTAAAAATATCCCACAGTTATCTGAAGATGAGAAAAAAATATTGGAAGGAGAAATCACTATAGAGGAAGCAAGCGAAGCTTTAAAAAATATGAAGCATGGTAAAAGCCCAGGTACAGACGGCTTCGGCGCCGAATTCTTTAAATTCTTTTGGAAAACACTGGGCCCACTGGTTGTAAGATCTGTAAATGAATCATACAAAGACGGAGAATTTTCAACAACACAGAAGCAGGGACTAATTATTTGCATACCAAAAGGTGATAAACCCAAAGAATATATAAAAAATTGGCGTCCTATTTCCCTCCTAAATGTAATATACAAAATAGCTTCCTCATGTATTTCAAAAAGAATAAGAAATGTTTTACCATCTCTCATCAGTGAGGATCAAACAGGTTTCATGGCTAATAGATTTATGGGCGACAACATTAGATTAATTTATGATTTGATTAATTATTTAAATGCGAAAAACCTTCCTGGACTGTTGCTCTGTATAGACTTTGAAAAAGCCTTCGACTCACTCGATTGGGATTTTATGTTGAACGTTCTAAGGGCTTTCGGGTTTGGTGAAAGTATATGTCACTGGATAGAAACATTCTATAAGGATATCAAATCAGCTGTTATTGTAAATGGCCAGGCTGCTCAGTGGTTTAAAGTAGAAAGAGGATGCAGACAGGGAGACCCTATATCTCCTTACTTATTCATTATATGCGCAGAAATTTTAGCCATAATGATAAAGGAAGAAAAGAAGATAAAAGGTATAAAAATAAACGATGTAGAACACAAAATATCCCAGTTTGCTGATGACACTCAATTAGTAAACAGTGGTGACAAAAGTTCTTTTGAACAGTCTATTGATATCCTTACCACGTTTGGAAGAGTTTCAGGACTCCTCATGAACAGCGAAAAAACGCAAGCAATATGGCTAGGATGTCATAAAAACTCCAAGAAAAAATATTGTCCTCATCTAAAAATCATATGGAACCCTTCTCAATTCAAAATACTCGGTGTTTGGTTTACTCAAGACTTGAAAGAATGTGATAACATGAATTATGAAGATAAATTTTCGGAAGTTAAAATATTATTCAAAATTTGGTCTCAAAGAAGTATAACACCAGTCGGAAGAGTTGCTGTTCTCAAGTCACTCATTCTGTCTAAGCTCATACACCTCTGGATTTTGTTACCCAACCCACCTGACCACTTAATTCAAAAACTTCAAAAGATGTGTTTTAACTTTGTGTGGAATAGTAAACAAGATAGAATAAGCAGGAAAACAACAATTAAAACTATAAAACAAGGTGGCTTAAATATACCTGACATCAAAAAATATATTAATGCTTTGAAACTTTTATGGATAAAAAAACTTAAAGTCACAAATCACAAATGGAAGAGCATTGTTATGAAAATATATCCATTCAGCGAAAAAATTGAAAATTATGGACCAGCATTTGGTACAGGATACATGAGCTCTAATTTGTTTTGGAGACACACCTTTATAGCCTATAGGGAATTTTGTCTTTGCGTGACACCACAAACATTAAATGAACTTCTAGCTGAACCTGTTTTTTATAACGACAAGGTAAAAACAGGAAATGAGATAATTAAACAAAAGAAATTAATTGAGAAAGGAAAGTATGCAATAAAACATTTTCTGAAGGAAAATGGACAATTCATGAACTTTGAAGAATTCATGACCAATGATGATTATACTATAAATTTTGTCTCATACTGTGGATGGATTTCCTCAATGAAAGAGTTCATAAAGAAAACTGGAATAAAACCTGATAATAACAATGCAAACACAATTCAGAACATGCCGAGGGCTTTTAATATTATTATGAAAGAAGCAAAAGGAGCTAAACGATACTATGAAATTTTTACTCAAGATGAGCGTAAGCCAAACTGTTGCTCTCAATGGCTACAAAAACTTAATTCTGAAGTTTCTTGGAATAAGGTATTTACCCACGTCCACAAAATTAAAGATGTAAAATTGAAATGGCTTCAAATTAGAATTATTCACAGAATTATTGGCACAAATATTGTTTTAAACGCCATGGGCCTGACAAACACGACGAACTGCACATTCTGCAATGAAGAGAGAGATTCAATCCAACACTTTTTATGGATGTGCAATTACGTTCAAACTTTTTGGAAAGAGGTTGAAAATTTATTTAACGAAACATGCCGAAACTCGTTTACCATTAAAATAACACGCGATGTTGTTATCTTTGGAGTCGACAAACATATGCAAACAGAGACAATTTTTGACTTTATTATTATGGTTGCTAAATCTTATATTTACAAGTGTAAGATCGAAAGACGTAGGCCAAATGCTTCAGTTTTTCAGAGCCAGCTGAGCAGCAGATTCAAAATCGAACTCTATAATGCTAAAGTCAACAATGATCAAAACAGGTTTGATGCTGAATGGTACAATTACATGCCGATGATTTTTTACACAAATACTTTAAAAAAATCGATAACAACAACAAAATCTCAATCTAACACGCATCTCGTAATCCCAGTATCCATTTCTCAAGTTTTTTTGTTTGTTTGTTTGTTTGTTGTTGTTTTTTTTTGTTTGTTTTTTGTTTTTTTGTTTTTTTGAAATTCTCATGATATTTGAATTGACATGTTTTTGAATGTACATTTGAAGCAACATACTTTTTTTTAATGTATTGATATATTATCCGTATGCTCTTGCTGTAATGTAAAAAATGTATGTCAAATGTGTATGATATATATCAGGGGAGTTAAAAAAAAAAACTGTTTATAGAACTTACAGAAATGATGCCAATGTACATATGACGTATTTGTAATCTCTATATTGTTTGATTAAAAACGTGAGAAGAAAAAAAAAAAAAACATTCGTATATTAATATAATATATATATATATATATATATATATATATATATGTATACGGAAACCGGACACACACTACACAGATGCACAATAACGTTGACTAACACAGGTACGTGCATATATTCACATACGCATACGCACGCACGCATGTGCAAATCATATAGGTTACCATAATATTTGCAAATATGAGAATATTTATGACGGTGAGTATGTATGAATATATGAAACAGAAACGATATTAGAATTCCGATTGTTTATGTACGTTATGTTGTTCCGGTGCCGACTAAAAACAACAATGATTCTGGGCACTCATTTGTTCTATCAGCATATGATGAAAGGTTTCACACTATTTTATAAGTTATATTCAGTCTTAATTATTGTTTAGAGATCGTTCCATATCGAGAAATCTCTTTTTCAAAGATTCAGAAAGGTACCAGCCAACTACATTACAATATTTCTCACTCGCAATTAAAAGGGTCATTGTAAACGCTGATGGTCGCGCGATAAAGTTGCGAGGTAAGTATTTTTCTCTGATGTCGCAATAATTTGGACACACAAGTAAAAAGTGAAGTTCAGATTCTAGAACATCTTTACAAAACGGGCAAAACGTTGTGTCAGGTGACCGGGCAGTATAACGATATCTATGACTCTTCAGTGGTGACACCTAGTCTGAAACGTAAGTGTACTTTTCTAACAGCAATGTTCTTTATGTTAAACACAGCTTGCGGAAGACTAGGAACTGACTTGAAAGAGGTATAAAAAGAGAATCGTTCTCCTGAAACGTCATCATTCCAGTTCTGCAGGAAACAATCTATTAATCTCTGTTTGAATTCAGACAGAAAAACATTAATATGAGATACTCCTTGATTTTCCCAAACGTGGCCGAATCCATAGCGGTACAATGTGAAGCAAACATTAGAAACCCAGTTATTCTTGTCTTTACAATGAAGATTATTTAACATTTCATAAGCCCTGTAAGGGAGTCGACCTTCAGGCATTGTTATTAATTTAAGCCAAAATTTTATACATTTGGTTTTAGTACATATGTAAAGAGGATACTTCCCAGTTTCAGCATAAATAAGGGCATTAGGCGTGCTGATACAGACGTTCAGGAATTTCTTAAGCGCAAACACATGCACCCTTTCAATAATTGTATGATCCGCCGTAAGACTCCATACTTCAGAAGCGTAAGTGAGCATTGGTTGGATCTGACAGTCAAATAAATTTTTTTAAAAAATGAAGGAGACTGGTTACCAATTGTCCACAGCAGTTTAAAATGCAAAGAACACCCTTCTTAGCTTTAAGAGCCATGTCTTCTATCACCGATCGGCGGTACTGAACCAGCACTTCCATGTGTTTTAGAGTGCTATCTCAAGATAGAGAGCGGGAGCGTGTGTGCGTGTGCGTGCGAGCGCGCGCGTGTGCGGTGTGTGTGTGTGTGTATGTGTGTGTGTGTGTGTGTGTGTGTGTGTGTGTGTGTGTGTGTGTTTAGGGTTGGATTTTAGTTAGGCGGGGGTTAGGATAAGGTCCTCCGGGTTAGGTAGGAAGGTTAGGCTAGGTAGGGGGGCAGGGGATAAGCAGAAGATGAGAGGGAGGGAAAGATTAAAGCAGAAGGATGAGGATGATGGAATTGGAACTGCAGAGGAAGAAGATGGAGGAAGAAAGGGCGATAAGAGAAATAGAAGCTCAGACACGACAAGCCGAGCTAGATCTCAAGAAACGACGGGATGAAGCCGAGTTGGAGGTAAGAGAGCGAGAGCTACTCATACAGGAGAAGCAGGCCTTGGATGAAGCCGCGCGGACATACTGTTAGTTAGGCAGAATTAACTACCACTGCAGATGTGAATGCTTATCTCCCCTTATTTCTTCAATCTAAGACATAAGAGCAAGCTTTGTTTTATAATTGAATATTTCTTGCAGTCATTGCAACACCAAGCTGCTCTGTAAGTTGTTGGAATGGTGCTCGGTTACTTATTCTTGGAAATGTATTAGTCTATTATATATATATATATATATATTATATATATTATATATATATTATATATATATATATATATATATATATGAGAGAGAGAGAGAGAGAGAGAGAGAGAGAGAGACCTGTAAGTTCCATTTACCTGTGTCATGAGAGGCTGACATTGTCGAAGCTATGCATGTTTCATTGACATTGGAAGAGAATGAGGTAGCAAAGTGTTAGTGAGGGTGTGGTATTTGTAGCACATGTTACACAGCATTTGTGTGTAATCAGAGCAGCCTCAGTTACGGAAACTGTGTGTAGTGCGTAGTGTAACGGCTGCCGATAAGTGCCCGCATTAAGGTCGTGTGAGGCAGAGTTAGACCAGGTTGATTAATGTAACCAGTGGTTGTTAATGTATGTGAAAGTGATGTTGTTTGGATGATACCTTTAGTGTGCATCAAAAGAAACAGCAAGGCAGAGTGAGTGATGGGGAGTTGAATTCTGATAGGTTGGAGTGTGGCTCAACGCCGATCGAGTGAGAAGTTGTTGGTTTTAACCTGTAGTTAAAACTTAGGCAGGGGGGTGTTGCACCGGTCGGCGGTACTGAACCAGCACTTCCATGTGTTTTAGAGTGCTATCTCAAGATAGAGAGCGGGAGCGTGTGCGCGTGTGCGTGCGAGCGCGCGCGTGTGCGTGTGCATGTGCGTCTGTGTGTGTGTGTTGTGTGTGTGTGTGTGTGTGTGTGTGTGTGTGTGTGTTTAGGGTTGGGGTTTTAGTTAGGTGGGGGTTAGGATAAGGTCCTCGGGGTTAGGTAGGAAGGTTAGGCTAGGCAGGCGGGCAGGGGAAGTAGGACATATAGTATTCTTGCCTTCCAGTCTTCATCTATTGAGGGAGTGGTAGGAGGAAGTTGGTTTCGTTTCCGACTGTTACCCTTTGTTGCTTTGGTTCCGTATGAGAGAGACCGGGGCAGGATATCGGCTGTTGTTGTTGTTGTAATTTGTCGTGTTGTTGCACGAGCAACAACTAGTCCGTTGGTCGGGTGTGTGAGCTCTGTGGAGGGATACACTGTTCTGAGCAATAATAATAATAATAATAATGATTTCTTATATAGCGCTTAATCAAACGAATTTCTCTAAGCGCTTTACAAAGTCATACTACATTCACCCTTCTCATATACAATAATACACCTTACACCCAACTACAAATACTATTACTACAATAACTAACAAATCCTAATCCTACCAATGTGACATTCACTTATTCTTCAAATATCACTACAAAAACTTAATCCTATAACGTTCAATCATACAACAAATACATATAATAGAGAACATACACATACGCTACATTTGAAAAGGCCCAGACGGCTGTGAGTTAGGTTGTACCCCCCCCCCTCTCCCCACAGCATTGACTAATTATGAGAAAATAGATGGGTTTTAAGTTTAGACTTGAAAGAAGAGAGAGAATCTGAATGTCTGAGACAGTCTGGCAGTCTGTTCCACGTCGCTGGAGCTTGAAAAGAGAAAGATCTTTCACCAGTAGTAGTCCTGAAGCGAGTCATTCGCAGAAGGCGGTCGTCAGCACAGGAGCGTAGTTGTCGAGAGGGGGTGTAGATTTTAAGGAGATCTGAGAGATAAGAAGGTCCATTTTCAAAGAGAGCAGAGAAAGTGAGAGTTGAGATTTTGTACGAGATACGGTTTGAGACAGATAGCCAGTGAAGAGAGTGGAGGAGAGGCGAAATGTGAGCATGTTTTCTTGCTCTACAGACGACTCGGGCTGCATGATTTTGGATTCGCTGTAATCTTTCTATCAGGTATTTTGGAAGGCCGGCCAAAAGTGAGTTGCAGTAATCTATTCTAGATAAGACAAATGCACAAATGAGAGTTTTTGTAGCATCTGTAGAGAGAAGGTGACGTACAGAGCTGATTCTTCTTAGTTCTAAATAGGCAATCTTGCAAATATTTGAAACCTGTTTCTCAAAGGAGAGGGATTGGTCAAGTATGACCCCTAGACTGCGGACAGAGGTGGAGACAGAGATTGCACAGTCATTGATAGTGACAGTTGAAGGCAGAGAAGGATGGTTAGGCTGTTTTGTCACGAACATGAGTTCCGTCTTGTCGTCGTTTAGTTGTAGTTTGTTGGTTGTCATCCAGTCCTTCAGGTCTGCAATGCAGCCCCGCGTCCGAGAAATCAGTGAGTCAGTTTCAGCAATGGGAGCCGACTGATGAAGCTGAGTATCGTCAGCAAAGCTTTCATGCGACATGGCGTGACCACTGATGACGTCAGACACAGGACTAGCATACAGCACAAAAAGGACTGGCCCAAGTACAGAACCCTGAGGCACACCGTACCTAAGAGGAGAACTGTCTGAGTATCTTCCCTGTACACACACTGTCTGAGTCCGTCCAGTCAAGTGAGAGATAATCCAGTCGAGAGCTGTGTCTTTGAATCCAAAGGAAGTTTGAAGCCGTGAGAACAAAATATTATGATCGATCGTGTCAAATGCTGCAGAGAGGTCTAACATCGCTAATAAGGAAACATTCCCATCGTCAAGCACGCAGAGGAGGTCATTGACTATACGGAGGAGTGCTGTCTCACAACTATGGCCTTGTCTGTAAGCAGATTGATGAGGATTCAAAAGGTGATTCTTTTCGAGATGTTCTAGAATTTGTTCCAAAACGATCTTCTCCAATAATTTTGATAGAAATGACAAATTTGATACAGGCCGATAATTCTTTAAAACATTTTTATCTAATGAAGGTTTCTTGATCAATGGACGTACCACTGCGGACCGGAAGATTTCAGGAACGTGACCAGAGGACAAAGAGGTATTGATAACATGAGTAAGATGGGGTAGGACATCATCAATGCACTGAAAGAGCAAGTTAGTGGGAATGGCATCAAGTTCACATGATTTAGGGCTGCATCGCAAACAAAGTTTTTTGACATAGTCTTGACTAACAGGACTAAAACAAGCCAAAGGAGGTCCACAGTAAACTTTGTCATTCAGAGGATGTACAGGTGCAGTAGAATCTAGCTTTTCACGGATAGTGTCAATTTTTCCATTGAAAAACTCTAAGAATTTCTGAGGGAGCTCTTGAGTTTGGAAGATGGTGGGAAGGGGGGAGTAGCTGACTTTGCCTAGGAGACTATTTGTGACATTAAATAGTTGCTTGGCCAATGGTTGCTTTGTGTTGTGAGTGAAGCTATCTTGATTCCGACAGGGCGGAATGCGTTGGGGTAGCTTCACTTCGGTCCCTGGTGTTCGTCGGAGTGGACGTGCTCCTCGTAGTTGCGGCGGGAGCGCCGTTAGTTCGTGCTGAGTGACTTCGAGTCATAGTTAGGGCCAGGTCCTCGTCGGGTTGGTGTGCCCTTGGCCTGTGCCGAGTTCTTTGTTGTCCTTGTTGGTAGCCACTTTCAGTCAGTTGCAGAACTGGTGTGGTTGATCGTCTCTCTGTCCAGATTGGTGATCTGTTATGTTCGTGGTGTTGTGGTTTGTCGTGTTGTCTTGTATTATGGTAATAATAATAATAATGAAATTTTATATGCGCCCCATCTCTGATGAGCTCAAAGCGCTTACAAAGTGTGAATAAAAGCATAAACTACAATAAACAGCTGTATTCATGCCAAAGATAGAAAGAAAATAGAGGCAAACTTCATAAATATTAAGCAAGAAATAAACAAGTCACAAATATCTCGCATAATTAAAATCACTCAATGACATGATGAATATCTAATATACAAAATGCAAGCGTGCGCGCGCGCGCGCGCGCACACACACACACACACACACACACACACACACACGATCACATTTTATGGTCGAGTTGTACTGTGGTTGTCTCATGTTGTGATTAGTTGGTATTGTGTTCGTTGCATATACTGGTTGTCTGGTACGATGTCGTCTTTGTTTCGTGGTTGGAATTTGTTGTCAGCCGGTTTGTGTTGTCACCTCTTTCTGTCTATCTTGTAAGTAGTGTACATAGCGGTTCCTGAGTTCGATTATCACGGGCAGTTTGGCTAGATAACTTTGGTCAATATAACAACCATTACTTGACGTGAGGCACATATTGATTGTGGCGAGCTCATGTCGATTTCAGTTGTTTCAAGAAGATAGTGATAAGAGTAGTTGTATTTGGTATAGGATCATAATATGAGTCAGGTGCAGCTGTGTCTGCGTGAATCATGAAGAGGTGTGATGATTGTGCTCAATTTTCAATTGTAAATAGTGGTAATGTGTTGAAGTTGAGTAACGATTTTGGAGTTGCCCTGCACAGCATTGGAATGGGTTAGCTGTGCAGTAGGGCCATGGCTGGTTTGTGGGTGAGTGGTTTATACCGGGGTACGGTCGTGACCATTCAAGTTATATTGGTGTCCTTTCACTTTCGTTAGAGTCATGGTTCTCGAGACATGGGTCGTGAGCGTGCAGACTATATCAGGTTTTGTTGAGAGCGATATGCGCGTGAAGGCAAGTCTTTTATGACATCCTTCAAGGAGACTGGCGCAATGATAGGTGTTATGTGCACATTGTGACGTACGCATTTTGTACAGGACAGTGAGTCCGTATGGTTGGTGGGAATTTTCTGTAGAGCAAGTGACAGTCACACATACAGGGATATATGTATTTGTGACAGAACAGGGTTGGAAAGAAGATACCTTAGGTTGCGTGGTGGCAGCCCCATTATGAATTTTAGTAGTCAGAAAGAAGGGAGAGGTAAAGTTTAAGGTGAGTGGTTTAGCAGTCGGTAGGATGAAGAATGGATGGTGTGCGGCATGTAATATTGTATGAAGTGTGGTTGTGTTGTCATAACGAGGAATATGAACTGGGTTAACTGACAAGAGATGACATGAGAGTCTAGTGGGGTGCTGGATGGAAATTTTGGCAAGCATATCATGTTGTTTTGGATATATGATTATACTTGACAGTGCAAAGAGGGGTAAGAATGTGAGGGATTGTGGCTGCGAGCCGGATCTGTCTTCATGTGCCTTTTCTGGCGACTTTTGAGATGTTTTGAACTTCCGTAAAGTTTGTCTCAGAAAACGACGTTTGATCCAACATTCACCATCAAACCATGCATTATTCTTTTTGTCGCCCAACGTGATCTCTTTTTGCATAGCTGAACCTGCTTTATGCATAGCTTCATTAGATTCTAACAAGGCATCATTGATATCGATGTCAATGAAGCCGAATGCGCTTGCCATCAGTGACAATACTTCTTCTGAGTAAAACTTAGTTTTAAACTCGGAACTTTTCTCAGCATTCCAAATGTATTTTACTATTGCTTGTCTGCTAGAACTCGGAGCAGTTTCATTTGGTGGATATAATTTAAGTTTCAACTCAATAGGCATATGTTTGGATTCCACTCTAGGAGAAGCATAAAGGTCCATGATACATCTAGACAGAATGAAATAGTCAGTGATGCTTGCTCCATTGTGAGCTATGTAAGTAAAGTCCCCTTCTTCATCACCAGATAACAAACCATTCAATATTACTAAATTAAACTGGTCACAAACATCCAGTAAATATTTTCCGAACAGGTTAACAATGGAATCTTTAGATGACCGTATATGGACAGAATCTTCAAAAGAAATGTCAGGATCGATGTCGAAAAGCAGAACATCTCGCCCATTTTTTCCACCAGTTCTTGCGTTAAAGTCACCACATATCAAAACAGGAATATCACCGGTAATTTCAAAGGTTTCTAATAGACATTGTTCAAGCAAAGACACGCCATTGTAAATATTAGTTTCATTATGACACGTACTCTGAGATGGAGGGAAATACATACCAAGCAAAATACAGTCTATCTTTAAACGTTTATGTGTCTTACACAACTTGAGTACGATACAGTTGTCAAACTCCACATGAATCAAGGATATGATATTTTTCAACCTTTTTTTTACAAGCATTGCAACACCTCCAGATAGTCTTGCTGTAACAGAGCTTGTCAGTCTGACTGGAAGTGAAAGAAAGGCGTTATGATCTGGGAAAAGAAAATCTGGACATTTTGCAAAAAAAAAATTCAGAAAGGAAGACAAAATCAAACGTACGCAGGTATGACCTAATGCTTGGATCATACAGACAAGTCAGTCCTATATTGTATGTGATGAAGGACAGATAATTTTGGACATTACTTTTATGAACATGGGCATGGCTGAGTCCCTAGCTGTTGACATTACAATTAACATCTTTATTTCTTGGAGTGCTTTTAAATGATTCTGTGAGTTGTGTTTGTCTGCATTTGACCTTGCTGCGTGTTTGAGGGCCAAAAACTGGCGTTTGTTTGAGTTCATTCTCAATGGCAAGAAAGGACTCTGACTGTGTGATTCTCTCAGTGTTAACTGATGGATTATCCTGACTGTCATTGTTATTGTGTACACTGCTCTGTGGGAGCCAGAATTCACTTGTTTTGTCACGTGGTTCTCCTTCCAAAGTGAATCTTTGTTTTACAAATGTCTGACTTTCGGCATCGAACAGGCTGATGTCCGCAGGATGGTCAGGACCGGAGGAAGCATGTGCAGACTGGGACAAGACAGGTGACAGTTCATGATTCAGAAAGCCGGAAACATCTTGACTGGTGCTGTCCTGATGAAGTGGGGGACTGCGTCATTCACCACAGATGGACAGCTTGATTCGTGAGCGGGGTGGCCAGTAGGAATCTTGACGTCAGTCAGGAAAGCCGGAACCTCAATTTTCTCACTGGGAGGGGACAGAATTTCATGGGATCTGTCCAGTCTGTTGCTTTCTGGATCAGCTTCCCTCCCAACAACACCATCATCACAGGCTGTTCTCGGAGTTCCTGCAGGCTGCGTCAGTTGCTCATGACTTGGCGATGGTTGTTACTTTGAAAGTGACGGATATTCTGCCATGTCGGAGATGGGGGGTGGAGAAGACGAAGGTCTGGAACACCGTTCGTTGGATGTCCGTTCAGCATAGCGTCTTTCTCTGGGCATTTCACTGGGAGGGGACGCCGGCTTGGTGTTGTGGGCCGATCTCTGATGGCCTGGTCCACCAGGACGACGACTTCTGAACTGCAGACGTCCATTGTGGAAGTATGCATGTCTCCCATTCTGCATATGTTGCTGTATTGCTCTGTGTTGTCGGGTGGTCAGGTCAGAGGCAATACGGACACCAAGTTCATCTGCCATCTGTTTTCCTTTTTCCTTGTCTTCCAGAAGGATGAGTTTGTCGGGGAAAGTGTGGAGACGTACCAGCAGAACACGTGGACGGTTTTGATTGTGTTGCCTTTGGCCAAGTCGGTAGGCACACTCTATGTCAGCAACAGTCCATGTTTTGTTTGTATAAAACCTATTCAAAAGCTTGATGACTTTTTCGCAGCATGTCTTTTTGTCTTCATGAGAGCTCTCGTAGACATTGAAGAAACGGCCGTTGTTGCTTTTGGAGTGGGCCTCAAGTTTTTCCACTTCTTCATTCAGACTGTTTGCTGTGTCAGAACAATACCTTTGCACGTTATAGAGTTGCTGGTTTTCTTGTTCCAGCTGTTTACATTTGCCGTATATCCAGTCAACATCTGCCTTAAGCTGGTCGTTCTCGGTCGTTAAAGTTTTATAGCATTCCCTCAGATTGTCAATCACTTTCGTAACAGCTAACTGTGTCTGGTTCACCTCCTGCAGTGGCCTCTTCATGTTGTCCGCCAAGCAGTCCATTGAATTGCTGAGGTGGTTCACAATGCTTTGCATCCATTGCATGTCAGGTTGGAAAGGGAGCAGGGAACCCGCAGGAACAGGAGGGAAAGGGTGAGGAGGGGGAGCGGACGGATGGTAGGATTGAGTCATTGGTGTATGGGGGGGGGGGGGGGGGGGGAGGGGGTGAACATGTACTGCCATTGTGTAATAATTATACTCATTCCCCTCAGCACTCGTAGCTAGTCCAGGATTTGATTCAGTGTCGCCACATTGCAAGAGAAATCCAGACAAGAAAACTATGAAGCAAATGGCAAGAGTTCCATTAGGACTCCTCTTTGTCTCGTAGGACACGCTCACTCTAGTTTGATAAGACAATGGGACTTGTTTCCGCTCTGTGAACCTGAGACTGGTGGTTAGCATCTGTAGCCAGTAGAGTAGAGAGAAGCACCTGGTTGAAGAAAGATCGGAAAGTGCGGTCCGCTGATCGTCCTGAGTGACAGATGACATGGCCGATTTCTGATCACTGTCGATGAAAGCACACGACACTGTCAAAACGGTGAAAAAGAGACGAGCAGTCCGAACAAAGTTCAGTGGCCAGCACAGTTTGATCTTGCTAACCCGTGCACGCACAATGGCCTCTGACCTTTTCTGCATGAAAACACCAGTAAAACTGGCCACAAACACTTCTATACAATAAATGTGACACCGGCATGATCAGTCCGTCTTCACATATTGATTGGTACTAAATGTATCCTCATTAGCACTGATTAGAGATTAGAAAGTGTTAATTAACAAAATATGCCGCACGAGCTATTGACACGACTTCCAGAGAGGAGAGAGAGAGAGAGAGAGAGAGAGAGAGAGAGAGAGAGAGAGAGAGAGAGAGGAGTCTCACTTGCTATAAGCTCGGTAAGATGAAATTGTGGACACAGACAGGGAACTCTTTCTGAACTGTACAGTGTCTAAAACAACACTTTTTCCCCCACAGGAACATTAAACTTCTAGCACTATTGTACAAGTTACATGTACATCATACTAACTTCAAACTGTCGTGGCTTTTAATGGTTGTAGATGCTCCATAATGCATACTGTGTGATAACCCTCCTGAGATCAGTAGCTCTTTTTTCTTTTTTTTTTCCCCATTGTTGTTCGAGGGAATCTGTAAATTCATACAATGATTCCAAAAAGATCTAAATCCATCTGCTGTGATTTGTTCCTACCTCTCCCTGCCCCCTCTCCTGGATTTTTTTTTTATACTGATTTAACAAAATGCTCAGAATAAACGTCCTTTAAGAAAAGATTTACTGTCATTGACCATGAATTAATTCTTAATTGTAATTTTAACGTCTTGGGTGCAGGTTTCAATTTAAACTCACTTGCAGCCCTATCATTACCTCTGTGGTTGACTGGCCTATAAATGTCATGAATTGATACGACTTCATTAAAGCCCATTGAGGCAAAATAAAAAGACTGAAAAGAATCTAAAAGTGAGATGACAGAGTTGATTCTAGTTTGCGTTTCAGGTCAGGAAGATAACTGACCTGTCCACTGTCCCCGCACGGAACTGCATCAGGTGGACAGGGATGATGGGTGCAGAACTCCTCATCACTGCCATCAAAACAGTCCACGTGAAAATCACACACCAACGTGAAGGGCACGTGCTGCTCCACAGCTTCACAGAAAAAGTACCACGGAAATGACGTCACAGCTGCCTCGCACCACGAGGACACCAGAGCATCCCAAGAAGAAGAAGGTGTGACGTCACGTATGGCCCAGCAGTGGCTGCCAACGTCACAGGCCAAAAACTCCCAGGTCCAGTGCAGGTCAGAGCAGCGGGTGAAAGACAGTGGAAAGCGGGAGGTGCCGAAGGCTGAAGTATTTCCCAAGTCTGGCAGCGTGACAGGTGGACCATGTGAGTGAAAAGTCTTGGTCTGTTTGTGTGTGTTCGGTGACGACAGAGGCAGCTCACATACAAAGTCAATGGCGTGCCTGGTTTTACAGTCTCTGAGGACAACGAAGTCGCCCATCAGTGTTGTGAGTGTACCACATACTGGTAAGTGTACCAAACTGAATGGACCTGAAGTGGGAGAGACTGAGAGACAGAGAGACAGAGACAGAGAGGGAGACAGACACAGAGAGAGAGAATATCATCACGGCATGGAATAGTATTCGATGAATTACAATAAAGATTAAGTTATGTTTCCCTGCAACTAATCAATCCCGACCTTTCCCACTGCCCTGTAAGGACTGTACACACATTCGAATGGATATGCACGCTCTGTTGCATTTTCATTTAGACACCACCGATTTGTAGAGATGTCCCTTCCACCTTCCCTCCCCGACACACACACACACACACACACACACACACCATGCGTGCGCGCGCGCGCGCGCGCACACACACACACACACACACACACATTCACACACACACACACACACACACACACACACACACACACACACACACACACACACACGCCCTCACCTTTCCAAATAACAGGAATGGAGTAAGCCACGGTGTCGTCTGCTTGATGCGCACGAAACTGTATCTTTGTCACAGATCGCATCAGAACCGACTGAGAATCACATTGTTAGTGGACGTCTTTCACAATCGTTCAGCACACACACACACACACACACACACACACACACACACACACACACACACACACTCACGCACGCACACACGCACGCACGCACGCACGCACGCATGCGCATGCGCATGCGCGCGTGCACACACGCACGCACGCACGCACGCACACACGCAAGCACACACACACACACACACACAAAAACACACACACACACACACGTTCGGAAACAACAGCATCCCGTTTTGTGCAGCACATATTCAAAGCCTAGGATACTTAAAACTTGTTTCTAAGTTGATACCTTTTTGTTTGAATAGTCTGTGATATATACTTGAACTCAAGTCCAGGCGAGACATAATAATAGAAACTCTGATTTTGACACAAATTGTTGACTGTTGATTTTGATCTGGCTTCTCCTTTTAAATGTTTGGTTGGGCTTCTTAGTGTTCCCCTGGAGAGGGTGGGGGAAGGGGGTGGGGGGAGAGACATTATCATAGAAAACAATAAGGCATGCATAATATCAAATCAGAAATTGTGTGAACTGTCACGTGAAAAAGGAATCAAGTCGTCCGTGAAACAACTGGTGGCTACGAGGTAAATATCTTTTGCCAAACTGACAGGAGAAACGAAGAAAGAACAAACAAATAGTTCTCAGTTTTGTGTCGAAAGTGGTTGAAAGGGGCAGTGGAGGGGGTGGGGGGAGCTTAAACATGCAACAGAGAGAGAGAGAGAGAGAGAGAGAGAGAGAGAGAGAGAGAGAGAGAGAGAGAGAGAGAGCATGATCACTGCATGAAACAGTATCAGATGAATTACAACATGGCTTAAATAATGCTGTCAGCAAATTCCTTCGTAAGCTGTATATTATATATTTCTGAAAAACAAACAACCAAAAAATTGCAAAGGTAGTATGCATATTAAATAAAGCTTAGGTCTTATTCCACAAACATCCGCAGGTGTAAACTAGACTTAAAAAGATCTATCTTCTGAAGAGGTGTCGTATCCTTGTAAACATAGCAAACAAATTCATGTCCATTTTATTTTTAATGACAAAAGGACAGGATCAGACATTATTTTAAATATAAAAACTACTTCGTTTTAAACAAGTTTTCATTTTAAAGCGTCAAAAGTCTGAAAAAAAGAAGGAAAGTCGACTTCAGAATAATTTGATTTCATAGCTCATCTATGACAGTTATTTATTTTTTTCTTTTCCTTAGTGTGGGATGACTGCAGGCGAAAAATGAAAAAAAAATCACTGGGCAGGAAAACGAGAATGCAAACACATTAAGGGAACACGTTTTCTTCTATTGGGTCTTCATCAGGCGGGACTAATAGCATGAACAACAATGAAAGCAAAAGACGAACACAGAGTCCTTACCTCTTCAATATGGGTACGTAATTTGAACAACTAAAAGTACAGAATGAAACTAAAGGATTAAGGGAGAGAAGATAAAGGCTAAAATAATTAATTTAGTAAGATGGTGCTAATAAATTCAACAATTGCAACAGCAACAGCAACAATAACATCAACTGCAACAACAAAGTAATGATATCATAAGCATGAAGTACTTATACTAATACTGTGACGAGAGTTGGGCTGGGTAGGTGTGGTCCTTTAGGGGAAGGACTTACTTTTTTCTGTAATAGTGTTTTAGAGTAGTTTATGTATCAAACTTTCCCCTCCACCCTCTCTTACTAGTGATGGAAAGAGCAACTTTCCGGTACAAGTTATCGAAATAATTTTTTGTTTTTCTTGGGACACTTAAAAACACTCAAAAGTGGCTCAGGAATAATTCTCCTTGGGCTTGTACACTTAAAAGTGCTTGTAGCTCACAGCGACAATTAGAGATGAAGTCAATCATTGAATAACAAATGAGCAACACAGAACTGACCAAGGTACGTGTACTTTCAAACATCAACCATACTTATGTATACAAGTATAAAATATACAAATCAGTTTCAGTCAAATCAGTCAAGTCAGTCTTTGTTTGGGCTGATGTCATCTCATCATTATGAGAGGGGTTCTGGATGAATTGAGCTGGATTCTACGCGGAATGTCAGAACTTATCTGATGTTAGAGAGGAGTGTAGATCTCTCTTCAGTTGCTGGTGACTGGTCCGCCTTCTCTTCAGGCAGGCTGGTTTAGGGCTGCTGTGCTGGGCCAGTAACAGGCAAACTAGGGACAAGGATAGCAACCAGGATCTGTTCACAAGATACAACCTGGTTTGTAGTTAAGTAGCTGAGAGTCTGGCTTGTCAAGTTCTCAAACTTGCCCTCTGGCTTTCAGTAGATGTGTGAGATCTCACCCAGCAAAGGATTACACTAGCATAAGTATATCTGCCATAATTTTCAACATCCGCTTTAGCTCATCACTCAGATTTTGAATGGATCTTAACAAGTGATAGGAGACAGTAATACAATGCTCAACAATTGAAGTCAAACAACACTTCAATTTTAAGTATGAACTCAGCTGAAGTACCTTGGAATACACTTAGCCAAATTGCACATGGTGATTAGAATCTATAAGCAAAAAGACAATTAACAATATTCATAAATCACCTTAACAGTTTTCACCCAGTATAGGCATACTGTTAACCTGTCAGCTCCCTAACAGATAGTCTTGAATTCTGGCAAAAAGTCATACTGTTTACATAGAATGTAAACCAAGTATCTTAATAGTTTTTTTACCAAGTTGTGGCAAAACGTTACACTGTTACACCATGTAGCATACATGCAGGCAATGCATAGTCTCACGACTTTCAACTTACAGTTCTTCTGGGTTGATCAGTGAAACCTGACACAGGATCTCAGAGTAGGAGAGATGGACGCTCCCGAATCTACCTGTATTTCTTCATTGGTTCACTTTTGGTGATCAGTATTACAGCCTTCTGTGGAGCAGTGAAGTGAGGAGACATGTGTAGAAGATTTGAGAAGACGATCTCTCAGATGCTGGCTGTATGTTTAGCCTTTATGAAAATGAACAAAACTGTGCCGCCCACATTTGTGAAACATGCACAGGGCTGTCTGTCCTATGAAAACATCATGTGGGGAAAGAAAATGAGATCGGGGGGGGGGGGGGGGGGGGGTGGGGGGGGGGGGGGGTGTTCTTCTCTGAACTAGAGGAGAGAGAGCATGCTGCCTTCATCTCAACAGGAGTGATCACTTGCACAGCTAGATAACCGAGCAAAGAGGAGAGAGAGACACAGAGAGAAAGAGAGAGAGAGAGAGAGAGGGGGGGGGAGGGGTGGGGGATGAAGGGGCGACTTGCCTGGGGTCAGCTAGGATCAAAGGAAACAGCCAGCAGACTGTGGAGAGAGTGTGAGATGAGGTGAGGGTTAAGGGGTGAGGGTAGAGATTGAAAAGGATGTACTGCTAATCCTACTTGAAGTTTGTGAGACAAAGAAAGAGAGGGTGAGAGAGGTGGGGGTGGGGTGCTTTTTAACGATGAAATAGAAAAGCATTAACTGAACATCTTTCCTCTTTTTCCCTTTGCACTTTTACATTGTAGAGGGAATATTTCATTCTTTCTTTGATTTGAATATGCATATGCACTCATGTGTGAGTACATATGTATGAATTTGTCACGCACGAACTGGTACAGGTCGCCTCGGTGACAATTATGGAGTGTGGCCCGTCCATTCTCAGGTGGGCAGTGGACATGCAGTGCATGATTCCTGTCGGGAGTATGGTACCCGTCAATTCTTGGAGGGGGGAGGAGGAGAACGCATAAACTCGCCGGAATAGTGGGTTTTACGTGCGTAAACGAACGCTCGTGAAACTGGAGTTCTTCGATGTGATCAGGGGAATTCCGTGCATGTGAGTGCTGTCTTGTGAGTTCCCGAAGTGAATTCGGAGTGCCATCGTGTGTCTGCAAGTCAGTGCGAATTGAGGCTTCATCCGCGAAGGTTGGGTTAGCCTAGTGCTCAAGCTTGATGTTAATTCTGCCATTGAGGCAGGTGTTCTTGGTATGCCGTCGACCGACTTGTGAAGGTTTGGCTACCTGAGTTTAGACTGTCGGTGTTTCGGTGTTCAGTGGTGGGTTCTCCATCTACCAGTGCGTTAGCTGTCTGGCAGTGTCCCGGTGACTGAGGGTGTCGTCCAGTGTGTGTCGTTTCTGTTTTGACCATCGGTGTTTCGGTGTTCAGTGGCGGGTTCTGCATCTACCAGGGTGTTGGCTGTCTGGCAGTGTCCCGGCGACTGAGGGTGTCGTCCAGTGTGTGTCGTTCCTGATTTGACCAAGGTGAGCGTGTAAAGTAGCGGAAATTCGGGAGGGCTGTAAAGTTGGTTGTTGCAGATAGCATGGTTTCATCAACTTTTGTATTTCAGTCACCCAGAGTTGGAGGGTTTTTAATTTGGTTTTTATTCGCAAGGTTTGTTTTTATGTGAGTTCGACTAAAGTGGAAATTCTGTGAGAGAAGAGAATGAGGAAATTTAAATGCGTGGAAGTTTGAGGGAAAAAAGGGACATAACTTGAACTTAGGTCAAGGAAAGCCGTAGGGAGTAGAAATAAAGTAATGTGTTTCGGATCTACATTGATGCAGGTAGGTGGATTTGTTACAGTGGTGTTGATGTGCTAAGACATAATATGTTGTACTTGATAGTGGTCACTGGCGTACAGAAATATTGTTTTCAAGTTTGGTAAAGATTGGTTATTTTCTGTGTGTAGGCTGGTGTCGGAGGACCGAAACTTTTAGTATTAAAAGAGACGAGTCTGTCACGCGGCGCATTGTGGGTGCAGAGGGTAGACTGCATGCGCTGTGTTCGAACGTGTGTGAGGTTTATCGATCGATAGGTGACGGGTGGTGGTACCCCCGGATAGTCTTGTAGAGGTTCACTTTTGGTGTTTGAGCATGGGACCAAACTGGGCTGGATGGGCGGAAAGGTAAATTAGGGATTATTACATTAATAAAAGAGTTGTTTTTTCCCCTAATTATTATTAAAGATTGCAAGTGAATCAATGATTATGTTAAATACAACAGTAGTATTAGTTAGATTACTTAGTATAGCTTATCACAATTGAAAACAAGAGAGAAATGGCAGATGATAATAAAAAGATATTGCAGATACTTAGCAATTGTGCCTCAGAAGTCTACTTTTGGTGTAATATATATATATATATTTTATATATATAAACAAAGATGGGATGTGTGAAGACTCATCTGAATGAGCAGCAGCGCACTGCATCAGCAGATAAGACGTCGGAAGACCAAGGCCAGGATTTAAACCACAGTGCCAAGGACATCCACGCTGTTGGTTCGGATGAGGAATTTGCACAGGCCCTCGATGCCAGGCGCCTGAAACTCAACCTGCCACGAGCAAACGAAACTGAAGATTGGGAGAAACTGGATGCAAAAATCGTCCAAAGACTCGATGCACTGATAGGGAAAAGCACCCTGGAACACAAACTAGCCACATATGGGGACATTGTGTATGCCACATGTAGAGACGCCTATGGAGCAAAACTACCCAAAGAGAAAACACCTCCAAAGAAATCCAGACGCCAAGAAAAGATGGACAAGATCAGGGTCCAAAAGAAAAACCTCAAGATGCAAATGAAGACCGCATTGCCAGCTGAAAAACAAGGCTTGGAAAAACTGTGGACAGACCTGAAAGAAAAACACAGCGCCCTCAGCAAAGCGGAATCTGCGAGGAAGAGGAAGAGCAAAAAGAAGACACAAGAGCGCTTCTTCAGAGACCCCTTCCAGTTTGCCAGAACACTGTTTGAGCAGCCAAAATCTGGGACCCTAAGTGTGGACAAAGGAGTTCTTGAGCAGCATCTGAGGAAAACATACTCTGACCCACAGAGCAAAGCACCACTCGACATTCAAGGTCTGGTGTGGCCAACCAACCCTGAGGAACAGTTCAATGGCAAGCCTCCAACGTTGGCGGAAATCAAGAAGGTGGTCGACAAAGCCAGAGCCAAATCATCACCAGGGCCAAACGGAATACCTTACCAGCTTTACAAGAAATGTCCCAAGGTGCTGGAGTGGCTCCACAGGCTGCTGCGATCGGCTTGGAGAAACCAGAAGATCAGCGGCCAGTGGATGACGGCAGATGGTGTGTACATCCCCAAAGAGCAAAACTCAAGTGACATCAGCCAGTTCAGGCCAATATAACTACTGAACGTCGAAGGGAAAATCTTCTGTCATGGCAGCAAGGCTGACCAAGTACCTGATGGAAAACAAGTACTTGGATGTGTCAGTCCAGAGAGGTGGCATCCCAGGCGTGGCTGGCTGTGTAGAACACGCCACAATGATCTGGGACGCAATCCAAAAAGCAAAAACAGAAAAGAGACCTGGACGTAGTGTGGCTTGATCTGGCAAACGCATATGGATCTGTGCCCCATGAGATGATACAGTTGGCTCTTGAGATGTACCATGTGCCAAAGAACATCCGCGACATGCTCAAGAAGTACTTCAATGGCTTCTCAATGCGGTTCTCTACCAAGGAGTACACAACAGACTGGATCAACTTGGAAGTGGGTATTGCAATGGGCTGTGCAATTTCCCCAATACTGTTCGTGCTGGCAATGGAACTCATCTTGAAAGCAGCAACAAACAACGCGAGACAAACAGACCTTGGCGATGGATACAAGATGCCTCCTCTCAAGGCCTTCATGGATGACACTACAGTGATTTCATCCAGAGAAGACGAGACACGTCATGTGCTGGAGAGGCTGGGCGACATAGTTGCCTCATCCAGAATGAAGTTCAAGCCAAAGAAATCACGGAGTCTCTCACTGAGGAAAGGAAAAGTGGCCGGATCTGTGGTCTTCAGTGTTGCCAACCAGGCCATTCCAACAGTCACAGAAGAACCAGTCAAGAGCCTTGGAAGATGGTATAATGATACGCTGAAAGACACACAAAGAGCAAAAGAAACCAAGCAGATGGCGGAGGAAGGCTTGGAGACCATTGACCAGTGTGGGCTCCCTGGCAAATACAAGGTCTGGTGTCTGCAGTTCATGCTGATACCAAAGCTCCTATGGCCTCTGATGATATACATCTGCACCAGCATAGTGGAGGCAATGGAAGCCAAAATCAACAAGTTCACAAGGAAATGGCTTGGTGTCCCACCCTGTCTGACTGACATAGCGCTGTACTGTCGCCAAGCAAAGCTCAAACTACCACTGAAATCCATCCTGGAGGAATACAAAGCAGGGAAGATCAGACTTCAAAGCATGCTGGAGGACTCAGGAGACAAGGTGGTAGAAGCAATCAAGCCCCAGCTGAAGACAGGCAGAAAATGGAAAGTTCAAGAGGCGATGGATTCTGCAAAAGAAAGTCTCAAGATCAGAGAAATAACAGGACACACACAGACCAACAGACAAGGACTGGGGGTGACCAAAACTGAATGGTGGTCAAAGGCCAAAGGAAAAGCCAAAAGAGACATGATGATTCAGGAGATGAGAAAAGAAGAAGACCAAAAAAGACTCCAAAAAGCAGTCCAGCAGAGCCAGCAAGGGCAATGGACAACGTGGGAGAATGCACTCCAAAGAAGTCTCACTTGGAATGACATTTGGCATATGGCCCCTCTCAGGATCAGCTTCATTCTCAGATCTGCTTATGACCTTCTGCCCTCAAATGCAAACCTGGTGAAGTGGGGGAAAACAGACAATCCTGCATGTCCCCTCTGCCATGAAAAACAAACAGTGGAGCATGTCCTAAGCTCATGTAAAGTAGCCCTGGCTCAAGGAAGGTACACATGGAGGCACAACCAAGTGCTCAAAGAGATTGTACAAGTAGTCTGGGTAGTACCAACACCACAAAAGGGAAACTCAGGACTCCAAAAGCACCCGCAACATTCTTCACGGCAGGAGGCAGCAAATCATGGCCAAGAACAACAGTGCCACTCGAAACATGCAGGCAGAGTCTGCTGGACGGGGCAGATGACTGGGAGTGCACTGCAGACCTCCCAGAATGGAAGAGTCACCCAGAGATCATCAGCAAGAGTGGCATGAGACCAGACATAGTAGTCCACTCTAAGTCAACCAAGCAGCTGATCATGATCGAGCTCACGGTGCCATATGAGAACAGAATGGAGGCAGCTCAAATCTACAAGACTGAAAAGTATGCTGATCTGGCAAACAGCTTGAGGAGAGAAGGCTATCAGGTCAAAGTCCTCACTGCAGAAATTGGAGCTAGGGGGTTTGTAGGAACGTCTGCATACAGCCTCATGAAACAGCTCTCAGTTGCAGGGAAGGAAAAAACCAGAGCCCTGAAAGCAATGGCAGAAGCGGCGGAGAGGTGTTCAAGCTGGATCTGGTCAAGGAGGAACAAAAGTGAACTTCATAAGGCTTAATTTCCCAACAAATATCAGGTGTCCCTGTGGCTCAGTGGTTAAAGCGCGAGTCATTAAGTGGAAAATGAGCATGTCCAGAGGGTCATGGGTTCGAATCCCAGCCATGGCTCGTCCCAAGATGGGGAAAAAAAGGGGGGGGGGGGGGGGGGCAGCAGAGGGACATCCGGAGTCATGAACCGGGTGTGGCCCAACCCCCCTAGAGTGTCAGGAGATAAGGGCCGAAACACTTGCTTGAAGGGGGCTTCTCTTCTGAGGACTCTCTGCTGCCACGCTCTCCACGAGTTTCTTTCTACTATATATATATTACATGGTCTTGTTTTTAGTCGACGGGGTGCGCCAGTATTCAAAAGGTTTTCTTCAGCACTGTGGTGTCAGTAGGCAATGTTTAGGACAATGTATAACAGCATTCGGAAATCCTTGTTTGGTTTACGTAATTGGTAATTGTCCTAGCGCTTGATAATTTCCGATGGCATTTGCGGGGTTATGATTGTGCCTGCTAGGAAATTAGGGTACCGGGTTCAATTCTATTATTTTGTTTTGCTTGAGATGTGTTTGATGATTTTATTAATCATATTATTGTGTAATAGGCCCTGAACTGTGACTGGTACTGGTAGTCACTGACGGTCGGATGTTTCGTTGGGGGTAAATGATTTACAATCTTACTGAATCATTGTTTCTTGGAGACTTCGATGGGGACTGAAGTCGTAGAAATATAACTCGGACGGTATAATCACCGTTATGAAGGAACGGTTACAATTATGTTCGCGGCCATCGATGGAAATGGAAAGTCAATGGAGTCGGTTTAAATTTGTGATGGAAAGTTTCTGGTGAGAGAGAATTTTGATGTCAGGGTGGCTGATTGTATAAGTCAAGGTTCAGAATTCCAATCAGCTGTCGCACTTTGGGTTGTGACGTGTACATCTCAGGACTATATTTAATGAGTCAACATGAAATGCTCAAAAACATGAAAACACTCAGAACCGTTTATTTAAGTGAAGCAGCAAATAACTTTATTCTTCTGTGGTAGTAAGACATTTCCTTTTCCACAGGTTTCCGGCGAATTTCCTTACCTTCCCTGCACAGCAAATCCGTGAGGGTCGGCCTCTCGGGTTGTGGGGGTCGTCTTACCTCCAATTCCACTGTCATCCCTGCCCATTCCTCTGCCTGGAGTGGGGACGCACCTGGATCCGGCAGGGTGTGTTCTGGACTGGACGCCGACTCCGTCTTCTGCAGTCCAGTGGTTGCAGTATCTCTCCAACTTCGGTTCATTGTTCTTCGGGTGTGAGCAAGCACTCGGAGGACCCACTGGGGTGTAATGTGCGGTCAGGCATGGGATTGGCCGCTGGATTCGCGATTTCAGCTGAAAAATGAAATCGCTGTCAGCTTGAAAAAAAAATCTGTCCGCTGGAAAAAAAAAAAATCAGCGTCGAAGTTTTTCGCGGGGGGAATGAAAAATCCTGTACACCGTCTCGCGCATGTCCGGGGCTGATCTGGTAACATTGTTTGTGTTCAGCTTCTTGCTTCCACTTCCGCTCGAGAGAGAGATACTTAAAGGCGAGTATCATTGAAGAGGCAATAAATTCGACGACTCTTCGTGTGCGAACGCCTGGAGTGGGAGTGGGTGGAGTTGTGCACGAAGTACAATGGAAAGGAGGTTAAGGAAAGAACGTGTCGGCACGCGATTCCGTAAAGTGGATGCCAGCGAGGCACGATGGTCACTTGCAACAAGCTGTCCAGTATGGAAGTCGTGGTTGGTAGCGTGACGGACTTGGGAAGAGTGCTACTCTTGCAAACAACCAACTTTTTCACCAAGGATACTGTTGCAAACTTGTCAGGCAACACTTTCCCAAGTGCTATTGATTCAACAGATGAAGGTAAAAAAAATTGCTTGCATGAAGTATTGTATTATTTTTTAAATTATAACAGGGTATGACAGTCTATTACAGAGGAATGAACATGAGAAGAATGAATACTTTTGTAATCACTGTTTTGTCAGAATACACATTTTTGCTGTTTAAAATTAAAGGAATTATGTGCACAGAATGCGTTTCCATAACATTGGTTCTATTTTTTTTCGGGGTAGGGATAGCACCCGGACCCACTAGTTAGGATTGATACCCTGTGCGGTACATCATCTGCGTGTGAATTGTGAATGGTGTTGTTGGTGCCTAGTGGTAGGGGACCTACCTTCGATTCATCACTACTTTATTCCAGCTGCTTCGTCTCAAGCGCTTAGTGCAGGTCTTGTGGGTTTTTTGTGGCACATTGATGTGAGGGCGTGGTGAATCAGAGACAAACTTTTACGTGGTGATATTGGAAACACTTACTGTATTGCCGTGTTTTTTTTTTGTTTTTTTTTTTTTGTTTGTTGTGTGTGCATGTGTCGAGTGTCCGCCAGGACTTTGAGTGAGATACTTAAAGTGCAAAGTTGGGTTTCGGGTCACTTGAACAATTTAGGTGCTTTAAATGATATTTTGGGAATTGAGTCGGGTGTAAGGATAGTCTGACACCGGTAAAAAAATAGTATAAGGAATACAGCTTTGGAGAAGGAGGGTGTACGCTGAAGCATCGCGTGGCATCTCGGGTTCGATGGAATATCAACCTTGTTTGATATTTCAGCCGGGATTACCAGGTGATGTAGTTCTTCACCCTTGTTCCTTCTGGTATTGGCCTTCAGTGGCCTGAGGCGTGTGTCTTGTGTGCCTCTTGAGGGAAGGGTCATTACATAGTGGCGCACATGCGTGCACAGGTATGCATAAGGGGCCATGTGATGATGGTCGTGCATTGGTGCATTAGTGTAGTTGGATTCCTTTTTGCTTTATTTATTTTTTTTTTTTTTTGCGTGTGGGGAAAACTGCGTGCGTGTGTTGGATGTAAAATCTTGGTGTTTTCATCTGCTATTCTGTTGGTGAGACTGCGTGTGTGAATGCAAATAAAGCCGTCTGTTTGTGCACCATATTTCCCTTTGTCTGTGTGTTTGTTGTGTGGCGTTCGTACTCAGGTAAAAGGGGAAGTGGGTGGTTATAAAGGGGGGTACATTTATACATATATCCCTGTCTACTGTCTTATACAGTGACAGACTTTATGTGTGTGCATACGCATATGCATGTGTGTAAGTTTATGAAAGTGCTCCGGGTGCTCCAGGGAATGCCATAATTAATTTAACAGATTTCTATTTCCTTTTTAAAGGTTGTATATTTCTTTTTTCAACAACCTTTGTAAACTAGAATTTATCAGGATCTATGTATATCCAATGCGTTTGTACTGTTTTGAGACATGTGGATTTATCCATAATTTGTTTTATATCTGGTTTTGTGAGTTTGAGTCATGTTTGTATCCATCTCAAGTTACTGCCTCTTGGTCAGATTTTCTAAGTTTAACTGGTGTGTTGGTTTGTCAGAAGTTGTATATCAAAACAAACTTAGCGCCTATTCATTTTTCCATGTTTACTGCGTCTCTGTCTGGCATTTACATTAGGGCTGAATGGCTAGACTAATATTTTCATCACTGAATTGTCAAGACCTAGGGAATCTGCAAAAAAGGAGAGATATCTTACATTCTCCCGGGCAAAAATCTGACTCAATTTATTGTTTACAAGACACACATTTTGATGAAAAAATAGAAAAGTGTGTAAAATGTGAATGGGGTTACAAGGCATGTTTTGCCTCTTTCAAAAGGAACTCAAGAGGTGTGGTAGTATTATCCAATAATATTCACGCATGCCGTAACTTTAGGTGTACACACATAAGGCAAATACAAATTAATTTCTTTTGATTACGTCTGGCCCAACACGACAATTCTCAGTCGTCTCAAGTCTCTCACGAAGACCGCTGTAGAGGAAGTCCTCTCCTGGGACTCACACAGTCAGGAGAACCAGCTTGCAGAGTCCACACAAAACCGAAGCGACGGCTCTGTCCACAACAGGAGTGACGATTCCAACATAAGAGCGGTGGCTCAGACACAAAATAAGACGTTGGTTCTAACACCACAAAGCAACGGCCCTGGTACAGCAGAAGCAATGGCTCTGGTACAACTGGCCCAACAGGTCGCTTGTTCAAATACCTCAAGAGCAGCGGCTCTGGCTCGGCAGCAGCGGCGGCTCTGGCACAACTGGCACGTCAGGTTACTGTCGACTCCCACGTCGACCTCTCCACACCCTCAGCAGAGTGGAGACAGGGGTAGAACTCGGCTACGCCCCAAACTCGGCACAGTGGCAGGTCGGGTCACTGTCGACTCCCACGTCGACCTCTCCACACCCTCAGCTGGGTGGAAACAAGGGGTAGACTCCGTCTACGCCCAGACCCTCTAGCAGTGGCAGCCAGTTCCCGATCACGCCAGGACAACAACTTTACCTAAGGGAACTGATGACTACCTTGGTTATCTAGCCTACTATAACATGACTATTATTCATCATGGTTATCAATCATATTCATAACCAACAGTTACTTTATATTTCACCAAACCTAGGGGAAAAATACCCATAGCGAAATCTGCCAAGTTTCCCTACAATATCACAATAGAACATTCTCTTTTCCTCAGTCATGTTCTACACATTGGAGGAAAGGATTTTTACATAGACCTTTTAGAAATCATGCTTTACACATTGGGGGAAAGCATTTCTACATAGACCTTTTTTACGATAAACCAAGAATATAACCATATAAGAAATGACGACTACCGGATTTACACAGGTCACTCAGCTAGGAATAGCACTTCCTTGGAGCTTTCAACAGACCTCCGTCTGTCTTCTTCAGCGGTGGTGTGGCTACTGGGTGAACTGGCGTTCAGTGCACACGACCACGGTTCGAACTCTGGTCATGTGACTGAACGATGAGGGTGTTGTACACCGATGGCAAGGTGTGTCTGCCCCGGTCCCGGTTGAGTGTGGGGTTGTTGGCGGCAATATGTATAGCCTCCTTCACCCCATGCTGAAACCATCTATTGTCACGGTCGAGAACGCTGATGTTTTCATAATCGAACTGATGTTGCTGGGCGTGTAGGTAGGCGCCTACTGGTGATGATTCCCTTTTGTGTTCTGTCAAGCGTTTTCAAAGGTTTCTCTCAGTTTCTCGACATAGTTTTCTTCACAGTCACGACAGCTGTTTGGTAGATCACTCCAGACTTGTCCAGTTTGTCGGTTTTGTCCTTGGGGGCGACCAGCTGGCTGCAGATGGTGTTGATAGGTTTGGGATGTATGGAGACACCGGTTTTCCTGCTCAAGGCTTCAGTCACACCGCGGACATAGGGGATGATGACATGCCCTTAACGCCTGGTTTGGTCTTGTTTGGTGGTAGGGTGCGGTGTGATCTTCTTGCTAGCCGGGATGTTCCACGCCCACTTCTTATAGCCTGATATGGTGAGAACCAGTTTGAGGTGTTCCATTTCCTGGTCTTTGGCATCCTGAGTAGAGCAGATGGTGTTGGCCTGATGAGTGAGGGTGCGTATCACTCCGAGTTTGTGTTCCAGTGGCTGGTGGCTTTCGAACTGTAGGTACTGGTCGGTGTGGGTAGGTCTGCGGTACACACTGAAGGAGAGGCTGTCCTCTGTCCGTGTAATGAGTGTGTCTAGCATGGCAATCGAGTTGTTCTCCTCCACCTCATGAGTGAATTTGATAGCAGGGTGTTGACTGTTCAGATGGTTGGTGGAGTCTTCCACCAGCTCCCTCTTGAGGATGGTCATGGTGTCGTCCACGTAGCGGCCCCAATAGCGTGGAGGAGAATGGTAAGACGCCAGGGCCTTCTCCTCGGAAGTCCTCCATGAAGAGGTTGGCTACAATGGGGCTGACTGGAGAACCCATGGCCACTCCTGCGGTCTGCTGGTAGAAGTTACCTTGGAACGTGAAGTAAGTGGTGTTGAGACAATAAGCCAGGAGTTCACAGATGCTGTCCACGGAAAGTGTAGTACGCTGGGGCAGAGTGTCATCAGCCTGGAGTCTTGCTTTGATGATGTGGATGCTTTCTTCGACGGGGACGCTGGTGAACAATGCCGAAACATCATATGATACCAGGCACTCATCAGGAGAAAGGGTGTAGTCTGCCAGTTTCTGAACCAAGTCCGCACTGTTGATGATGTGGTGTTCTGTCGTGCCAACCAAAGGAGACAGGATGTCTGCCACAAATCTCGCCGTCTCGTACATGAGGGAACCTCTGGAAGCAACTATGGGATGGAGAGGGACGTCTTTCTTGTGCACTGTAGGAAGGCCGTACAACTTGGGGACATCAGTGGTTGATGGGTACAGTTTTCTGTAAAAGTCAAGGGAAAGTCCACCCATCTCCTTGAGATGTTTGAGCAGATCCTTGAGTTTGGTGGCATACCTGTTGGTGGGGTCTTTCTTGAGAGGCTGGTAGGTTTTTCTGTCATCCAACAGTTGACTGGCCTTGTCGTAGTACATGGACTTGGGGATGATGACCGTGGACCGACCCTTGTCGGCCGGGAGTATCAAAATCGTGTCGTCTTTCCTAAGTCGGGCCAACGCACGCCTCTCCTCAACAGGAATGTTGGGTTTCAGCGGTTGTGCTTGTTTCAGGATGTTGACACATTCCGACCTCAGATGGGACGCCTCTTCTGTATGCGGGCCTATCTGTCTGCAGGCAGTTTCGATACTCGTGATGTAGTCCACGATGGGGAGTTTGTCCGGGGTCACAGCAAAATTGAGTCCCTTTTCCAGCACTCGCTGTTCAGAGTCAGAAAGTTCACGTTCCGATAAGTTCACAACCCATCTCTTCTTCACCCTGCGCGTCTCTTCTTTGGTCACAGGTACAATTGGAATGTGATCGTTCTTGTCACGCTTCGATCTCGCCATTAGTTTCTCAAACTTGCTTCTCTGGCCCATGCGCACTTTGTTCCATTCCAAGTTTTGAGTTGACTCGAGCCAGTCCTTCACTTCCGCCAGTATCTCAGTCGGTACGTTTGCACTCAACCTGTCCGAACAGAGATGGATATGTTGTTCTAATCCCTCGATCCTCAGATTGATCTGCTTTACGCGCTCGGTCATCAGGGCCCGTTCCGTACGGAATAGGATGTTGCTTGCAGCTTTTCCTTTGACCGATGACTTGATTTTTAGGCTGGTCGGTATGACACCGTGATGTTTGCAGTGTAGCGTGAAATGCAGATGGTTTCGGAATCTCGCTAAGGCTCGGTGCGCTCCTTCCAGTTCACGAAAATCTTGATGACCGTCCGGTCGAAATCGCGTACGAGACGTTGTGGAAGTTTTAACTGCTGAGGGGTAGACATAACGACTACCGGATTTACACAGGTCACTCAGCTAGGAATAGCACTTACTTGGAGCTTTCGACAGACCTCTGTCTGTCTTCTTCAGCGGTGGTGTGGCTACTGGGTGAACTGGCGTTCGGTGCACACGACCACGGTTCGAACCCTGGTCATGTGACTGAACGATGAGGGGAAGAAATGATTTGCTTTCGTTTCTTTCATCAAGATAAGAATGTTTTTATCATTCCATGTCTCTTCCATCATGACAAGAATGTTTTTATCATTTTGCATGATCACTACATCGCAGAGAAGGATTTCCCTTCATAAAATTATTCATTGGTAACAGTAACAGCCCTTGAATACATATCAAGGGAAGATTCCCACACACTCTGTTTATCAACAAATAGACATTCACTATTCAAAATCAAAGGATGGTTTAAATACATATCACAAACATTAATACATGATAGTTTCCATCGCTCACTTCCGAAGCTTATCAGTAACATCGTTACAATACATTAGAATAAACAAAACTTTTTTTCATCATAAAGCCATGAACCAGCTAAGCCACCTCCTTTTCTGATCACTCATCAACACTATACTTTTTTCTCTTTCTATTCATACTTTCTAAAAACAATTCCATCCTATCACCCTATCAAATCACAGGATATACAAAAAAAACCCAATAAATACTTTTTTTTTAAAAACCTTTACTAGGCGCTGAGAAAGTTACAGTCGCCTATAGGCGTGGAGAACGATTTCGGTGGCGATTTCAAAATTGCTAATAATGAAACACCTGACTGCCACAGCAACTCCCTCTTCAACCACTGAGAAGTTGCACTGCTGGAACTGCTGTAGAAACTGCCTGATCGTTTCAGCTCACCTGGCTTATACAGAGCGCAGGTGAGCAGCAGTCCGTTGATCCGGCCAACACGGTTTTAAAAGTTTGTGACCGGAAAAAAACGGTCCTTCAGAATTGAGGATGCCGATATTCTACCAGTTTATTGATCAGACCACTCTATGGTAACTCTCACTTTGTCATTTTGGAAAGGAAAAAAAAAAACAACTTTTGGAATTTAACTGTTCACTGTTAAGAGATAGAACATATTTTTACCAAATTCAAACAGAAATAAATATTGTGAAAGAATATGCTGTTCATCAGAATGAAGATGATACACTAGATAAAGTATCAAACACTGACATTCAAATCAAAGTACCAAGCACAATTTTCTTAGATTTTTCTTAGATACTAAAAATAAGATTTAAAAAAATTATATATGCAACGATGAAAAGGAAGAAAGCAAGAGAAAAAGAAGATAAACTCGTGTTTGATATCGAATATATTGAAAAGAAAGAACTAACAAGATGCAAAACATATAAACATACTCCCAGTTTATCTTGAATACGCGTGAGATATTCCATAAAGAGGAAAAACCGTTTTGGGCTGTTATAGCCATTAGTAACGGCTATTCTGGTAAACATCGGCCATCGTCTGTGATTCATAATGAACATACCTACAAATCTATAAGAAAGAAAAACCGTTATGGGCTGTTAGTAACGGCTATAACTGTAAAATGAAACATTGGGCATGATCCATGACCCATAATGAACATACCTACAAATTTTCAGAAAGAATGGCCAAGTACTTTTTGAGATTTTCCATAAAAAAAGAAAACTGTTATAGGCCGTTGTAGCCGTTAGTAACGGCTATAACGGTAAAATAACACACCGAGCATCATCCATGGCCCATAATGAACATGCCTACAAATTTTCAGAAAGATCGGCCAAGTACCTTCTGAGAAATTCCATAAAGAAGAAAACCGTTATGGGCTGTTATGGCCATTAGTGACGGCTATAACGGTAAAATAACACATTGGGCATAAACCGTGACCCATAATGAACTGTTACGGATGGTACGGGTGTGTCTGAAGGTGTCTGACTGTCTGACTCGCATAGAAATTATGGATGCATGTACGACTTTTCAAATGCACATACACACACCCACTCACCCGAACATTGACAGCCAGGCAACAGAACAACACTTCTTTTTGTTTTTTATGCTGCCCGAGCCATCAGACAAACATAATATAACAACGCAATGAAATGCAATAACACAAACATCAATAAGACGGCACGCCAACCATGAGGCGTATACACAAAATATGTCAAACTATAAATAGCTATCAATGCTGCTGGAACCAACGTCGCTGTAGACGATGACAACGACGAGATGACGAGGACGACGAGACGACAACGACAGCGATGAAGATGTCGCGACGACGTAGAGGACGAAACAATGACGATGACGAAGACGTCCACCCCAGTGTCAAGTCAAGTCCGACACAGGACTAAAATAAAAAAAACTTCAGAGCTGTGGCTCAAAAAAAAAAAAAAAAAATAACACACTCGCGGCGTCTCTGCCGACGACGAGGTGACAGTCTCGCACAGGATCTGTGGCTCACACACAACACAGCGACGGCCTCGCCAACAGGTCGCTGGCTCAAACACAGGAGCGGCGCTCTGGCTTGGCAGCAGCGGCGTCTCCAACCCAACTGGCTCAGCAGGTAGTCAGTCCCAGGCGCAGTGGCAGGTAGGGTGATTGTCGGCACTCAGGCCGACCTCTCCACACCGACACAGGGCGGAGAACAGGGGCGTAGACTCAGCTACGCCCCTGACCCTCAAACAATGGAAGCCAGTCCCCTTCAGTCCAGGGAACACATCAACGTGGGGGAAAACTGATTAACTACCTTGATTATCATGGCTACTATTCATTACAATCACGACTACATTCATATTTGTGAGCCTCTTCCTATTTCACTAGAACTTGATCATATTCTTTCTTCAACATTACAACATTCCCTTTTCCGGAATCATAACACTACAACATTCCCTTTCCAGAATCATAACGCTACAACATTCCCTTTTCCGGAATCATAACACTACACAGGAAAGGATTTCCATATAAACCTTTCATAGTCTAGTTTTCCAAATTGGGGAAAAGATTTCCATCCAGACCCTCTTCAATAAACCATGAATACAATTCATTACACACAATGAATGATTACTTCCATCACACACAATTAATGATTACTTTTCATACCACTATAAATGTCTTTCGTCAATTCACAAAATCGGAAATGAAATGAGGCAGGGAACAGTAAACGATAAACAGTAAACAAGTTGGGTATTTTTTGCTCCCATAAGAAAAGCTAACACAGAGTAACTTTTATTCAAGACTGGCTCAGCCTTTTAAACTTGAATAAAGTCAGACAAATACATAGACGAACAATCTAATAGTGGGGGAAAAAACAAGCGCAGGCCAACAACTGAACTATCTTCATAGTAATGACTTGGCAAAGATTTGGACTTAAGGAGGGAGGGGGGGGGGGGGGGCGGAATTTGAAGATGGAGAAACTGGGAAAATGAAATTGAGAAAATATGTTACAGATATGAAAACTCTTCACTAGCTGCATAAGGGAACCATCGCAATCCCTTTTGAAGGCAGATATATTTGTATTGCCTGCTCCGAGGCCGGCCTCGGAGCAGGCAATACAAATATACTACTAAAAACAATTGAAGTACCACCCCTAATTTTTGTATGCAATTTTTAAAAAGCTCTGATAAACCAATTAATATTGATAATTGAATAAACTCTGCTGGATAAGCTTACCCGGTTCTCAAATACTACTCCTCGTGCATTTTTGTTATGTTAAAGTAGGTCAGCAGTTATCTACCGCGTCGCATCTGAGGCAAAAAAATCCCGAGAAATTATCGAACTTGTGTCGCTCCCAGATTTTGACACAGACACAGCAAGAAAAAAAAAATGTGATGCACGTGAAAGCAAGGTCTTTTCTGAGCAGAATTGCAATCAGTTAGCACATTTGACGGGTATAAAAAGTCGCGAAATTTAGGAAGATTTAACCATGCCTGCGAGACAACGACTAAGCAACACCGACAGAGGAAGAGCGATAGCATGGTACCAAGAAGGTATTGGCTTGAGGGAGATTGGTCGACGGCTTGGAGTGAGTCACCCAGTCATTCTGAGGCTCAGAGACCGTTGGCTTAACACTGGAAGTGTTGAAGAACAGCAGGGACGTGGACGGACGAGAAGCACCTCCAGACAGCAGGATCGGTTCATTGTTATCGCTTGTCTGAGAGACCGTTCAGCCAGTGCCACAGTACTCCGAGACCAGCTACGACAAGCCAGCAACGTCAACGTCAGTACCCAGACAGTTCGGAACCGGCTCCACGACGCCAACTTGAGGTCAAGGTCCCCAGCAGTGAGATCAATACTGACCCCAGCGCATCGAGCTCATCGTCGGGCCTGGGCAGCATGTCATAGAAGGTGGACAAGAGCTGAATGGGCAACAGTACTCTTCACAGACGAGTCAAGGTTCACCCTCAGGTTCAACGACGGGCGGGTTTGCGTCTGGCGACGTCCTGGAGAACGCTACGTTGACGCTGCCGTCAGGGAGCATGACCGCTATGGAGGTGGGTCCGTGATGGTGTGGGGTGGGTTCAGCCTACGTCACAGGACCCCCCTACACCGTGTTGAAGGCCGCCTGACCGGTGCCACCTACCGCGACACCATCATCCGCCCCCTTGTGATGCCCGCCCTGAGGGCAGTTGGCCAGGGCGCCCAGTTCCAGGACGACAACGCGCCGTGCCACCGCGCCGCCATCGTGAATCAGTTCCTACAAGGGCAGCAGGTGACAAGAATGGACTGGCCTGCCAGGTCACCAGATTTGAACCCCATAGAGCATCTGTGGGACGTGCTGGGGAGGCGAGTGCGGGCCCACAACCCTCCAGCAGACACCGTGGACCAGCTGTTTCAGTTGCTGGAGCAGGAGTGGCAGGCGATCCCCCAGGACACTCTCCGCCGCCTGGTGCACTCCATGAGACGTCGATGTGACGCTTGTTTGAACGCGAACGGTGGTCATACCCGTTATTAACATCATGACATCTACCATAGAATTCCAAATCTTTGCCAAGTCATTACTATGAAGATAGTTCAGTTGTTGGCCTGCGCTTGTTTTTTCCCCCACTATTAGATTGTTCGTCTATGTATTTGTCTGACTTTATTCAAGTTTAAAAGGCTGTGCCAGTCTTGAATAAAAGTTACTCTGTGTTAGCTTTTCTTATGGGAGCAAAAAATACCCAACTTGTTTACTGTTAATTCACAAAATGTTCATCTCTTTTCTTGTAACACAAGAATGTTCATTTCATTTCATATAATCACCAGATTTTTAAAAGGTTTCTTTTCAAAAAGATTCATCTACTTCAATATATGTAATGCAAAGATTTCCACAACACTCTTGTTTACCAACACACAATTATTCATATTGCTATCAAGAGCGAGTTAAATACTCATCCACATCAAAAATAAAAACCAGCAAAAAGTCTACATCACTCACTCTGGGAGCTTATTATCCATAGCATCAACTCTCCCTCTTCTCACAAACCATATTAGAATAAACACTTTTTTTTCATCATAAAGTTCATAGCTAGTTAAGTCACAGAATAAACAAAATCTTTTTTTTTTCTGAAGACCACTTCCTTTAACACTCACTTCATCTATTTTTCCGACAGCATTTCGTTTTGTTACCCTATCAAGTCATAGGATAACAGAACACACAAATACTTTCCTTTTCTACACAAATCCTTCACAAGTGCGCTGAGGAAGTTTCAGTCGCTCCTAAACGGGAACACAGTTTCGGTTTGCTAATAAATAAACATTCAATAATAAATACTTGACTGCCACCAAAAATCAGCTGAGTCCCTCTTCAGCCTTCTGTGTTGTTGCGTTGCCGGAATCACTGCAGAGACTACCTAACCAGTTCAACTCGCCTGGCTTTTAACAGTGCGCCGGTGAGTAGCAGTCAGCTGAATTGTTCAACCGGCTTCCGGACAACTACCTTCCGGTAAGCACAGTTGTATGAAAATTTGTGACCAGACGGGAAACGATCCGTCACATGAAAATACCTACAAATTTTCAGAAAGATCGGCCAAGTTCTTTCTGAGAAGAAAATGGTGGAAGAGTGCACTCACCAGGGTTGAGTATGGTGATCGGGGGAAACAAGAAGGAAACCAAGCAAGTTTTCTTCTCATAGAGCTGTCATCAGGCTTAGAGTTAATGGGTGACAGAGACAGATCTTATATGGGGACTGAGATATTTTATAAAGAAGAAGAACCGTTATGGGCCGTTATAGACGTTAGTAACGGCTATAACGGTAAAATAACGCATTGAGCATCATCCATGACCCATAATGAACATACCTACAAATTTGCAGAGAGATCGGCCAAGTACTTTCTAAGATATTCCATAAAGAGCGAAAACCGTTATTGGCCATTCACAGCTGTTCAGAGCAAGTTACTTAGTTTTGAGAGGCAGGGAGTTTACAGCTCACCCGCAGCTGCAGAGGCCAAGCCGTGAATGCAGGTCAGGGAAAGGGGTGTTTTCTGCAGGCTGCTCTCCACCAGCCAGCTAATCGTACCATACTCAGCGAACTAAATGTCATCTGTGCATAGCCGGTCTGGGAGCAATGTGTTTGGCATTGTTAAGCAGCCATTACAAATGGGGCTGTTGCTTTGATAACTAGTGGTTGTCATGAAAAATGTAATATATCTACGCTCTTGAGATGACTGAATTGGCGAATTCCCGACAATTCTTTTAATACCAGACTCGCTTAGGTTTATTTTCCTGTACATAATGTAGATGCGGCATGAAAGCTTGTATGCAAGTGGTCAGGCAATATTAGAACAATGACAACACACACAAAATTGTGCAAAAATAATGTCATCATTTTCTGGGAATTTAATTTTCCCTAATTACCTCGTACACAAGTTTGATACATGCCTCTGCTACAGCAACAAAAATATTGGATTAGAAATGTGTAAGGCTTGTTTGTTTGCCCTTTGACTAAGTGTCTCATGTGGGATGGAAAAAATAAAGCTGTGCGTTATGGCCGTTAGCAACGGCCATAACGGTAACATAGCACATTGGGCTTCATCTGTGACCCATAATGAACATACCTACAATTTTTCAGAAAGATCGGCCCAGTAGTTTTGTCTGGAGCGAGTGGAACACATTTTGACCATGGACGGATGGACGGACACACACACAACACACACACACACACACACACCACACACACACACACACACACACACACACACACAAGCATTTCTTCTTTCCCATTGTAAAGTAATCCCTGTTCTATAAGAACTGGGAGTACAAAAACAGATGTTGACATACAGACACTTAAAGAAAAAATCAAGGACTGGCTGCATTACGTGAAACGGAGGTGGAGGGATTCCTGCTTAGATCTAAGGCTAGATGGGTAGCTGTTGGAGCTAAATTCTTCCATTCTGTTTGGAAACAGCTAGGTCCATTTATAGTTTATATGTTATGTATAAAATATGATCTTCCTGTATTGTGCTTCCTGGGTCTTCCATGACCCAGTGACTCAATAAAAACATCATGTCTTATGAACAGATAGAGCTATGCTCACAAAAGCTTATGAGCTCCTCAACGACCTTAATAGCCATTGGTCACTGAAATTTCATGTATGGGCACAATCAATTGTCAGCATAATTTGTTGCGGTGTCACAGAGTGGCGTGAGGGGTGCTTGCAAAAGGATCTGTTATATCTGTCTCCTGGATGTCTGAAGGCGTCTAAGTTGTTTGTGTATTTTATCAAATCAATCCTTCTTTCAGTCACTCACACCACCCTGCAACATAGCAGCACAAACAGGAATCTAGCGAAGAGTGCACATTTAATACCAATGAAATAGAAATGATTTTTTTCTTTTAGCACATGGACAACATCAACATGTAACTAAAATTATCATATAATGAATGAACATGGTTAGAAAAAAATTCTTACCCTCTGGGGGGGGGGGGGGGGGGGGGATTAACGAGCACTACCCAACCAACAAGCGGGACAGCAAACGTACGGAGCAGATGTGCCTGCCTCTACCGTCATACTCGATCTGTGTTAAGTCTAACAGTCCCATTTTCGAACGTTCGCTGGTGAGTAAAATTTACCGGCGGAGATGAAGAAAAAAAAGAAGATCTTTGGCTTTGCACACAGCAGATACGCATAACTTGAAAATCGTGCTTGTGACATGTGGTTACCCCAGGACCTTTGTATTTTTAATGGATCGCACAAGACCCACGACATTGGGTGAGGAATAAGTTGCTGAGCCGCCCTTTATCAGGTGTGGGTCTTACAAGACCCACGCGATCTGAATAGGGATAAACAATAGGAAAAGCCTCTACAAAATGCGTGGGTCTTGAGCGACCCGCGCGATCGGGTCTGTGTAGTGAAAAACGTCATCCAGTAAAGGTTTAAAAAGTTTTACCAAAACTGATTAATGAAGACCAAACAAGATTTATTGCTAATAGATATATGGGTGACAATGTCAGACTGATTATGATTTAATGCACTATTTGGAATCAAAACTGCTACCAGGTATGCGCCTGTGTTTAGATTTTGAAAAAGCATTTGATTGGGTTCACTGGAACTTTATGTTCAAAGCCTTGAAAACTTATGGGTTTGGTAATGATATATGTCGATGGATTGAAACTTTATATAAAAATATTAAGTCCACAGTTTTTGCTAATAATCAGTGTACAGGATGATTTGAAGTTGAACGTGGCTGTGGGCAAGGGGATCCCATATCACCATACCTCTTCATCCTGTGTGTCGAGATACTGGCTATAATGATAAGAGAAGATAAAGACATAAAAGGAATCCATGTTAATAATGTTGAGCACAGAATCTCGCACTTTGTGGATGATATTCAACTGATGAATGAAGGAGATCAAGTTTCCTTTGAAAATTCAATTCAAGTAATAAATAAGCTTGCAAACATCTCTGGGTTGCTTTTGAATAAGAAAAAAAACCACACACACACAAGCAGTATGGCTAGGAAGTAAAACGTATTCAAAGGAAAAGTTTATGCCACACCTAAACTTCCATGGAATCGAAAGTATTTTAAGATAATAGGGGTCTGGTTTACACAAAACTTAAACGGATGTGAATCTGAAAACTATGCTGAAAAATTTCTTAGGTTCAAATATTGTTTAAAATCTGGTCCAAAAGGTGCATCACACAACCTCGGAGAGTTGCTATATTGAAATCTTTGATCTTGTCTAAGCTGTTACATCTGTGGATGTTGCTTCTAGACGTTTTTATTATTAACATTCAATTACTTTGTTATCAATTTGTCTGGAACAGAAACCAAGACAAGGTCAACAGAAAGACCATAGTTAAGAGTATAAAAAGATGGTGGGCTTGGTATACCAGACATAAACCGGTAAATCTCAGCTTTAAAACTCACATGGTTCAGAAAACTAGAAAACACAAGCTCACAAATGAAAGAAAAAACTGTACTAGTATATACCTTTTTGAGTAATTTGAAATGTTATCATTCAGGTTTCGAAAACATTAAAGAAAAAAGCAACGATTTTTTTTGGGTCCATACCTTAAAAGCATATCAACAATATTCTGATAAAATAGAACTGAAAACGTCCCATGAACAACTTGCTGAACCAGTGCTTTTCAACAACAAAATTTTGATGGATGGAAAATGTATCACACAAGCAAACTGGATCCAAAATGGTGTCTATTGTGTATTGCACATTTTCTTAAGGAAAACATTCTGACAATGGGCTGTTTTCAAAATACGCAGAATGTAAAGAAAATATTATTTTGACATTGATTGTGTTACTTATACGGGATGTATAAAATCTATTAAAACAATTATATTAAAAAATGTGACATTCAGATCGAAGATAATAATTCACAAGACAGAAGATGCTGTCTAAAAAAGATATACGCAATACAAAAGGGAGCAAGGCAATATTATGATACTCTTATTGCGAATGATGCTGACTTAAATGTTTAAAGTGGAATGACAAAGTGACCTCAAGAATCCCTTAGAAAAGTCTTCATCAAAGTGTAAAAAAAAGAAAATAAAGATATGAAATCAAAATGGCTTCAAATCCGAATTGTACATAGGATAATTGCAACAAACATAGCTAAAAGAAATTGGAATCGTAAATAATGACCATTATAACTTTCGTAATAAGGAAAGAGTTTGTATTGAGCATTTTCTTTGGAGATGTGAACCTGTGATCCAATTTTGGTTAGACCTTCAGAACCTATTTTAGAAAAAAATGTCCATTGTTCTATAATATGAAATTCACGGAAAAGTTTGTCATATTAGGTGTGGATTTTGATGTCAAAACAGATTCTGTTACAGACTTTATAGTTTTGTTTGCTAAACAATACATCTTTAAATGTAAAATGAATAGTACATGCCCACCTTTTTCTTGATTCGTAAAAGAATTGAAATGCAGATGCAAAGTCGAAGAATACAATATGAAAATATGTAGCAATTACTCCAATTTTCATAAAGACTGGACCTTTTGCACATCTATTTTTTACTCAAGAATTCGAAATCCGAATCACACTTGAATACTTTTTTTCTTTTTTTTTTTTCTGGTACAGACAGAGGCATTATGTAGTTATGAAGAGAAACCAAGCAAATGATACGGATATTGCACGCTGCAGTAGAAAGAAACTCGTGGAGAGCGTGGCAGCAGAGAGTCCTCAGAAGAGAAGCCCCCTTCAAGCAAGTGTTTCGGCCCTTATCTCCTGACACTCTAGGGGGGTTGGGCCACACCCGGTTCATGACTCCGGATGTCCCTCTGCTGCCCCTTTTTTTTCCCATCTTGGGACGAGCCATGGCTGGGATTCGAACCCATGACCCTCTGGACATGCTCATTTTCCACTTAATGACTCGCGCTTTAACCACTGAGCCACAGGGACACCTGATATTTGTAGGGAAATTAAGCCTTATGAAGTTCACTTTTGTTCCTCCTTGACCAGATCCAGCTTGAACACCTCTCTGCCGCTTCTGCCATTGCTTTCAGGGCTCTGGTTTTTTCCTTCCCTGCAACTGAGAGCTGTTTCATGAGGCTGTATGCAGACGTTCCTACAAACCCCCTAGCTCCAATTTCTGCAGTGAGGACTTTGACCTGATAGCCTTCTCTCCTCAGGCTGTTTGCCAGATCAGCATACTTTTCAGTCTTGTAGATTTGAGCTGCCTCCATTCTGTTCTCATATGGCACCGTGAGCTCGATCATGATCAGCTGCTTGGTTGACTTAGAGTGGACTACTATGTCTGGTCTCATGCCACTCTTGCTGATGATCTCTGGGTGACTCTTCCATTCTGGGAGGTCTGCAGTGCACTCCCAGTCATCTGCCCCGTCCAGCAGACTCTGCCTGCATGTTTCGAGTGGCACTGTTGTTCTTGGCCATGATTTGCTGCCTCCTGCCGTGAAGAATGTTGCGGGTGCTTTTGGAGTCCTGATTTTCCCTTTTGTGGTGTTGGTACTAGCCCAGACTACTTGTACAATTTCTTTGAGCACTTGGTTGTGCCTCCATGTGTACCTTCCTTGAGCCAGGGCTACTTTACATGAGCTTAGGACATGCTCCACTGTTTGTTTTTCATGGCAGAGGGGGCATGCAGGATCGTCTGTTTTCCCCCACTTCACCAGGTTTGCATTTGAGGGCAGAAGGTCATATGCAGATCTGAGAATGAAGCTGATCCTGAGAGGGGCCATGTGCCAAATGTCATTCCAAGTGAGACTTCTTTGGAGTGCATTCTCCCACGTTGTCCATTGCCCTTGCTGGCTCTGCTGGACTGCTTTTTGGAGTCTTTTTTGGTCTTCTTCTTTTCTCATCTCCTGAATCATCATGTCTCTTTTGGCTTTTCCTTTGGCCTTTGACCACCATTCAGTTTTGGTCACCCCCAGTCCCTGTCTGTTGGTCTGTGTGTGTCCTGTTATTTCTCTGATCTTGAGACTTTCTTTTGCAGAATCCATCGCCTCTTGAACTTTCCATTTTCTGCCTGTCTTCAGCTGGGGCTTAATTGCTTCTACCACCTTGTCTCCTGAGTCCTCCAGCATGCTTTGAAGTCTGATCTTCCCTGCTTTGTATTCCTCCAGGATGGATTTCAGGGGTAGTTTCAGCTTTGCTTGGCGACAGTACAGCGCTATGTCAGTCAGACAGGGTGGGACACCAAGCCATTTCCTTGTGAACTTGTTGATTTTGGCTTCCATTGCCTCCACTATGCTGGTGCAGATGTCGTATATCATCAGAGGCCATAGCAGCTTTGGTATCAGCATGAACTGCAGACACCAGACCTTGTATTTGCCAGGGAGCCCACACTGGTCAATGGTCTCCAAGCCTTCCTCCGCCATCTGCTTGGTTTCTTTTGCTCTTTGTGTGTCTTTCAACGTATCATCATACCATCTTCCAAGGCTCTTGACTGGTTCTTCTGTGACTGTTGGAATGGCCTGGTTGGCAACACTGAAGACCACAGATCCGGCCACTTTTCCTTTCCTCAGTGAGAGACTCCGTGATTTCTTTGGCTTGAACTTCATTCTGGATGAGGCAACTATGTCGTCCAGCCTCTCCAGCACATGACGTGTCTCGTCTTCTCTGGATGAAATCACTGTAGTGTCATCCATGAAGGCCTTGAGAGGAGGCATCTTGTATCCATCGCCAAGGTCTGTTTGTCTCGCGTTGTTTGTTGCTGCTTTCAAGATGAGTTCCATTGCCAGCACGAACAGTATTGGGGAAATTGCACAGCCCATTGCAATACCCACTTCCAAGTTGATCCAGTCTGTTGTGTACTCCTTGGTAGAGAACCGCATTGAGAAGCCATTGAAGTACTTCTTGAGCATGTCGCGGATGTTCTTTGGCACATGGTGCATCTCAAGAGCCAACTGTATCATCTCATGGGGCACAGATCCATATGCGTTTGCCAGATCAAGCCACACTACGTCCAGGTCTCTCTTTTCTGTTTTTGCTTTTTGGATTGCGTCCCAGATCATTGTGGCGTGTTCTACACAGCCCGCCACGCCTGGGATGCCACCTTTCTGGACTGACACATCCAAGTACTTGTTTTCCATCAGGTACTTGGTCAGCCTTGCTGCCATGACAGAGAAGAAGATTTTCCCTTCGACGTTCAGTAGTGATATTGGCCTGAACTGGCTGATGTCACTTGAGTTTTGCTCTTTGGGGATGTACACACCATCTGCCGTCATCCACTGGCCGCTGATCTTCTGGTTTCTCCAAGCCGATCGCAGCAGCCTGTGGAGCCACTCCAGCACCTTGGGACATTTCTTGTAAAGCTGGTAAGGTATTCCGTTTGGCCCTGGTGATGATTTGGCTCTGGCTTTGTCGACCACCTTCTTGATTTCCGCCAACGTTGGAGGCTTGCCATTGAACTGTTCCTCAGGGTTGGTTGGCCACACCAGACCTTGAATGTCGAGTGGTGCTTTGCTCTGTGGGTCAGAGTATGTTTTCCTCAGATGCTGCTCAAGAACTCCTTTGTCCACACTTAGGGTCCCAGATTTTGGCTGCTCAAACAGTGTTCTGGCAAACTGGAAGGGGTCTCTGAAGAAGCGCTCTTGTGTCTTCTTCTTTTTGCTCTTCCTCTTCCTCGCAGATTCCGCTTTGCTGAGGGCACTGTGTTTTTCTTTCAGGTCTTTCCACAGTTTTTCCAAGCCTTGTTTTTCAGCTGGCAGTGCGGTCTTCATTTGCATCTTGAGGTTTTTCTTTTGGACCCTGATCTTGTCCATCTTTTCTTGGCGTCTGGATTTCTTTGGAGGTGTTTTCTCTTTGGGTAGTTTTGCTCCATAGGCGTCTCTACATGTGGCATACACAATGTCCCCATATGTGGCTAGTTTGTGTTCCAGGGTGCTTTTCCCTATCAGTGCA
>CM065728.1:69114794-69142294 GCA_033310375.1 Conus canariensis | reverse complement strand
GATAAAGACTGGCGGTACATGCAACAATCCACCCCAACATAGGTGTCCACCAGAGGCAATAGTCACTATTTGCAGAAGAAGAAAAGCTTTATGAAATTAGTGTTTGATATAATGCCCACTGTTCATTAAATAGAGGCAATGTGCCTTCCAAAACGTGCATGTAACTAACATCTGCATATCTTTGTTTCAATACACCAAGAAATCCTTGTGTACGGGGCATTGCATTTTTCTTGTAAACCTTATAAATGTAAAATTTTGCAAGCAGTAGGATATAATTAAGACCAATCTTTTCAATGTTGGTCTTTAGGTAGATCAGCTGTCTGTGATTAGTCTGCAGTGAGACAAACCTATTTCACAAGTTCTTGGGCAGTTGTCCACAACCCTGACAATAGCAATACCCATCTCTCTCTGTCTGTCTGTCTGTCTGTCTGTCTGTCTGTCTCTCTCTCTCTCTCTCTCTCTCTCTCTCTCTCTCTCTGAATGACTATATCCAAGAAAGTAACCTGTTTTCTTTATATGGAACTTTCAAATCATCTAGGAGCTGTGAAAGGTATCTTTTAATTGACATCGACAGACATATTACATCTTATGAAACAAAATTTAGAATCGGAATAACAGATTTTGTAATACATCGAGACCGATATAATCATGTATCAACTAATTCTGTAGCATGCCCTTTGGTACTTAGACTTAGACTTAGATGCTTCCGCGTCTTGCGACGCATGGGGCAGTCAAGGCGTTCCACTGTTAACGAGTCGGAGGTCTCTCTCCACTGTCTGTCGCCAGCTCATCCTGGGTCGTCCTCTTTTTCTCTGGCCTGCTGGGTCCATTTAATAGCCTGGTTTGCAGGTCTTGAAAAGAGTAATCTTAAGACATGACCCAGCCAGTGGAGGCGCCGTCTGCAGACAATGGTTGACACGGGGAGCTGTTTGGACCTCTCCCTGACCTCTTCATTTGGTACAAAGTTTGACCGTATGATGCCCAAGATCTTACGTAGGCACTTAGTATCAAAAGCGTCGAGTTGCCTCTCCTGGGTGGTCTTCAGTTGCCAGGTTTCACATCCATATAACAACGTTGAAATCACACTGGAGTTACACAATTTCAGTTTGTTTCCAAGGGAGAAGTTCTTTCTGTTCCATATTTTGTTCAGCTGATTGAATGCTGATGTTGCTTTCCCAGTACGACACTTCAGTTCATGGTCGAGGTCATTGGCGTTGTTGATGGAGCTCCTAGGTATGTAAAGTTCTCTACTACTTCCACTTGTTTTTGGTCGACGAGAACGTCTGTTGGCCCTTGGTTTACCGGTAGACATGGTTTTGGTCTTCTTGGCACTGATAATGTGGCCAATGTTGCTTGCAAACTTGCTGATGTTGTCTACAAGTACCTGCAGATCTTGAGTGGTGCTTGCAAGAGCGGTAATGTCATCAGCAAAATCCAGATCTGAAAGGCTGTTCCCTTCTGTCCACTTGATTCCCTTTCCTTGGATTGCGTGTTTCAGAACCCAGTCACTGGCAATTGCAAATGAGAGGGGAGAGGGTACAACCTTGCCTTACTCCGGTGACAACTTCAAACCAGTCACTGTAGCCATCTTCCGTCCCGACTCTGCACTTGGAGTTTATATATATCTGCTCAATGGTCGGCACAACTTTCCCTGGGATGCCGTAGGTTTTCATGATTTTCCACAATGATGGTCTGTGGACACTGTCAAACGCATTGGAGAAGTCAATGAAGCTGATGGCTAGGGGTACTTTGTACTCTCCACACTTCTCGATGATCTGTCTTAGTGTGAAGATTTGTTCCGCACAGGATCGTTTTGGGCGGAAGCCTGTTTGTTGTTCCATGAGCTCATTGTCCACTACGTCGCGCAGTCGGTTGAGGATGACCTGGCAGTACACTTTCCCTGGTATCGACAGTAGAGTAACTCCTCTCCAGTTATCGCACTCTGAGAGGTTGCCTTTTTTTGGAATACAGACGACTTCGCCATTCTTCCAGTCCTCTGGGACGACGCCAGAGTTCCAGGCCTGGTTACAGAGACTGCACATCCAAGAGACGATGCAGTCACCACCACCTTTGAGCATTTCCGCTGTTATTCCGTCGAACCCAGGGGACTTACTGTTCTTTAATATCTTGATGGCTGTTCTGATCTCCTCTTCAGTGAAGTCATCGGTGTTGATTGGGAGCAGGAGGGATGGGTCTTCTGCCTCAGCTGGTGTCGGTGGCTCGGGTCTGTTTAGAACTTCTTTGAAGTGCTCGGCCCAACTTGCAAGCTTCTCCTCCCCTTTTGACAGAAGTGTGCCATCTTTTGCCTTCACAGGTCCAGAGCCAGTCCTCACAGTACCAGTTATCTTCTTTGCGATCTGGTAGACAGCTCTCATGTCGTTGCGCTTGGCAGCTTGTTCGGCATCTTCTGCTTGCTTATCCAGCCAATCCCTTTTATCTTTCTGGGCATTTCGCTTCACCTGCCTGTCCTTCTCGACGTACTCCTGGTAGTGCGTTGCTTGGTCTGAGGAGCAGTTGTGTCTCTTCTAATGGAGTTCTTTCCTCTCTGCTATCAATTCCCATGTGTCATCACTGATCCAGGATTCCCGCAGTGCCTTCTTAAACCCTTGGATGTCTTTTCCAGCTGTTGCCAAGGCATCCTTCATTTCCTCCCAATATTCTGTCGATCCTGGCATATTTTCAGTAAGGACTGAATACCTGTTGCTCTGGAAAGCTTGGAACTGGGCCTCTGTGGTGGGGTCCTTTAGCTTGCTTGTATTGTATCTCTTGGACAGAGTCTCTTTCTTCTTTCTTCTCTTCAGCTTGATCTTCAGCTTTGCTATCAACAAATGGTGGTCACTGCACACGTCTGCTCCACGGTACACGCAAACATCTTGCAGACATGGGGTTCTCAACCTTGGTCCAATCGTGATGTGATCGGTTTGAGTCCGAGTCCTGTGATCATTTGAGATCCATGTGATCTTGTGAATATCATTATGCTGGAATAGTGACGACCCAATTTTCATGTTGTTCATTGCGCAGAACTGCAGGAAGCCTTCACCATTATCAGTTCTCTTACCATACCCATGTGGACCAAGGACATGCTCAAAGCCAGACCGATCCTCCCCAATCTGTGCATTCAAGTCACCCATGATGAACAAGATATCATGGCGTGGTACTTTTTCTACCAAGTCTTGAAGCTGCTGGTAGAAGGTGTCTTTGTCTGCATCGTCGTGGTCATTGGTTGGGGTGTAGCACTGAATGATGGTGACCTTGGCGTGTGATGTGATGAATCGTGCTGTCAGGAGGCGCTCGCTGGCTGGTGTCCATTCTTCTAGTGCGTTGCCTGCTTGTCTGTCAAGGATAAGAGCGACGCCGTCACGGTGGATGTTGTCATGACGACCTGAAAACAGGATGCCCTTTGTACAGAGATGCAAAAGAGGATGAGGTATGTATTTTGTTTTGTTGCCCTAGTCTCTGTGAGCTTCGGCAAGAATAAATTTTAGGAACGAAAATTTAATGCAAATCCGTGTCTGTTCAACGTAGCCTTGCTGATGGCTATCAGTAATAAAAAGATACTGAAAAATGTAGGTACGTATCTATAGAAGACATTCAAAAGGCGTGCAATTGCAATTGCAGGTTGTGAATGTTAACATTGAAGCATGTATCTGTTGTACTCTATGGTCAAAAGATGTTGGAATTTGTCATTCTTATGTTGATGTATCCTTACTTTTCCTTGTCGTTTAAGTGCCATTGTAAACAATTTTCCCCTTCAGTGGGGGCTGTGGCCTAACCTGAATAAACCATTTTCTATTTTCATTTCCATTTCCATTTCCATTTCTCTCTCTCTCTCTCTCTCTCTCTCTCTCTCTCTCCTCTCTCTCTCTCTCTCTTTTCTCTCCCAAGTAACTTTCTTCTGATTATACATTACAGACAAGGGAATGACAGACGTCATCAACAGAACAGCACAACACAGCTCCCACTCAAATACTACTTGCGTCCGTGCCCGCAACCAAAGGAAGTCCGTGTAGATTTTCCTCAAGTAAACACACGTCTCGACATTTTTTCCTACAATGCCGAGTGTGCTAACATGACGTTCAAGTACTTCATTTTTTTGCGTGATCCAGAAATCTGTTGGAAAGTGTGAGATGGAAGCTAGCTCTGACTGCAATGGAGTGTGAAACCACTCTCCAATAGTCTGCAAACAGCATGTTCGCTTTGGAATACGGTTCCTTGATGACGTTGGTTACTTCTCTCTAAAGATGAGTATCTTCACTGTGCTACTACCAGACACAGACCAATGCCTTCTTAAAGATGTGGTAGAACTCCCTTCGGCACTTGAATTGCTTTCCTTCAAGGAAACACGTGTTGAAATTTCGATGATATTTCAGCCTTTGTGAAAGCCAGTTTTCCCAGCACTGGTGCTTGCAACTGATATCTTTTTAGTATCATTCGGGCATTAGTTTACCAGCATGGCTAATCAAACTGACAGCGCAGTAGTTCTCACGGTATTGGGCCTTTCTTTTACAATTCGTGAATCAACTTCTACTTGTTTATTTAATTATGAAATTCTTTTCATCTATTTATTTGTTTATTGGCTTGCTTATATTTATGTATTCGTTTATTTGGGGGTAGGAAGGGGGAGGCAGATGGTGATAAATCCATGATGTAAGCTATTCTCAAGTATTCCAGATTGTGTTGCGAACAACTACAAAAATAGTTCTCTGGAATCTTTCAAGAAATCTGCAGTGGTGTTGTCGATGCCCTCAGCCTTTCCACACTTCAGTATTTTCAGTGCTGCTAAGACGTCTTCACGGAGCAATGAATAGTCATCTTTATTTTGAGAAAACCTGTACTGTTCGCACATCTGAATCTCATTTGCTCCGTTTGCAGCAGAATTCGGAACAACATTCAGCCCACTTTTTCATGACGTCTTTTCCTGTGTCAAACAGCTACAGTGCCCTGAATGCCGCTATTATTAAAACAGATTCTTGACTGCAGATCTTCTGTAAAAATAATAGGTGTCTTTGAGGATTCTCAGAAGATTTAAAAAAAAACAAAAAGATGCAAAGCATATAAACGTACTCCCAGTTTATCCTGAATACGCGTGATATATTCCATAAAGAGTAAAAACCGTCTTGGGCTGGTGTAACCGTTCGTAATGGCTATTCTGGTAAACATCGGCCATCATCTGTGACCTATAATGAACATACTTACAAATTTTCAGAAAGATAGGCCAAGAACTTTCTGGGATTTTCCATCAAGAAGAAAACCATTATGGGCCGTTAGTAACGGCTATAACGGTAAACTTAAAGATCGGGCATCTCTGTGACCCATAATGAACATACCTACAAGTTTTCAGAAAGATCGGCCACTTACTTTCTGAGATATTCCATAAAAAACAAAAACAGTTATGGGTCGTTATAGCCGTTAGTAACGGCCATAACGGTAAATTAAACGTCAGGCATGATCCGTGACCCATAATGAACATACCTACAAATTTTCAGAAAGATCGGCCGAGTACTTTCTGAGACATTCCATAAAGAAGAAAAACTATCATGGGCCGTTACAGCCGTCAGTAACGGATACAACGGTAAACTAAAACGTCGGGCATCATCCGTCGCCCATAATGGACATACCTACACATTTTCAGAACGTTCGGCCAAGTACTTTCTGAGATACTCCATAAAGAAGAAAAACCATTATGAGCCGATATAGCCGTTAGTAACGGCTATAATGTTAAACTAAAACATTGGGCATCATCCATGACCCATAATGAACATACCTGCTAATTTTCACAAAGATCGGCCAAGTGCTTTCCGAGATATTCCATGAAGACGAAAAACCGTTACAGGCCGTTACAGCCGTTAGTAACGACTATAACGGGGTAAACTAAAACATCGGGCATCATCCGTGACCCATAATGAACATACCTGCTAATTTTCATAAAGGTCGGCCAAGTATTTTCTGAGATATGCCATAAAGAAGAAAAACCGTTACAGGCCGTTACAGCCGTTTGAACGGTTATAACGGTAAACTAAATCATCGGGCATTATTCGTGACCCATAATGAACATACCTACAAATTTTCAGAAAGATCGGCCAAGTACTTTCTGAGATATTTCATAAAGAAGAAAAACCGTTACAAGCCGTTACAGCCGTTAGTAACGGCTATAATGGGGTAAACTAAAACATCACGCATCATCTGTGACGCATAATGAACATACCTACTAATTTTCAGAAAGATCGGCCAAGTACTTTCTGAGATATTCGACAAAGAAGAAAAACCGTTACAGGCCGTTACAGCCGTTAGTAACGGCTACAACGGGGCAAACTAAAACATCAGGCATCATCCGTGACCCATAATGAACATACCTGCTAATTTTCACAAAGATCGGCGAAGTATTTTCTGAGATATTCCATAAAGAAGAAAAACCGTTACAGGCCGTTACAGCCGTTAGTAACGGCTATAACGAGGTAAACTAAAATATCGGGCATCATCCGTGACCCATAATGAACGTACCTGCTCATTTTTACAAAGATCGGCCAAGTACTTTCTGAGATATTCCATAAAGAATGTGGCGAATCGTTTCTCGTCCGGTCACAAATTTTCATGCAACCGTGCTTACCGGAAGGTAGTTGTCCGGAAGCCGGTTGGAAAATTCAGCTGACTGCTGCTCACCTGCGCACTGTTAAAAGCCGGGTGGGTTGAACCGGTTAGGCAGTCTCTGCAGTGATTCCGGCAACCCAACAACACAGAAGGCCGAAGAGGGACTCCAGCTATTTTTAGTGGCAGTCAGGTATTTATCACCACAATGTTTATTTATTAGCAAACCGAAACCGTGTTCCCGGTTAGGAGCGACTGAAACTTCCTCAGCGCACTTGTGAAGGTTTTGTTTAAAAAAAAATATTTGTTGTGTTCTGTTATCCTATGACTTGATAGGGTAACAAAACGAAATTGTTTCGGAAAACGTGAATAGATGAAGTGAGTGTTAAAGGAAGGTCTTCAGAAAAAAAAAAGATTTTGTTTATTCTGTGACTTGACTAGTTATGAACTTCATGATGAAAAAAGGTGTTTATTCTAAAATGGTTTGCGAGAAGAGGGAGAGTTTTGATGCTATGGATAATAAGCTCCCAGAGTGAGCGACATAGACTTTTTGCTGGTTTTTATTTTTGATGTGGATGAGTATTTAACTCACTCTTGATATAAATATGGAATAATTATGTGTTGGTAAACGAGAGTGTTGTGGAAATCTTTGCCTTGCATATATTGAAGTAGATGAATCTTTTTGAAAAGAAACCTTTTCAAAATCTGGTGATTATATGAAATGAAATGAACATTCTTGTCGTGTTACAAGAAAAGAAATGAACATTTTGTGAATTGACAAAAGATATTCATAGTTTGATGGAAAGTAATCATTAATTGTGTGTAATGAATTGAATTTATGGTTTATTGAAGAGGATCTGGATGGAAATCCTTTCCCCAATTTGGAAAACTAAATTCTGAAAGGTTTATATGGAAATCCTTTCCTGTGTAGTGTTGAGATTCCGGAAAAAGGGAATGTTGTAGTGTTATGATTCCGGAAAAGGGAATGTTGTAGTGTTATGATTCCGGAAAAGGGAATGTTGTAGTGTTATGATTCCGGAAAAGGGAATGTTGTAATGTTGAAGAAATTGGAGCTAGGGGGTTTGTAGGAACGTCTGCATACAGCCTCATGAAACAGCTCTCAGTTGCAGGGAAGGAAAAAACCAGAGCCCTGAAAGCAATGGCAGAAGCGGCAGAGAGGTGTTCAAGCTGGATCTGGTCAAGGAGGAACAAAAGTGAACTTCATAAGGCTTAATTTCCCTACAAATATCAGGTGTCCCTGTGGCTCAGTGGTTAAAGCGCGAGTCATTAAGTGGAAAATGAGCATGTCCAGAGGGTCATGGGTTCGAATCCCAGCCATGGCTCGTCCCAAGATGGGAAAAAAAAAGGGGCAGCAGAGGGACATCCGGAGTCATGAACCGGGTGTGGCCCAACCCCCCTAGAGTGTCAGGAGATAAGGGCCGAAACACTTGCTTGAAGGGGGCTTCTCTTCTGAGGACTCTCTGCTGCCACGCTCTCCACGAGTTTCTTTCTACTGATGCATGGGTAAACCATTGACTTCCGGGAATAGGCCGGAGGACGTCCGGGAAAGACCGGAGGACACTGGGAAAGACCAGAACCAAGGGCTCTGTGGGCTGGCTCCCCACTTTGCCTTAAACATGTGGCTACTAAAAATAAAAGGAAAAGATGCTCCCAGGATTCACCGAAAGGGGGAGAGAATGATGAATCCATCGGTGCTCAACCAATCATGACTGCAAATCCCAAACGGACTATGAACATGGACCAAATGGAATATCCATGTGTCTGTGGAAAGCGTTTCGCTACCACCCGTGGCATGAAGATCCACAGAACAAAGATGGGATGTGTGAAGACTCATCTGAATGAGCAGCAGCGCACTGCATCAGCAGATAAGACGTCGGAAGACCAAGGCCAGGATTTAAACCACAGTGCCAAGGACATCCACGCTGTTGGTTCGGATGAGGAATTTGCACAGGCCCTCGATGCCAGGCGCCTGAAACTCAACCTGCCACGAGCAAACGAAACTGAAGATTGGGAGAAACTGGATGCAAAAATCGTCCAAAGACTCGATGCACTGATAGGGAAAAGCACCCTGGAACACAAACTAGCCCACATATGGGGACATTGTGTATGCCACATGTAGAGACGCCTATGGAGCAAAACTACCCAAAGAGAAAACACCTCCAAAGAAATCCAGACGCCAAGAAAAGATGGACAAGATCAGGGTCCAAAAGAAAAACCTCAAGATGCAAATGAAGACCGCACTGCCAGCTGAAAAACAAGGCTTGGAAAAACTGTGGAAAGACCTGAAAGAAAAACACAGTGCCCTCAGCAAAGCGGAATCTGCGAGGAAGAGGAAGAGCAAAAAGAAGAAGACACAAGAGCGCTTCTTCAGAGACCCCTTCCAGTTTGCCAGAACACTGTTTGAGCAGCCAAAATCTGGGACCCTAAGTGTGGACAAAGGAGTTCTTGAGCAGCATCTGAGGAAAACATACTCTGACCCACAGAGCAAAGCACCACTCGACATTCAAGGTCTGGTGTGGCCAACCAACCCTGAGGAACAGTTCAATGGCAAGCCTCCAACGTTGGCGGAAATCAAGAAGATGGTCGACAAAGCCAGAGCCAAATCATCACCAGGGCCAAACGGAATACCTTACCAGCTTTACAAGAAATGTCCCAAGGTGCTGGAGTGGCTCCACAGGCTGCTGCGATCGGCTTGGAGAAACCAGAAGATCAGCGGCCAGTGGATGACGGCAGATGGTGTGTACATCCCCAAAGAGCAAAACTCAAGTGACATTAGCCAGTTCAGGCCAATATCACTACTGAACGTCGAAGGGAAAATCTTCTTCTCTGTCATGGCAGCAAGGCTGACCAAGTACCTGATGGAAAACAAGTACTTGGATGTGTCAGTCCAGAAAGGTGGCATCCCAGGCGTGGCGGGCTGTGTAGAACACGCCACAATGATCTGGGACGCAATCCAAAAAGCAAAAACAGAAAAGAGAGACCTGGACGTAGTGTGGCTTGATCTGGCAAACGCATATGGATCTGTGCCCCATGAGATGATACAGTTGGCTCTTGAGATGTACCATGTGCCAAAGAACATCCGCGACATGCTCAAGAAGTACTTCAATGGCTTCTCAATGCGGTTCTCTACCAAGGAGTACACAACAGACTGGATCAACTTGGAAGTGGGTATTGCAATGGGCTGTGCAATTTCCCCAATACTGTTCGTGCTGGCAATGGAACTCATCTTGAAAGCAGCAACAAACAACGCGAGACAAACAGACCTTGGCGATGGATACAAGATGCCTCCTCTCAAGGCCTTCATGGATGACACTACAGTGATTTCATCCAGAGAAGACGAGACACGTCATGTGCTGGAGAGGCTGGACGACATAGTTGCCTCATCCAGAATGAAGTTCAAGCCAAAGAAATCACGGAGTCTCTCACTGAGGAAAGGAAAAGTGGCCGGATCTGTGGTCTTCAGTGTTGCCAACCAGGCCATTCCAACAGTCACAGAAGAACCAGTCAAGAGCCTTGGAAGATGGTATGATGATACGCTGAAAGACACACAAAGAGCAAAAGAAACCAAGCAGATGGCGGAGGAAGGCTTGGAGACCATTGACCAGTGTGGGCTCCCTGGCAAATACAAGGTCTGGTGTCTGCAGTTCATGCTGATACCAAAGCTGCTATGGCCTCTGATGATATACGACATCTGCACCAGCATAGTGGAGGCAATGGAAGCCAAAATCAAGTTCACAAGGAAATGGCTTGGTGTCCCACCCTGTCTGACTGACATAGCGCTGTACTGTCGCCAAGCAAAGCTGAAACTACCCCTGAAATCCATCCTGGAGGAATACAAAGCAGGGAAGATCAGACTTCAAAGCATGCTGGAGGACTCAGGAGACAAGGTGGTAGAAGCAATTAAGCCCCAGCTGAAGACAGGCAGAAAATGGAAAGTTCAAGAGGCGATGGATTCTGCAAAAGAAAGTCTCAAGATCAGAGAAATAACAGGACACACACAGACCAACAGACAGGGACTGGGGGTGACCAAAACTGAATGGTGGTCAAAGGCCAAAGGAAAAGCCAAAAGAGACATGATGATTCAGGAGATGAGAAAAGAAGAAGACCAAAAAAGACTCCAAAAAGCAGTCCAGCAGAGCCAGCAAGGGCAATGGACAACGTGGGAGAATGCACTCCAAAGAAGTCTCACTTGGAATGACATTTGGCACATGGCCCCTCTCAGGATCAGCTTCATTCTCAGATCTGCATATGACCTTCTGCCCTCAAATGCAAACCTGGTGAAGTGGGGGAAAACAGACGATCCTGCATGCCCCCTCTGCCATGAAAAACAAACAGTGGAGCATGTCCTAAGCTCATGTAAAGTAGCCCTGGCTCAAGGAAGGTACACATGGAGGCACAACCAAGTGCTCAAAGAAATTGTACAAGTAGTCTGGGCTAGTACCAACACCACAAAAGGGAAAATCAGGACTCCAAAAGCACCCGCAACATTCTTCACGGCAGGAGGCAGCAAATCATGGCCAAGAACAACAGTGCCACTCGAAACATGCAGGCAGAGTCTGCTGGACGGGGCAGATGACTGGGAGTGCACTGCAGACCTCCCAGAATGGAAGAGTCACCCAGAGATCATCAGCAAGAGTGGCATGAGACCAGACATAGTAGTCCACTCTAAGTCAACCAAGCAGCTGATCATGATCGAGCTCACGGTGCCATATGAGAACAGAATGGAGGCAGCTCAAATCTACAAGACTGAAAAGTATGCTGATCTGGCAAACAGCCTGAGGAGAGAAGGCTATCAGGTCAAAGTCCTCACTGCAGAAATTGGAGCTAGGGGGTTTGTAGGAACGTCTGCATACAGCCTCATGAAACAGCTCTCAGTTGCAGGGAAGGAAAAAACCAGAGCCCTGAAAGCAATGGCAGAAGCGGCAGAGAGGTGTTGAAGCTGGATCTGGTCAAGGAGGAACAAAAGTGAACTTCATAAGGCTTAATTTCCCTACAAATATCAGGTGTCCCTGTGGCTCAGTGGTTAAAGCGCGAGTCATTAAGTGGAAAATGAGCATGTCCAGAGGGTCATGGGTTCGAATCCCAGCCATGGCTCGTCCCAAGATGGGAAAAAAAAGGGGCAGCAGAGGGACATCCGGAGTCATGAACCGGGTGTGGCCCAACCCCCCTAGAGTGTCAGGAGATAAGGGCCGAAACACTTGCTTGAAGGGGCTTCTCTTCTGAGGACTCTCTGCTGCCACGCTCTCCACGAGTTTCTTTCTACTATTGAAGAAAGAATATGCTGATGTTTGTCCCAAGTTGTGGAATATGATATGGCTAATGAATATAAATGTAGTCGTGATTGTAATGAATAGTAGCCATGATAATCAAGGTAGTTAATCAGTTTCCCCCAGGTAGAAGCGTTCCCTGGACTGAGGCGGACTGGCTGCCATTGTCCGAGGGTCGGGGCCGTAGCCACGTACTGCCCCCTTGTTCTCCGCCTTGTGTCGGCGTGGAGAGGTCGGCCTGAGTGCCGATAGCCACCCTACCTGCCACTGCGCCCGGGATCGACTACTTGCTGAGCCAGTTGGGCTGGAGACGCTGCTGCTGCCAAGCCAGAGCGCCGCTCCTGTGTTTGAACCAGTGACCTGTTGGCGAGGCCGTCGCTGTGTTGTGTGTGAGCCACAGCTCCTGTGTGAGACTCTCACCTCGTCGCCGGCAGAGACGCTGCGAGTGTGTTGGTGTTATTTTATTTTTTTTTTTTGAGCCACAGCTCTGAGGTTTTTTTAAGTCCTGTGTCGGACTTGACTTGACGTTGTAGTCGTCATCTTCGTCGCCTTCGTCCTTTTCAACGTTTCGTCCTTTTCGCCGTTTCGTCGTCTACATCGCTTTCGTCGTCGTCGTCGTCTTCGTCGTCGTTGGAACCAGCAGCGCCAACGAATATATATATATATATATATATATGTTGTTATATTAAAAGCAAGTTAAAATCAAGCTTCTAAAAACATCTACAAATTTGTTTCACGCTGTGCGGTCGTCAGGATGTGATGAGCTTGTGTTGCCAGTGCCACGTATATATATAGCTAGCTGGTTTGCTGTTGTTTTTTTCCCGTGCTACATGTGTTTCTCAGGTGTTGGTTTTTTTCGCTGATAGGAACTTCCATCTGTGTCTGCAATTGTTAACCATTTCTGTTCTAACATTTAGAGTTGCCAACTGTGGTTTACATAGTATAATGTATTTCTCTGTTAGGCATAAATTGCATTTTTTTGAAATGTTGTTGTATGATGCTGCTCTTTTTAAAATTTTCCAAGATATGTTGTAGTCTATGTTTTTTTCTTTAAGTTTCCAAATGTATTTACTCAATTCTGTTTGGTTTTTGTATCTTTCTTTGTTGAATGATTGTTTATGGTTTGCATATCTAGTTTTGAATTGGTTTTCCGTGATACCTACATATGTTTCTTTTGCGTTCTCTGATGTTACAGTGGCTTGGTACACAATGTTGTTATAAAGGCATTTGTTGCTTAGGGGGCACTGTTCTTTTTTGGTACAGTTACAAGATTTCCTTTCGTTACCCTCCTTTTTTTCTGCGCTGCTTTTCATTTTGTTTGCTGAATCGATGGCATTTTTAAGGTTCGGCATACATGAATATGATAATTTGATGTTGTTTTTGTTGAATATCTTAAATAATTTATGGTCTTTTGGGAAAGATGATGTCAAGATTTTAAAGAATTCTTTCCCTACATTTGTTTTAACTCTTGCATCATATGGGGGATTGTACCATATGATATTCCTTTTCCTGTTCTTTCTGCATCTTTTTGTATCATTGTCTGGATCGTATCTTAGTTTGTAATTGTAGCCACTTGTATGTAACGCCTCTTGGTATTCAGCTGTAGCGTTGTTGAATACTGTTTCGTTACATGACAAATTGGATAGTCTTTTATTTATGCTTTTGGGTATTGTTTTCAGTATGGAGGGTGGGTGATTGCTTTTGATGTTTAACTGATTTTAACTTGCTTTTAATATAACAAATGTCGCTCCCACTGTGGTTGAGCACTGTTTTTAAGATTGCGCTGATCCTCAGTACCATTCTCTCTCTCTCTCTCTCTCTCTCTCTCTCTATATATATATATATATATATATATATATTGTGTGTACGCCTTGTGGTTGGCGTGCCGACCTATTAATGATTTTGCGTGTATTACATGTGTTTGTCTGATGTCTCGGGCAGCATAAACGACAAAAAAGAAGTGTTGTTCTGTTGCCTGGCTGTCAATGTTCGGGTGAGTGGGTGTGTGTATGTGAATTAGAGAAGTCGTGCATGCATCCATAATTTCTGTGTGAGTCAGACAGTCCGACACCTGCAGACACACCCATACAATCCGTAACAAAGAAGGAAAACCGTTACAGGCCGTTACAGCCGTTAGTAACGGCTATAACGGTAAACTAAAACTTCGGGCATCATCCGTGGCCCATAATGAACATGCCTACAAATTTTCAGAAAGATCGGCCCAGTAGTTTTGTCTGGAGCGAGTGGAACACATTTTGACCACGGACACACAGACACACACACAGACACACAGACAGCATTTCTTCGTTCCCATTCTAAAGCACTCCCTGTTGTATAAGAACTGGGAGTACAAAAAACGGGAGTGGGGGTGGGGGTGGGGGATGGGGAGTTGGGTGGAAACTCCTATAAGAAAAACAAATAAAAAAGAAAAAAAAATGTATATAGGCACTAGGTTCATATGGGTTGTTCACATGTGTGTGTCTATGAGTATGCATACCTGGATTGTGAAGTTGTTCGAGGTACATATACTATGCTCTACATGTGATGTTATAAATATACTATATGTACATGGGGTGCGAATGTAAATATGGTCTGATGGGGAAATTGAGGGAGCGCTGTAGAGAGAAAGGGATGGAGGAGAGGTCGGGGCAAAGGAAATCGAGGGCAAAGAGCTGGAATGATTCAAACTAAAACAGTCAGAAGTGGGAGTTGAGTCCATCAGGGATTGTAGTGCAAAGGCGAGATATGATCCTGGACTACATAAATTTTCTTTCTGGGCATGAGTGGTTTTGTCAAATAGCAGTGACGGAAATACGGGTTTGGCTGCGGCAATCAGCGTTGAAATGAATCCCCACTGGTGTTGGGTGAGACGACTGGATAGCTCTGAGGTGTTCCACAAGCGTTCGTTCAGGGTACAATATGTTTCACCAACGTACAACTTTGAGCAGAGGCTACATCTCAGCACGTACACCAGGTTGGTGGACTGGCAGGTGAAATGGGATTGGACACTGAATTTTCCTGTCAGGCCAGTGATGCTGCTGATGTTGGCAATGAAAGTGCAGGTTTTACATCCAGGTTGATTGCACAGGTAATTTCCGGCTGGAGAGTTGGTGCTTTTACTGAACTTGGTTCGTGCCAGGTGGTCGCGAAGGGTTTCAGCTGTTCCGCTATTATTACCTTTCCATCTGACTGTTCAAGTTTTTGACAGACTTTACAGGCTGCCTCTTGTCGTTGATATCGTTGGTGTTCTCAGTGTATTCACCTTATTAAAGCTCGATTCATTTGTCCTTTTCATTATTAATTTCTTGAGCTATCTTTGGTTTACAGTGTTACTTTTTCTCCCTCCTTTTTTCAGAGTCTCCTTCTGCTGTGTTAAACTCTTTCAAATGCCATGCATCTCATAATTCGTGTCGTGATCTGTGGCTTCTGTTTAGTTGGTTTATTCCCATGTTATTCTATTGGATGATTTTAAGTTGTTTTTTTTTCTAGCATCAGAACGACTTTTCCTGTTGTGACTGCTTAGAAATGTTCAGTGATGTCAGAATCTCACGGTTTTTGTTTAGAATATACTGAGCTGTTCACTTCCTTTTACTTCTCTGAAATTTACCATGACAAGGCCGTAATCACCATCAGGATCACATCATGAAAATGTCCTATTTTCAATCTAACCGATGCCGGATCTTTTCGGATTCTTCACAAGAATATTGTCTACGTGACTGTGCTACCGACCGAAAGGGCGATGTCATGTCCATCGGTGGCATGCTCCCACGTCAACAAGAGTGTTGGTAAAACTCAAGTCACTACACCTGGCACCGTCTAGCATGCATAGTCTCCCATTCATTACGTAATGGTTTCAGTTGTTCCTGGAGTCTTTTGGGGGTAATTTGATCGGCCTTGGCATTTCGGTCTGTGTGATGGACATGGATGTCTTTTTCGTCAACCTTGGACACCACAGGTAAAAGCATCGTATATGTGATAAGACATTGTGATGATTATGCTACTCTTTCTATGGCTGACAGACGAACCAAGTGAAACACTGTACTTGCCATTAGCATCATGTGAGGGCGTGAAAATAAAGCGGCATGTTACATGATACATAGTGAATACCAGATGCCCCCACCCTCCAATTCTATCTTGAAATGGATTCTCTAAGGCTGAAGTCACAACGTGCAACCTCTCTCTCTCTCTCTCTCTCTCTCTCTCTCTCTCTCTCTCTCTCTCTCTCTCCTCTTTCTCGGTTAATGCCATCAAGGGATTTTTTTCCCTTCTTGCTTGTTTTGAGTTGTCTCATTTTTAACTCTGTAGTTGTTTGCCGTCTCATTTGGGACATTTTATTGTAGAAGAAACATTTCTCGAACATGCACAAACCTGTTGTATTATGAATCCAGTGTGTGCTACATTGCACCTTGTTTTGTAGGTTTCATGTAAATTTGACTCGCTTACAGAACTTTGAAACTGGTGTAAAACTTCCACAAATTCTACACTGTAGTCAGAACTTTAAAAGGAGTGAGGGTGGTTCTTGTCGATTTGGGCAGAATGAAACCGTAGGTGACTGAATATTTCAGTTACGTTGGTTTACTAATCTTTCTAATAGAGAGACCAAATGATAGGAATCTCACTACGCTGCCCACAATCTTATAAAAATCGTTTTTGTCATGGCGAATCTTAAATACAGTGTCGCCGTGGCATATTTCTGTTACTTGACTGTGATTTTATGAATATTTTCGACGAACTGAAAGCAGGTTCATCAAGGTTTCTCCTAGATTTGCTACAATCTACAACGATCCAGTGCCGTCTATCACGGTCTGCTACGATTCTGCTACAGATAAGAATACTGACAATTGTGAACATAAGAAAATAATGTACAAATGTATGCCATATTTGTTATGTCCCATTTCAGACTGAGAATAGCTTGTCAAGAATCCTGCACCAATTCTCAAGGGAAAGTTCTTGGGATTTTATATCGGATCATGATCTCTGTCTTCTGAATTCAGGCTCACCGACCTTTTGTTCTCCTTCTGGTTCTTTGACTCACTTGGATTTGTCCATTTGCGACCCTTCCTTATTTTTGGACTTAGAGTGGCAGGTTCATTCGGACCTAAGCGGGAGTGATCACTTTCCGATTTTTATTTATTTTACAAAGCAAATGCAGGAGTCCCCTCGGGAAACATGGAAGTTTCGCTCTGCAGATTGGAGTCTTTATCAGCAACAGATTTTAAGTAGACTGCCTATGAATCTGTTGCGGAGTTATGATGATCCTGTTTTGCAGTTCACTAAAGTGATTGTAGAGAGTGCTAAGGAAGCTATTCCCAAGTCCCGTGATAAACCAAATGATGTTAAGACCCCTTGGTATGATAAAGAGTGCAAAACTTTGAAGGGTAAGAGAAAAGGTGCTCAAAGACTTTTTGCTAGGTTTCCTATGGTGGGGAACAAAGTTAAACATCAGGCGTGTAGGGCTAAGTGTCGGTATACTTTTAAAACTAAGAAGAAAGAATCTTGGAAAAAATTTTGTTCAAATCTGTCCTTTAAGGTCAATTCAAGGAAAGTCTGGAAACTAATCCGTAAGATTAAGGGAAAGTCGGTTACATCAGTTATAAAATGTTTGCAAGTAAATGGATCGATTATTACTAATAAAAAGGAGGTTGCTAACTTGTTAGCTGTTACTATCCATCAAAATTCGTCAGCTGATCATTATTGCAAGGAATTCCAGCGTATCAAAAGATCAGCAGAGTCAAAATCTTGTTCCTTCGTGCCAGATAGTTCTGAGGATTACAACTGCGTTTTCAGCATGGATGAGTTAAAGGACGCCATTTTGAAAGCCAACAACTCAGCTCCTGGACCAGATGACATTCATTATCAATTTATTCAACATTTGCCAGCTGAGGGTTTAAAGGTGTTGTTGTCTCTGTTTAATCATGTTTGGTGTTCAGGGTATTTTCCACCTTCTTGGAGAGAGGCGGTTGTTATCCCTATTCCTAAACCAGGGAAAGATCATTCGGACCCTAACAACTATCGTCCTATAGCTCTCACTAGTTGCTTATGTAAAACTATGGAGAGAATGGTATATTCTCGATTGTTATGGCAGTTAGAATGTCTGGGGGCCTTAGATGTTTCCCAGTGTGGATTTCGGAACAACCGCAGTACTACTGATCACCTGGTTCGATATGAGTCTTTTATCAGGAATGCTTTGATTAATGGAGAACATGTAGTTTCTATTCTTTTTGATTTAGAAAAAGCTTATGACACAACATGGAGGCATGGAATTCTCCAGGATTTGAAGGCACTTGATTTCAAAGGTAATTTACCAATGTTTATTGCTAATTTTTTGTCTAACAGGCATTCATTCCATCGACCTTTTCGGATCCTTTTGAGCAGGAGATGGGTGTCCCTCAGGGTAGCATCCTTTCTCCACTTCTGTTCAATCTCAAGATTAATAACATCGTCCAGTCAGTAAATTCTGGAATTGATAAGTCATTATTTGTTGATGACTTCTCCATCTCTGCCAAGGGGAAAACTTTGGCTGCACTGAGCGTCAACTTCAGTTGTGTGTTAATCGTGTTCAGCAGTGGGTTACTGAAAATGGATTTAAGTTTTCAGCTACTAAGACAGAGTGTGTTCATTTCCATAGGAAAAGATCTCAGGTCTTAGAACCAGCTATCAGTCTCAATGGTCAAGTAATTAAAGTTTCCAAACAAGTGAAATTTTTGGGGGTTATTTTTGATAATAAGCTTTCTTTTTTGCCTCACATTAAGTACATTAAACAATCTTGCCAGTCAGGTTTGAATGTTTTGAAGGTTATTAGTCACACTGATTGGGGTGAAGACAAGCGAACTTTGTTGCGATTGTATCGGGCTTTGGTGAGACCAAAGCTAGATTATGGGTGTGTGGTATATGGTTCTGCACGAAAATCTTACCTCAAAGCTCTTGATCCAATTCATCATCAAGGACTGCGGATTGCTCTGGGAGCATTTCGCACATCTCCAAAAGAGAGTTTGTATGTTGAATCTGGTGAACCCCCTCTGGAGCTAAGGAGGTTGTGTCTTTCCATGAATTACTATCTGAAACTGAGGGCTAATCCAGAAAACCCTGCCTATAATATTGTCATGAACCCGCCTTTTAGAGCCAAATATGATCTAAAGCCAAATGAGATTCCTCCACTGGTATTCGTATTTTGCCCCACTTCGGGGCAGCTGGCATTGACCTTGATGCTGTTGATGACGGTCCATTACAGACTGATGTACTTCCCTGGAAAGTCGCCAATCCAGAGATTAATTTATATTTAACTCAATTTCGAAAGGAGGTCACCTCGAGTGCTGCATATAAACAACTTTATCTTGGGCAATGTGAACTTTATCAAGATTTTATCAAGATTTTTACAGATGGTTCTAAAAAAGGTGAGAGGGCTGCAGCTGCCATTGTGTGTTATAACAATTTTCAGAAGCCTACTTTGTTAAGATTGCGGGATTGGTCGTCTGTTTATACTGCTGAACTGAAGGCTTTAAATCTGGCCCTCAGTGCGGTGTCCAGGTCAGATCAGAATGATTTCCTTATTTTATCGGATTCATTGTCGGCATTGTCGGCTCTATCGACAAGAGAAGTTTCACATCCAGTTTTGGCTGATATTCATGATCTTCATACTCGGCTTGTCTCTTCGGGAAAGCATATAGTTTTCTTGTGGGTCCCCAGCCACATGGGAATCTATGGTAACTCAGTGGTGGACAAAGCAGCCAAACAAGCTCTCGGTGCAAGTCTTTCCAGGAGGCCTATGCAGTTTGTTCCTCACTCTGATCTACGTCATAAATCTAGTTTGTATTGTCGTGAACTGTGGCTGAGTGAATGGTGTAATCAAATTCATAATAAATTGTTTAAAATTTGCCCAGATTTAACCAATCCTTTCCCATCGGTGGTATGTAACCGTAAAGAGGAATCGGTTTTGTCACGGTTACATATTGGGCACAGCTATATAACGCACAGTTGGATACTCAGAGGGGAAGACCCCCCATGGTGTGTTGCGTGTGACAGCTTGTTCAGTGTTAATCATTTTTTTGACAGAATGTGCTGATTTGATGTGTATCAGAGAGAAGTTCTTTTCCACCAGTGATTTATCAGTTCTTTTTCGTGAGATTTCAGTAGATCTTATTTTTTCTTTTTTGAAAGAGGTAAACTTATTTTATAAAATATAGTGTTTTAATTATGTATACAGGTGTCGTCGGAGTTGAACAGATAATTGTGCTTTTGTCCTCATAAATTTTAAGCGATGTGTTAATACTAGTGTGGGTATTTGTATCTAGAGACTTAGATATGATAGCTGAGGTCCTGATTTGGCTCCTAGTAGTCCGCTGGACCCTATAAACACAAACTAACTAACTAACTAACTTGTCAAGAATCTGTTTGGGGAATGATTTGTCAAGAAGATTATCATTGATAACAAAATGTTTCAGTTTTCCTTGTATTCCACAACCAGCACAAAATCCTCTAGAATTTTCTAAGTGTATGGCAGTGATATTTCAACTTGATGTCTTCTAGATCAGCCCTGAGTTTCAGTCCATTTCAGCAATCTGTTCTCCTTCGCCTGACGCCGTTTTTCCATCAGCACGTTCAGAGTGTACAAGAAGGGATTGACCGCCGAGTTTAGCGGCAGGACAAAGATTGCCATGGCAACGTTGACCTCCCCAGAGATAGGCACGCCCTGAGAGGCCAGGAGACCCAGCAGCCCAACAGGGAACCAGCACAGGAAGTCTGACATAGCGATGGTAAACAACCGACGGGCAATGTCACTGTCCTGTGATTTTTGACCAGTCTGCGTGAGTGGAGCATGGCTGGTTTGGACGGAATAAAATATGCTGGTTTGCCCAAATGCTATGATGAGGAACAGAATAAAGTTGAAAACAATCATGACAGAGAAGGCGTACATATGTCCAGCAAACTGTTTCCTGGTGATTGGCAGAGGGATGCAGATGCCTGTCTGACTGTAGAACTCCCAGTGAGCATGAGGTGGAAAGAAGGGCACAGCTGCCAGCAGGATGCCCATCACCCAGCATACACTAATGGCTAATTGTGCCTGACTGACATTTAAGTTCAGAAAATGGAGAGGAAAACTCACAGCCAGGAAACGGTCCAGAGTGATGAGGCAGATGATAGAAGCAGACACTTCGGAAGAAATCAGAGACAGGAAGCCTGCAAGCTGACACACGGCAGTGTGTCTCCATGACTCGTCTTCCCACACGTAAATACCTTGATACATTCTGTCTGCAATTCCTATCACTGCCAGGTACAGTCCCATCAGAAAATCCGACACACACAAGTGGACTACAAGTACATCAAACCCTCTGGATCCCCCATGTTGGAGGGTTATCAGGCGAAATCCCCCACTGATCAAGTTGCCAAGTAGGGCCAGCATGGAGAACATACTTAGCACTGCGCGGTATACACTTGACCGAAGAAGGTCACTGCATGATGATAACTCATTCATGGCAGCATGGCAATTGTTGAGGTCAAAGCCTTTTATTAGACCTGCACTGCAGCACAGCTTGTAATTTTCAGCATACACCGTTGTAAGTCGAGTAAGGCCTTTGAGGACGTCCTTCTGAATGTCATCCAGAGTACAGCCTGTCATGTCCAATGACTTTAGCTCTGTCATTAACCACATGCCTTGTTCTACGATGCAACGTATACCACAACCTGAAAGATTCAGCTGCTGGACTCCAGGAAATAGATTTCCTATCCTGTCATCTAATGTTGGAAGGCTAATTTCACACAAATATAAAACCTGGACCCATTCAACTATTATGCCTAGATGATCAGTTGTTTGCAAAGCATCTCTCTGTAGAAAGTTGGAAAGAGGATTGTTGGAGAGAAACAACGCCTTTAGATTATACATGCCTTGAAGAACTTTGGTGAGAGAGGCGATTTGGTTGTCACTGAGATCCAGGGTGACCATGTTGAGGAAGGAAATGTTTCCCAAAACAGACACCTGGCAGTTGGCCAGGTTGAGATAGACCAGCATCGAGTTGGCTGACAAGTGTTTCATCTTCATCCCACTTCCACTAGCTTTCAGGTATTTCAGGTTTGAATATTGGTCAGCAGAGAACCAGTGAGGGCAGGTGAAAGCCAGGCCATGGCAGGTGCACTCTGTGGGACAGTGCAGGTCACAGAACAGTTCGTCATCCGACTGCCAACAGTGGGACATGCCATCACATATGTTGGAGGGATGCAGACAGATAGAAGAGCCACGACAGCGGTAATACCCTGGACACTGGTAGTGCTCACACCCCTCTTCATCCTGCCACTCTGGGCAGTCATACACCCCGTTACACCTGGTAAACACTGGGAGACAGTATCCCTTGGGGCACTGATAATGGGTGTCTGGGCAAGACAACTGCCCTGGAATTCTGAGTGTATGATTCAGGGGTCTGATCGTATGCCGCTGTGGTGTGAAATCGACAACTGCTGGAGGCAAAGGTCGAGGCACGTCATCAGGTGTTTTGTCAGAAAATTCCTCGTGACTTGATTGGCAGTTTTCTTCATCTTCACCTTTCACACAGTCCTTCTGTCCATCACATTGTCCGGCGATACTGTAACACTGTTTTCATATGTGTGCCTGTACAATCATGAGACACCAAGCGCACAATGTATGTGTGCACGCACGTATGCACGTGCGCGCGTATACACACACACACACACACACACACACACACACACACACACACACACACACACACACACACATACCTAACACACACACACACACACACACACACACACACACCACACACACACACACACACATATATATATATATATATATATATATATTTAGATAGATAGAAAAGATAGAGAGATAGGTATATAGATATGTAATTGAGTTGACGATGACCACTTCAGTCATCTTGCAGTTGAGGGGAGTGAGACGATTTTGTGGGTATGCGGGTAGCTGATCAAGCCGTTGCGTGCACGGAACGAGTGGGGACAGCTTGGAGAATGAATGTGATAAAAGTCCTCTTGATCCTGTCTCTTTTGTTGCGCTGCAGCAGTCCTCCTTTCGTCACATGAATTGGATTCTTTGTTGATAGAATAGCGCCACCCAACTCGATACATAGCAGGTTGATCCCATGAGTCAGAGTCGATGCTAAACGCTTTCATGGATGTTTGAAGAGTATCTTTGAAATGTTTCTTCTGACCTCTGTGGGAACGCACTCCTTGTAGCAGCTTACCGTAGAAGAGTCTCTTGGGTACCTGATGGTCTGGAGTGTGAGCTGCATGACCTGCCCATCGAAGCTGAGGCAGCATCAGGATGGTGTGCATGCCAGGCAGGCCTGCTTGGTCATTCACCTATGTGTCTGATATTTTGTCCTACCATTTGACCTTAAGCAATCTTCTGAGCCAGGATGTGCAGAAGTGATTCAACTTATTGTCTTGCTGTTGGTACACTGTCCACATTTTACATGCATACAGAAATCCAGGGAGAACAACTGCTCTGTATACCTTTATACTGGTCTCTACATTGATGCCTCTTTTATTCCAAACATTGGTTTGAAGTCTGCCAAAGGTAACACTTGCTTTTGCAATTGTAATGTTTACTTCATCGTCGATGATAACGTTCTTGGACAGTGTCCTGCCAAGGCAGATGAATCTACTCACAGCAGCGAATCTCAAACCGTTGATTGTGATGTTAGGCTTAGTGTAGGGTCTGCCTGGCCCAGATTTATGCAGAACTTTCATCTCCTTTGTATTTATGGTGAGACCAAAGTTTGTGCGGACATGCCTGAATTTCTGCGTCAGCTTTGAGGGAGCAATTATCTTCAAACAGAACGTCTCTAATGATGTTTGTCACAACTTTAGTTTTTGACTGGAGCCTCTTGACGTTAATCAGGTTTCCATCTGTTATGAATCTGATGTCCATGCCTACGTCTCCTTCTCCCAAAGCGTCAGTGAGGTTTGCAGAGAACATGATGGTGAACTGAATGGGTACCAAACGCAGCCTTGCTTTACGCCATTTGTGACAGGGACCATACCACAGAAGAAACAATTCATGAAGCTGTTCAGTCAGAACTGAGCCACCTTCTATGCAGACCTCAGCTGGTATGGAGTCTAAACCTGGAGCTTTGCCACTGGACAGCAAACATGTAACTTTCTGGGTCTCCAAGTGTGTTGGTGGTTCATTCATTTCTTTGCTGGTGGGCACTTGAGGAAGTCAGTCAGTGATTTGTCATTGATGGACAATGGGTACTTCAGTGCGCTATTGAATTGTTCTGTGAACCATTCCAAGATCTTTTCCTTGTCCGTGATCAATTTGTTTCCATCAGTGCTGAACAGAAGGGATGATTCTGATGACGTAGTCCATGATCTTTTTTGAGGCATCATAAAAGTTCTTCATAGCATGCCTATCAGCATCTGTTGGGGTCTCGTCAGCTTTGTTGCTCAGCCATGTGTCTTGCATCTTTCGTCGTTTCTCTTGAACTGTTATGCACATGTTTTTGAACGCATCTTTTTGGAAGTAGACCTGGTGTCACTAAGGTTTGTGCCCAAGATGTTTCTCTTCCAGTCGCTTCTGGATGTCATCGCAGTTCTCATCAAACCAGTCCTTGTGTTTCTTGGCTACTGGCCCCATGATACATGTTGCAGCGTTGTAAACAAGCTCTATAGAGGTCGCCATTCTGGTTGTCCAGAAAGGCGGAATCCAGGCGTTTTTTTCTCCAGATTGTCTACAAACGACTGCTTGGTTCTGGTGTGTTTTCAGCTTGGTGACATTAAACTCTTTGGAGCTTTCTTGCCTTGCTGGTGTCTCTTGTTCTGGATCTGGATGTAAAGGATGCAGATTTTGAGATGGCGATCACTCCACACATCAGTTTGTTGATTTTTACATCCTACCCATCCTTCGTCCTGATAATGAAGTAGTCACTGAGATGCTTATGTGGAGTGGGGATACATCTATTATGTCTTGTTACGGGAACGGAGGCGGAAGACTGTGTTGGTGATAAGCACGTCGTGCTCAGCACAGGTCTAGAGTAGCAGGAGACCGTTGCTGATGCAGTGACCAATTCCGTGTTAGCCAATGAAACCTTGCTAGGAGTCGCTGTCAGAACTGACGCTTGCGTTGACATCACCAGGAATGGCGAGCTTGTTTTCAGAACAGCAGCAATGATACAGTGAAGATCCTCGTAAAGTTAGTCTTCACATCAACTGGGTTGGTCATTGTTATGGATGGTGTGCGGTGCGTGTTTTGATGTCTGACTCTCACCTGAAGAACTTTGGATGCCTGTACGACTTTTCCCTACACCCACCCACACCACACGAACATAGATAGCCAGGCAACAAGATAAGTTTCTACTTTTTTTTCTTTTTGCTGCCTGAACCATCAAATCAAAAACAAATGCTTAATACATTATAAGGAGAATCGTGTATATCAATTAGTTTACACAACAACTAAAGGGCGTGCAACAACACTAGGTACTACACAGTCACAACAACACATTTCTTTTCATTCAGCAGGCCAGGCTGGCACCCACAGCAGAGTCATCATGGACAGTCTATGCACTTGGCCGCGTCCGGTCCGAATCACACAGTCGTCACACAGATCAGGAGTCACTAACGAAAGCAGTTCATGGAGTCCTTCCAGGAACTCCCACACACCCGAACACACGTCGACACGACGGTAAACGAAACCGCTCACGGAGGTAGGTTCGTGGAGTCCTTCCAGGAACTCCCACCAGCAGAAGAAACACAAGTCGTCGTCCCAACGAACTCTGAAGCCCTTTCTCACTCCAGCTCATTGCTGACCACGCGGACAGCCTCTCAACATCTTCCCCCACCCCTCCACGGGCAGAGACGGCAGCTGGGTTCGTGCTGCACCCCACACATGGTTGGCAGCGCTCATAGTCTACTGACCTTTGGTCTGCCTCGCAATACCCCAGCAGGGTAGAGATAGTGGCTGGGCACAGGCTGCACCCCACACCCAGATGGCAGTCAGTTCCAGGTCGGACACGGGGCTTCACCGACACCTGGGGGAACTGATAACTACCTTGATTATCTAGCCTACTTCCAACACATATATCTTTCTTGTTTGTCACTCCTCACATGATACATTTCACTGGAACTTGGGGGAAAATACCCATAACAGAATCTACAAAGTTTCAATACAGGGGTGCATTACAATAGAAAATTTCCTTTGATTAACACCATGATTGTTTACATTGAAGGGAAGGATTTCCACATGAAATCCTTTCTCAAAGTACCAAGAATACAATTATTATATATAAACGAACAAATTCCGTTTGTCCCATTTTATCAAGAGAAGAATGTTTTTGCCATATCACACCATCACTACACGTGTCCAATTACATTTCAAGGAAAGATTTCCGTTCGTCCCTTATATCAAGAAAAGAATATTATCATCATCATCACTAGACGTGTCTAATTACATATCAAGGAACGATTTCCGTTCGTCCTTTTTATCTTTCCACAACAAGAATCAGAATATATTTTCAGACAATTTATGCACACTGATTTTCATTGCTCACTTCCCGAGCTAACTAACACTCACGTCGTTATGATACTTTAGGGAAAAAATAAACAACACTTTTTCCAACAATGCAGTAATTTAACTAGATTACTTTTTTCCAGTCACATATTAGTTACATATTCTTCCTTCTTTCTACCCACTCCATTCTCATCCTCTTCTCGACTCACATTCACTAACTGCAACTTCCTACTGTCACCCTATGTCTCGTCAAATCATAAGATGTATAAAGGGAATAATCGAACATTTTTAGGCCTTTACCAAGAGCTGTAAAGTTTCTAAACACCCGTAGGAAAAAAAAACTGCTTCATTAACACAAATCCTAATTTCAATTCAATTATCAACACATACCCGACTGCCAGCAAAGACCTTCCTTCAGACTCCCTTCGGTTCTCTGAAACTGTTGCTCGCCTGTTAGCTCGGTGAAGACTGGAGGGAAATCTTCACTCACCCGACTTACACAAAACGCAGGTGAGCAGCTGTCAGGTAAACAGGACAACCGGTTTTACAGGTTTGCCTGTTCCGGTCAAACGTGTCCCCAAAATTTGAGACCACAGTCATGGCTGGCGCAGAGGGGCTGATAATGGTCAGGTACTTTTTCTTTACTAATGAAAGGGGAGTTTCCTTGTCATCAGCCTGTCGTTCACTCCCTCTGGAGGTCCAGTTAGCTTGCCAACAAGACCTGTCTTCACTTCAAGTCAATATCAGCTGTTTACCACTCTTCACTTCTTCCTTCGCTCCATAAAAAGGTATAGCAAGAGCAGATTTCACAAAGTTTGCCCTGTCATGCGAGCTGGGTCTCACTCAAGACTGCGATGTCGATATTCTACCTGGCGCGTTATTTTCCAACTACAGCTGTTCTTCTCTGAGGCCTGTTCGAATCGTTTTTATCTACGAGTGTGCGCACATTTCTTATGCCTTTTTCTTTTTTGATTTTCGACCACTGCAGTAGAGTTCCCTCCGGCTGTGATAATGATCTTTTCTAGCCTCATGTTATGGAGGTGATCAGTGTGATGTTATAAAGGGCTGTTCGGTTGCTTAGGGGGCTGCCGAACTCCGCTGCTGGTCTGGTTCAGTGGAGACACAAGCATAACTGTCACCTGATTAAC